>CVMT01000014.1:13691-32301 GCA_000985935.1 Talaromyces islandicus | reverse complement strand
GTGGATAGCGCTTATATTCCCTTTTAATTATTATAAGATTTTTTATTAATAGATATATAAGCTTTTTAAGACCGCTAAGATTTTAGCTTCTTAACTTTTTTATTAAAGGATTATTCTCTACTCTTTAATAAAGTAAGTCTACTCTCTGCTAATCTTGCTGGTGCCATTACTGACTTATATATAGATTTTTAATACTTCTAGAAATAGACTAAGCGCTAGAGAATACTATCTAGAGAGAGAAGAGGAGGAAGAATAAAATATTTATAGTTATTTAATAGTTTTTTAATTAAATTTTTAGTCTTTTCTAATTTATTTAAAATTTTTAAAAATTATAAGCTTCTTTAAATAGTAAAATAATATCTAGAAATTTATTAGACTTAATAAAAATTTATATTATATTAGAACTATAATATATTCTATATTATTATCTAGATATTAGAATATATAATAACTATTTATTAATTTAAATTATGCTTAACTAGTTTAAGAAATAGTTATTATTCTAATCTAGGATAATAATAATTCTAAATCTCAATTATATAAGGTTATTATATAGAGAGTAGATAAGAGTTAGATTTAATAGTAAAGATATAGTTCGCTATATAATTAAACTGATTACTGACCTTTGTATCTTCTGTGTAAAAGATTGAATTATATATAGGTTTTACTTTAGTAGCTTAGTAAAATCCCTATAAGGTTAGTATAGCGAGATATAGTATCTAATACACTCTGAAGGCTTTATAACCTTATATTATCCCCCCTTTTCTAAGAAGCTACATTGTGGATTTATTGCGTAGATTCTTGTGTAAAATATAAATAAACTTAGATATTGTTATTATAGCGACCAGTGCGTTTGATATATAGACCTACTTGTGTGTATTATTAATATATTATTTATAGATTAGCCTGTTATTTATTTCTTCTTTCTTAATATTAAATAATCTATTGTGCTATTATTAGTTTTATTTTTTATTTTTTCTACTTCTCCTCTACTCTTTTATTCATCTATCTTATTTAACTATAAGTATTATATCTCTTACTAGTTATCTTATATTATATATAATATATGATTAAATATTTACTTAGTTTATTATTTATTAATAGTTTATAGAATATCTTTAAAAAAGAAGACTCTATATTATTTTCTAGTTAAATCGCTAGTAAACTTGTTCTCTAGTAAAGATATCTTTATATCTAACTGTACTAGACCAACATGTTTAACTGATAATTTATCTGCTAACATACTATATTCTATAGTGTAAAAGTAGTTATTAAAGAAATCATCTATAAAGAAAAATAAGTCTACTATTGCTTCTTTTTTTATAATAAAAAAGAAGTAAATATGCTTTCTCTTTTCCACTAATATTAATAGAGATAATAACAAAGATAAAAAAGATAATAAGAAAAAAACTAAAACTTCATCTTCCAGTATATCAATCTTCTTATCTTATAAGCCTTATATATATCTCTTAGAGATATATTTTCTATCTATTCTTAATATATAATTATAATACTAGTACTACTATTTAATTTTATTAATAAATATTAGTACTATACTAGATAATCTAGAATACTACTATTTATTTATTTATAGTATTCCCTACATCTATATTTCTATTTAATAGTGATTTAAATTTAGATTTAAAATACTAGATATTACTATCAAAATATCTGATAAATTTAAATATATTTAATTAATTAATTATATTATTATAAGTAATTAAAAATCATTAAGATTATTTTTTAAGATAATTAGAGTATAGAAGTATTATCTCTAATTAAGATAATATAAATTACTAGAAATAGAAAAGTAGCGGTTTCAAATTCTATACTTAGAACTAACAGAACTAAAGGTAGTCAGAGACTGTTTTATTAGAGTTATTATATTCTATTAAAGGAATTATCATCTATAAATAATATCTATATCTGTATATACTATAATAACTATTATAGAGTAGATATTTATGTATAAGCCTAATTATTAGATTATTATTTATTAGAAATACTGTTAAGTAGTTTTAGAGAGTTAATTAACCTAGTATTTCTATTAACTAGTATATTAAGCTAAATAATATCATAAATATATATCATAGAACCGCGTATATTTCGTACAGTTTCTATGACACATTTAGCGTGCCTATAATATCATAATCTCTGATTAACTAATTATCCTTATTACTATATTAGATTCTCTGTAATATCTAATATATTAATACTGGTATATTAGATATTGATAGATTGATAGTTATATCTAGCGGACGCAGGACTATTATCGCGACCAGCATGCATAGAAGAATTTCTAGATTTATAGTTAATCTAGTAAGCAGGATATATATATCCCTAAACCTGATTGGCTATAGTAAGTCATCTATAGTTAGTAATTTATATTCTATAGACCAGAGTTTTAGTGGTTTGCTATGGTAATTCCTGCTAATAGTCTTTTAATTCTAGTTTAGTCTATCAAGTGACCTCTATAGGATACTACTGAGCAGGTAATAAAGTAGACTATCTGGTAGCGTATATAGCAGATTAAGGAGGCTGAGGAGGTGTGTATCTGGATCTATGAACTGTATGAGGTAAATCTATGGATAGAATGTATAGGATGGACTATATATTTGTTGAAGAGAGACTAGAAGATACTATGGGTATTATTAGACTCTCTAGACCCAGAGAAGGAACCTATTTTAGCTAAGATTAAGAAATGATTTACGCGGGTGGTCATAGTGGTCTAATAGATAATATTAACCTAGTTAAACATATTTAGTTGGTTTAAAATGTATTATAAGCAGGCTAATTAGATGTCTAGTGTATCATTCTAAACCTAGATAGAATCTAATACTATAGTATAGTATTAAGATATGTAATAATATATAATCTAATATATTATTTAGAGCATGTAGTAGAAGACTATCTAATTCTAGTTAATATTAGATCAGTAAACGGCTATAGACTAGATGATCTAGATAGTGGCTAAGGAGGATAAACCCAACGAGATAGAATCTCTAGCTAAGAAGAAGCCGGCTAAACTACTATTAAGTTTTATAGACTAGGCTATATTAACGTGATATATTACTATATTGGACTATTAACTAAGAGGATAGGCTAAGTAGGAATATCACAGTAAGATAGTTAGTAGATTAGCTATAATAGAGATCAAGAAGTAGGGTAGATAGAAGATAGTGATAATATTTATTTTTAAATTATCTAGAATAATCAAAATTGCCTGCATATTGATAGTCTAGTAGATATAAAAGAAGAGTCCTAAGACTAGAGGTTATTTTATTAGGTTGCAGGCTATAATTATACGATTTATAATCATTATGGAGGTTATCTCTATAAAGTGGATGTTAAAGGCGCACATATATAGATTAAAGATCTAGTATACTATCACTACAAACAGATTGATAGTATAGTAGAAGAACCAGATTATATATTAACATTATCAGTTTATTATAGATTAATTCTAAGAGATGATACATAGATTAGTCAATTAAACGTGGAAGTATTTAACGCAGAAGGTGTTATTATTAATACTAGAGAAAGTGAAAGTATTACTCCCAATCATATAGAATATAATAGAGAATTATATGGCTAAGGACCAGTCTTAGTAGTATTACATGCAGAATCCCTATAATCGATAGGTAATTGATAATGAGTAGTAATTATTTCACTAGATTTAGAATATCTATTAGTTATATCTAAAATAGATTTAGTTAGACAGGTAATAGTGAGAGGTCTAAGTCTAGTAATAGATGTGTATAATAGGTCAGAGTAAAGAGCATTAATTAGTATTAAAGTAGTTTACTAATAATAATTCTAGATATGATTCTAAGATTATAAGTATTTGATACTAAAATATTAAGTTTAAGAGTATCTATAATCAGTTAATTAAGTAGAGATTAGTATTATTTATTATATTATATTATAAAGAGTATAGTATTAGCAGTTGGCTTAAGATTATTTATTAATATATACCCTAGCCCATAAGAGAGTTATTTATATATTTCTAGTGGTTAGCTATATCATTCTAATAATATATTAAAATAATAGTGTACAGATATCCTAAGTAAAGTAGATTAATCTAGTCTTTTTAGAAGGTGAACGGCAGTATATGAACATCTAAATAGATAAAATAGGTGATCTAACGAGAGAGTAAGATTGGGATAGAGGTGCGGTTAAATATTAGTGCGGGCTAGTAGATTATAATTGTTATTATATAGCGATATTTAGGGTCCATAGCCGGGTTTGAGGTGTTAGAGGAGGTTGAGGAGGAGGAAGATGCAGAGAATAAGAATGGATGTTGATGGACGGCTGAGGATGTAGTAATCGATATATAGACTGGATATAGCAGCTATATAGTGGGGATGATATATGTACGCGGGGTGGATAAGGTCTTTAGGATGGTAGTAGTTATGAAGGCCTAGTTCTGGCAAGCTAGCGAGTGGTGGTATCAGTTTTTAGAGTTCCTATCCACACGCGGGGCTAGGGAGAAGTGAGGAAGATAGGTGATTGAGATAGATTAGGTGTGGTAGATAGCCTATTAGCAGGCGATATAATAGGCGGCTATCGTGTCGTTATTGATCTAGATCAAGAAGTCTATGGCACAGTTCCAGGGTGTGCAACAGGTGGCTATCGAGGCCATTATGGGGGGAGCGCTATAGATATTGGCGGTCATGGGCATCAGGAGAGGGAAGAGCATGATTTTTATAATACTAGCTGTATAGAAGTAGGCTAGTATGTTGATTATGATAGTGCCCATGGTGTCGTTGTGGTAAGATATATAGCGCGAGTGCAAGAAGGCTGGAATATCATGTATATTATAGAATCTCTATCAGCCATCTAAGACGGCCTAGATTGTATTAGTGATCTCTGAATCAGCTATCAGCAAAGAGTTTTAATTATATTTAGGTTGATTGTAGGACCGGAACCGATTAGACTAGATTATAATCGATAAATGTTATATGATTTTGGATAGCTGGGAGGATTTCTAGCTGAAGATATAGGAATTATTCTAATTAATAATTATTAGTGTTTCTGTGGTTATATTGATGGTGATGTTACTTATAATAGATAAGATCTAGTTATTATAGATATTGTAATTAATATTAGATGTAGTGTAGTAGTTCTGTAGTCTATATATCACGCGGATGAATATTATATACTGTGTAGAGCTGGTTAAGGATAATGAGACGGTATAGGTAGTATTTATTTAAGAGTGGGAGGCCTAGTAGCATCTCTAGGGTGGGAAGGTGATTATATATTGGAAGTTGTCTGGGGCCGTCGAGATGTTGGCGACCTGATTAGGCGTGTTGGCGTACTATGGATAGATGGCTGAGGTGGTAAAGGGGCGGGTATTACAGGCATTCAGCGAGACCGCTGGGGGGTGATGATAGTGGCCATGAACGCATTAGAGGTGGGCATCAATATCCTGGTGGTGCGGTGCGTGATCTATGTGGATATTCTGAGCATGTTACAGGATTACAGCTAGGAAAGCGGGTGTACCGGACGGGATGGACAAGGCAGTGAAGCGGTGATCATCGCGCCGCGGACGGCCTAGGGGCGCGGTTGGGGACAGTGGGAGCGTGGACGGCAGGAAGGCAAGGAGGCGATGCAGCAGTATTTCCGGGGATTGGGATGCCGTCTATCTATATACTTACAAGATATACAGCATTTATCATTACTATACCTTTACTTTGAAACTTATGGTATGAAAACAGGTCTTCCTTACAATTCGATTGATATGACTCATATTTTTTTATTATCAATATTGGTAGAGATATTTGCGTTTGAAAATTGACTGTCAAAGACTAGAAAGTCTTGGTATTGCTATGATACTTTCCCTTTTTGGTGTATTCGAACATACATTAACTAGATTTGTAGTATCTATAATATGTTATATTCTTTTATATTATTTAATATTAATAGTAAATCTCTAAATACTGTTTTAAAATAGATTATTAGACTGACTTTGTATATGAATATGAAGTTCATTGAACTATATTTAGAATGGTGATATTACTATATATTCTATATATTACTATGCTCTTAGATCTATTAGAAGGGTTATTAATCTCTATATTATTCTATTTTTGCGTACCTTTGATACAGAAACCCACCTAGGAATAGAGCGATATCATGAGACTATCTGGATATGGGCCCTTACTTGGAACCGTTATACTATTCTATTTTCGCGTATCTTTGATACAGAAATCCACTTAGGAATAGAGTGATACTATGAGGCTATCTGGATATAGGCCTCTACCTAGAATCTGTCAAGTGATTACTATCTAAAGCAGTTAGTTCTATGAGATGTTATACTTCTATATAAATAGTAGATTACTCTGTTAGTGTTATATAATATTTCTATTTAGATTTATATCTAGACTACTAGTTACTTCCCTTATGATATACTCTATTTATATATCTAGAATCCTTCCTAATTTAATATATATATTAAAGCCTATTATAGAACTTTTTATAGAAACTATTAATTATAATTACTTTATATTAATTGTTATAAGATATTATTACTAAGAATAATTTAACTAAATTCTTTTAATATTATAATGTTATATCTATTATCTATTAATAGATTAATAATTGATCCTTATATAGATTTCTTATTAAATTATCTATGCTTTTAGATTCCGTATCTTATCTTTTAAATCTATCAGCATTCGTTTCTTTAAGCATGGATTCTCCAATATTTCATCAGTTTCCTTAATTCGGGTCTACTGATTCCTATATTTTAACCATAGTTGGACTAGTCGCCTTAACTCTGATTCAGACCATGGAATTCGCTATCATACGGCTAGGCAAGGGCATTGATTATTTTGTACTTACTAACGGAGTTCTTTTAATTACGTATTTTCCTCTATCTATTAATGTTCCTAGTAATTAGATGACATTAGCTGGTTTCAATACTGTAATAAATGATAATGCTATTAATTAAATATCTTATTAAGATTTAAGTCTAGAATATTAGATTAAAAATTATTCTATATAAAATCTATAATGGAACTAGAATATATACTTAGCGAATATAGTTATGGTATTGATCTTATCAGAGCTGTGAATATGGTGGAACTTAGCTGGCCTATTGAGAGAGAGTCATTTATATTAATTAGTGAAGGAGTATTGAAAGATTAGTAGATAGATTTAGTATTATTCTTTAGTTCAATATAAGCTTATAAATATGAAATTTCTAATTAGTTATTGCTATCTCTAGATATATTCTATTGCTAGTTAGCAGGGTATATATTATCAGAGACGTGATCTAGAAGAGTGATTGATAGGATTTAGCTTAAATAGCTACTCTAATATAAGAGATTATTAAAGGTCTATTAGCTAGACTAAAAGTATCTAAGAATGGAATTACTGTTTTTTAAAGTGGAAATTTAGGATTAGGATTATAATAATCTAGTGTTAGAACTTTCTGACGACTGATGTATCTAGAGTAGCCGCTGTGTGTAAGGTAATGGAATACTATTTAGTATTTTAGAATTAGAAACTTCCTGTGATAATAAAGATCTTAGTTACTTTTTATAATGAGTTAAAGACTAGTCCTGTAACTTTAATTAGATTTTTAATCTATAATAATGTTACGAATAGTTAGCAAGTTCTAAAAAAATAATTATTTATTAGAACTATTCTTAGAGAGAAATAAGTTCAGATTAAATATCTAGAATAACTTTTTTTACTAAATTCTTAATTAGATGTATTCTAGTCTTATTATTTCTATTGTAGTAGGTGGTAGATTATAGCTGATAGATTAGGCAGACTAATACTATCATTGCTTTCCTCTACAGCTCTTGCAGTAGACGGGTGTAAAAGATCAGCTAATCTCTCTATCTTTAGTATTGTATACATATACTGTTGGAATAGAAATCTATAGGTTATACATTGGAGGAAGAGGCTTATAACCCTTATTATAGATTATATAAGTAAAGACTCTAGTAAATAAGATTATATTAGTACTATCTAGCATTATATTTAACTAATTATCTTGTAATTCTAATTAGACTATTAAATTAGCTATAAAAATAGTTATTTTCTCTATTTATAAAATAGCTTAATATAATAATAAAATTATTTATTTATTTTTAATAAATATTATCTTTACTTCTCTTTATTAAATTATTATAGGACGCTCTTAAAAATATAATAATAATAATAAAGATACTTATATCTATATAGTATATCTTTATACATTATAAAAGAATCCTTTAACTATATCAGAGCTGTTTTACAATCTCTTTCTAATATTTAACTTTTAGTTAATAAGAGTATCTATATAGATTAAATCTACTTAAAATATTCTAAATAACTTATAAGATATCCTAGACACTATTCCTATTAAATAAAAGGAGAACTATACTCTTACTATTAAAAAAGATCTATTTAAAGAGATTAAGTTAGTAGAGAAACTAGATGTATAATTTTCTTTACATTTATAAATAATTATTTATTTATACTAGATATTTATTTTTCTTCAGAATCTTTTCTTTTTTAGTATTTATTATCTAATATTTCTTCTATAGTTAAAGTAAAATCTAAACTAATATTATTTACTCTATTAGTTGTTACAAGTTCTAATTCTAATTGTCTAGAGATAGTGTCTCTAGTCTAGACTTTAGCAGACCAACTATTGTAATATCATGGATGTCTCTATGATGGTTACTCCCTAGAAGCCTCATATCAGTCGTTAGTAGTGATAGTGACTAAACTGATTGATTGATATAGTCTAGATGTTCTAGGAAAGACTACTATTATCTAATATTTTATTCTCTAGGATGAGCTATGTCTATCTGTACAGCGTTATCTCCTTTATATAAAACTGAACTGTGAGCTATCTCTATCTATATCAATCTATCTCTTAGCTATCAATATTAAGTGCGATACTATACTATCTAGAGACTTACTATATATACTATTAAATATTAATAGTATTAATAGAATTATATCTAGCTTAGCTATAGCATAAGAAGAGCTATAATAATAAGCTAGATAGTCTACTATAAATAATCTCTAGAATTCTCTTCATCTAGAGTTGTTAATAGTTTAATAGATTAATCCCTTAACTAGACAACTACAATATATCTGATAATTTATCTATATTATTCCACATCTCCTTATTAGGTGCTTTAGAGATTTTCTACTTGAAATATATCTAATCTTTTCTTATCTATATAATTCTATGTGATAATATTGGATTATTACTTATGATAAATATATTCTCTAGACTGATTAAATCTTTCTACCTGTCTTTTGCTAGAGCTATCTCTTGTTGATTATCCAGTATCTCTCTTTTAGTGCCACGTAGATCTAGCTTAATACCACTACAGCGCGGCAGGAAGGCCTGGTGCAGACCACTGTAGAGGTATTTCGCATGTAGGATTTTCACTTTATACTCTAGTCTAAAGTATTGACTATCTTATAGAAATGTATTTAATAGTGTATAGAGCAGATAGAACTCTCTTAATTCCAGGAATACTAGATCTTAGTAATTACTAAGAATCTTAAGCTCATGACTTAATAGTCTATCTGGGCTTAGGCACGCGATTAGGGTTAGGGTTAGGGTTTGAAAGACGAGGAAGAAAATCGCTATGTGGAAGATGAGCTCGTACACAGATTCCTAGGTCAGCTACCGGTATGGGTGCGCTCGACCTTTCGCCGTGATGGCTCATCAGGGAATTTGATGGGTGTACGTATTATTTAACATCACCTAGACGCCAAAACCGCTGTTATCCTTACGATCTCCGGACGTTTCAGCTGACAGGGGTTTCTTTGTTTAGGTTTAACATGATTAATACCTGATGCATGATCAACAAACCATGGCGATCCGGGTTATAACGACCCCTCTTTCTTACATGAGTTTTTCCGCGAATAACTCAGGCAGATCGAACGTTTCCCTCGGGCAAGCCACAAGCTGGGTGAAAATCAGAGTTGATGATATAGAACAGCAGCATTCCTAGTCCTTTAGCCCGCTGTCCATCTCCGATTTTCCCATGCAGCACGGGGCGGACCGGCGGAAACCCTCTCCCTGTCAGGAGGGGCTATGGTTGGTTGCAAACATCAGTGGGGTGAATAACCTAAAAATAGGTTCCGCCGTGCACTCCCTGTCCGAGAGGAGGCCGCCAATGTACGTACATTGAGCGCAAATCGGGGATAGTGCCCGTCGCGGCTAGCCGGATTCAGGGGAAATCGACTCTAGATTGGAACTCTAGATTGAATTGTGTATCGTGTGTCGTATCTAACTAGTAAATAATCCAGATATACTTTTTAATTATATATATTATCTTTCAATCTTTATATATCTATCTTTTAACTTCTTTACTAGTTATATTATTATGATTATCTAACCTTAAAGTTATTTAGAACTAGTATATTTACAGGTTAGTACTCTATGATAGAGATTATATAGAACTCTACTTCACTATAAATAGAAGAGGGTAAAACTAATAGATTACTTACACCCTATAATTACTATAATATCTTTTAGTATTTATCAGAGTATAAAGTACTTATCTATTATAAGTATTATAGTACTATTTACTCCCTCCAGCATCATATACAAAGACAGCATACAAGCACTATATATAACTTAAAAGCAGTGATCACAGCTCTTTCTAGATTAGAACTATTACACCCCAGTTAGATTCCCCTTCTATAACTATCTAACAAGCCCTTTACAGCTCTAAGAGAACCGCGGGATACATTTCTCTGCATTAGCAATAATACTTAGAACTATTACTATATTAATATCTATCCCGTTAGCATCGCACAGCACTGCAATCAGGCCCATCGCTGGTAGGTCACCCTAGGGGATTAGAGGCATTAGACCCAGGTGAAGATACAGACCTTCTTCCAAAGGGGAGGATTCTGTTGATATTTCATTGTACGGGTCCCAGAGCCATCCCTAGCCCAAATTAGTTTCCCACAGAAAATATAGGATAATACTATCACAATCTAATAGCAGTAAAGAAAGACATGAAACTGGCACCAATAGTCCTTGGAGATCACGGATGAGACAACTACAAAGACGGACTACACTAGGTGGTTCTGACAGACTGGATGGCCCAAATATCTGGTAGACTATAATCTGTAGTAACTGGCGCACACAAGCTAAATACTAGATTAAGACGAAATAGATTTATAACAAATAGTAGAGATAGTCTAGTTAGTAATTAAATAGAGTATGATGGGATTATCCACCTTAGCTTATAAGACGCGCCAGTAGTTAAAAAGCACACAGCAATATAAGATTACTGTACACCCTATGACATAACTACAAAACCCAGAGAGTCAGGGTCGGTACACTTTATATATACAGCGATTCGTGTGTTACTATCTGCACGTTGCTGCTGCTAAGTAGGAGGCTGACTGCTAGAGCTGGGATGTAGAAGATAACTTGAGCGGGGATTGCAAGAATAAGAATATCAGATAGAGCAAGATAGAATGTCTATAGCAGGAGGTCCATAATCTTTACATCTAACATAAATATTAGTAAGATCTTCTTTATACAGTCTGATAGTCCTTATAGCATGGTAACTAAATAGATTAGATTACAACCATAATCTGGCTTTTCAAGGACTTTATTGTCAAAACGTATCAACCGTTCTTTACCAAGAGGGGGGGGGGTGATCCGTTGGTAGTATTCTGCCGAGCGACTGGGGTGGTAGAATATGAGTATCCTAAGGGTAGTTAGAGCTAAGATATATTGCGGAGCAATATATCAAAGTAAATTAAATAACTAGTTAATAAGCTGAATAAAGTATATATTCGATTAAATAGAAAAATAAAACATAATAGACTAAATATATGATAGTAAACAAGTATCCTTATATACTAGAGCTTCAGCATAACAATTATATTATTGCTATGTAAGCTATATAGGTTTCTTCATACTAATTATAGTATTGCTATGATTGCTATATAATCACGTGCCTAGTTCTATATGGTAGTTCTTTCTGTAAGTTGCCTAGTTCTATTTAGGTAACTCTTCTGTTTAGAGCTTCTTTCTGTCTGGATAATCTTTCTATAAGGAACATATTTCTGTAAGATATTGTTTTCTATATAATATCTTATTCTGTACGTGATATTCTTCTATAGAGAACTCTTTTCCGTCTGGGGTATGAGTGTAGGCGTTTCTTTCTTTTTAGGTATAATTAGATAATCTCTCTAATAATAATTTTGAATAAGCTTTGTTTATATAAGTAGCGTCTACTATTTTATTAATTGGTTATAAGTTATTGATTTTTCTGATAATCCTCTTCTTGAAGGATTAACGTCCTGATAGTCATATAAATAGTCGTATGTCTCTGTGTCGTCAGTGAGTGAGTTTTTGTTCCTAAAATATTCTTTATAGTGATGTTCTGATTATGTCTTTAAGATTAAATATTGATAAAAATAATCGCGTTGTATGAATTGAACAGTTAGGTGTTATTCTTTTTATTTTCTATTCTTGTTGCGTGTAATCTGGTAAAGTGTGTATAAAATCTGAAATTTCAAAGCGCTGTAGTGAGTGTACTTGTTCTGGTTGTTGTAAGTGTGAGGATATGGTTTTATCTGATCTTGTATGGAAGAAGCTTCTGGCTATTTAAAAGAAGATTGAGGAGGATGAGGAGGTAATATTAGCGAAACTTCTTTATTTTAAGAAATAATGAAAGCTTCTTTAGAAATATGCTGGTGAATTTATTTAAACTGATATAAAAGATATGAAGGAGTTGGAAAGACTGGAAGAGGAGGAGGAGTGAAAGCGAGTAGAGGTGGAAAAATAAAAATAAGAGGTAGAGTAGAAGTCTTAAAAGATAGTTACTATTGTCTTAGAGTACACTTTGTTTGATCTTAATACTTTCAACCTTTTCAACCTAATTCTTTTCGGCTAACTTGTCGATGGTATTTCTGAATTTTATCTATATAATTTAAGTTCTTAATTGGTTTCTATAAGTTATATTCTATAGAATAGTCTTTCTATTTAATAAGGTATAGTATTCTTTTTCTTTCTATTTTTTTTTATAATATTTTTTTAACTTTATATTCTTCTTTACTTATTTTATCAAAATTATCTTACTGATTTATTATTAATTCTAGTAATGAGATGTGGAAAATTGGATGTATTCTTATTCAGCTAGGTAACTAGAGTTTATAGTTATTATTTATAAGTTTTCTTTTAATTATAAATAGTCCGTATTTAATAGTATTAAGTTTATTACTAGATTTCTTGCTTAAAATGTTAAAGTTTTTATTTCCTATTGTCTATTATAGAAGGTAAACTCTTCCTTTTTTTTAAAGATCTGGTGTGTTCTTATGTTTTTTATTATAATAGATTTTTATTTATAGTTTAGTCTATTAGATGTCTTTTGATATAGTCTGATGTAATATCTATAAATATTTTCTTTTAATTACTGCTTACTCTGATATATCTTCTCTTGAGATATCTATTTAAGATATTTATAGTTGTTATCTAAGGTTTATGTGGTAAGATACTTATCTTATTATTGCATTTTTAATATTGTTCAGGATGAACTATATGATTAATAGTAATTCTACTTAATCTCCTTAGTTTTAATCTAAGTAGTGTTGTAGGTATTATTATACTATCTAAATTATTCTTTTAGACTGACTATTAGTTTGTTAGTGATTTATGGTTAATAGTTTATACTTTATTTTACAAATTTTCATAATAGTCTATTAATATTTTGATATAAATAACTTGTCTTAATTTAAAGTTATTTCTTTTAATAATTTTATCTATATATATATAATTCTAAGTATTAATATAGTAAGTTATTCTGTAGATATATTCTTTATTATTAGATTTAGGATGATATATTTTATAAGTCTATCTATAATAATAATTGCGTCTATATAGATAATCCCAGTAACTAGATCCTTCAACTCTAGTAGTCTTTAGATGAAGTTAACTGTAATACTATTCTATGTTTGTATTGAGATATCTATAATAATTATTTTTCTATAGAGCTTGTGTCGTGATACTTTATTTTAATTGTAATTATTATATTAATAGATATATTCTTTAATCTTTTTTATTATATTTAAGATGTAGTAGATTTGGTTAAGTATTTTAATAGTTTTATTAATCTCTTGATGTTCTTTATTTAGCAGGTTATAATGTATGCTGATAATCTTATTGATCATTTAGGCTAGAATCATAATCTGGTCTCTCTAGACAGCGAGTCCTTTTTCTATTCAAAGTATTCCCGCTTCAAATTCCTTTTGAATTTATTTATCTTCTTGTGTTGCTTTTTATAATCTTACTTGAAATTCTATTTTATAAATAGTGATTATTGTTGTTAGAACTGTTTACTTATTATATTATATTCTATCTAAATCTTATTATAAAATATTTATTTTTAATAGCTCAATCTCAATTCCGTAATCTGGTTATTAGCTAAGAACATTAGTTATAACGTTTTCTTTTTCTTTAATATATTTAATCCTAAAGTTAAATAATGCTAGTTTAAGTGTCTATCTTGTTTATCTTCCTATTAATTCTTTAATTTTTATAAAATATATTAGGTTATAGTAGTTATTCTGTATAATTATTTTATATTTTACTCCTTAGAGGTAATATCTCTAGTATCTAAAGGCTTTAATAACAGTTAATAGCTTTTGATTATATATATTATAGTTTCTTTCTGCTTTTATAAATTATTATAAGTAGAAGATGATGATAACTTATTCTTCTTCTAGTTTGATCTATTCTAAGACGAATCCTAAGACAAATCCTAATATATCTAGTTATATCAAGTTTTGTAGTTTAAGATTATATAGTTTAAGGATTAATATTCTTTTAACTAGTTCTTTAACTTTATTAAACGTGTTTTATTATTTTTATTTCTATTTAAATAGTTGTTCTTTCTGCAGTAGTTTTATCATTAGTCTTATAATATCTAAGTATCTTTCTAAATATTGTCTGATATAGTTATTTACTCCTAGAAATTCTTATATATAGATAATTTCAGTTAATACAGACTAATTAGTGATTGCTTCAACTTTTTTTGATGGGATCTAGAGTCCTTCTGGCGAATATATTATTCCTAGGTATTTAACTGTAATGGTGTTAAATTCACACTTCTTAATCTTTAGTGTGATTCCTGCTTTTATTAGCTTGTCTATTACGCATCATATATAGTGATTATATATTTTTGCGTCTTTGAAGAAGACTATGATATTATTAAAGTAAACTACTATAAATTTGTTAAAATACTCCTATAATAAGAAGATTATATATTTTATAAATTATATAGATAAATTCTTTAATTCTATAGATATAACTATCTATTCATATAGTCTCTTATCTATAAGGATAGTAGTTTTTAGAATATTTTCTTTTCTTATTTATAGATTATAATATTCCTATTCAATATTAAATATTATTATAATTTTTATTTCTTATAGTAAGTCTTTTTTTTATTCTTGATATAATAACTTGTTAGTGTCGTTAATAGTCTGATTATTTAGTAGTCTGTAGTTATGTATAATTTATTTAATATTATTCTTTTTTAATATATAAATGTTTTATGACAAGTTTAATGAGCTTGACTCTTATAAATATTCTATAGAATAAAAAATATTAATAAATTTATTTTCTACTTCCTATTTATCTCTTAATTTTTATTATTATTTTACTTATATTAATTTAACTTCTAGCTTAAGTTTAATAGTTGCTTTATATTCTAATGGATATATTGGAATCCAGTATTCTTTTTTCATAAATAATTTAATGTAATTATAATATTTTTTTAATAGTTTAGTTAATACTTTAACTAGTTCCTTTTTATAGATTTCTTTTAGTTTGGATTTTATTCTATAATTGATTTTCTTATATACTTTAGCAATTTGTTTAATTTCTAAATTTATTCAGAATTCTTGTCTATTAACTGTGATTATTCTATTAGTCTAGTTAATAACTAGATTAATCTTCTTTAATCACTTTATTCCTACTATTACGTCATAACAGTTGCTATTAAGTGGTGCTAGATTAAATAAAATATCAGACTAATAATTATCTGATTGAATCTTTATATTTCTGATTCACTTCTTATATCCTTCACTAATAGTATTTCTATCAGTTTTTATAACTTTAATCTATTCTGTAGTTTACTTATATAGTATCTAATATTTTTATATAAATTCTTTATTAATATAATTTCTGTTTACTCTTAAGTCAACTAATATTCTTATTTTCTTTTTATTAATTATTATGTTAAAAATAATAGATCCTTTCTTAATTTCTATCATTACTGTGATATGATAAATTTTTTAATATATCTTCTAGTAATAATGAATCTCTTTGTATTATTTATTCTATTATTATTCTATTGTCATAAGTATTCTCTTGTGGAATTGGCAAGTTCTTAATTGGTATTCTAATGCAGCAATTTTGTTATGATAAGGGTGTTCTTATTCTTAGTAGATATACTAACATACTGGATCTCTAATTAGACATTTAAATTGAGATGTATATAGGATCTGGGATATTATAAGGAACTAAGTATAGAGATTCTTTTTTTATTAATATTATAGACATCCTTAGTTAAGATATAATTCCTATAATAATCTCTTATAAATATTTTCTTCTATAACAGGATAGTATTTGTATATATATCCTTTAATATATCTAATATATTTATTATAGAACTGTATTCCTCTTGACTATAAAAATCGTTTATATTCTTCTATAATCTCCTTATAATGTTATCTATATATAGGATATTCTATATAAATCTATTTATAGCACTTATTATATTCTTTAATATGCTATATTCAAGTCTTTATAAACTATTCCTAATATTCTACTTTTATAAGATGACAATTGTATATAAGTGCTTTTTTATCTTTAATCTATTCTTTTTCTATTTCTTTAGAATTATTATTATTTAATACTTCTTATTTTTTTTCTTTTAGATATTCCTATACTTTCTATTATACTTCTTTAATAAATTAGATAGTCTTATTGACCAGATTGGCGTCTTCTTTAATTATTCACTGTCGTATTTCTTTCTAGTTTAGCTGGGGTATTTTATTAATAGTAATAGCGAATCTTGCTTATCTAGAGGAATCTAGTTCTTGATATAGGTCCTTATATATTATCTATTTTATATTATCCTGTAATATTATATAGTTAAAGATTCTTCTATGTGATAAGGAATCCTTAGTATAGCTATAATACTGGTCTTTATAAAGATCTTTATTCGTTTTCTTAATACTCTGCCTGTTATACTCTTCCTAAGCTAGCTTTTTCTCTAAGCTCTATTATAAACATTCTTACAATAATTTAAAATAATATAAGACTCTTATTATTACTTCTATTATCTTTTTTTCTATCTATTACTAATAATAATTATTATCTGATTACTTAATCTAGAAATCTTTTATATTATACTTAGATGATTATATAGATTGTTCTATAATTATTATAATCTTTTATTATAAACTTGGATTAGCTAGTCTTTTATTCATATCTTATTAGCATTACTTTGTAAAATAGTCTTTCTTTTTATATTTATAATATACTTTTTCTTTTTTATACTATTTTTTTTCTTTCTTAGTAATAATAGTATTTATTTGCATTTTAACATCTCTATTTTGGTTATACTAGGATCTGCGTCTTCTTCCTTGACTGGCTGGTTGTTGTAAAAAATCTCCGAATTTTTTCTATTATTAGAATTCTTATTTCTTCTGCTTAATTTCGAATAGCTTATTATCAATCTTAATAGCTATCTTAATAAATCAATTAATATCTATTGGTCGGTTAAGCTTAATAAGCTCTATCTAAACTTCTTTCTTAAGTATATTTTTAAATATTACAATTTATACTCTATTATTATACATTAAAGATATAATAATTTATCTGAACTTGGCTATAAGTTATTATACTAAACCGGTCTGTCTTAGGTATTATAGCTAATATTCTATAGTTTATTATTTGTTAATGTTTCTAAATACTTCAGTAATCTTTTCTTTGAATTTTTTATAACTGGTAAATAGGTCCTAGATAATAGTGTTTTAATCCTCTTTAATATTACTATAATAGTCGCTTAGGATAGATTATATCTATTTAACTATTGTATTAGTAAAATATAATATTATAAAGATAATCTTTTTCTTTTTATTTATAAGATTATTAGTATTAAGGTACATATCTATATTGACTAGGAACATTTTTAGCTTGGATTGAGTTCTATTAAAGGTTATAGATTTAGGTAACTTGATACATCCTTCTGTGGCTACTACTGCTTAAGTGATGATAGCTGTTAGAGTCGCAGAGGGTGCTATGACTTAGGCTTTTAGCTAATTAAGTTGTTCTGTTTTTTTACCGAGCTGCTATTCTATAGCTTGAATATATGTGGTTATTCGTTTAATAAACTTTTCTATACTCGCAATTCGATCTTTAGGACTTGGATTTGGATCCTCTGATTGCTGTGCTTCGGTACGTCGTGCCGGTTGTCTATAGGAGGCTTGGGTATTCCCTAGGTTGGCTGCAGACGATCTGTCGTTTCCTGCTATTGTTAGCTGTATTAAGGTTTTGCTGATACTCAACTCCTAAGTAGTCAATTGTGAGGGTGTTTTATTGTCAAAACGT
>CVMT01000014.1:2202-13666 GCA_000985935.1 Talaromyces islandicus | reverse complement strand
GTTAGGGCTAAGATATATTGCGGAGCAATATATCAAAGTAAATTAAATAACTAGTTAATAAGCTGAATAAAGTATATATTTGATTGAATAGAAAAATAAAATATGATAGATTAAATATATGATAGTAAACGAGTGTTCTTATATACTGGAGTTTCAGTATAGCAATCATATTATTGCTATATAAGCTATGCGGGTTTCTTTATACTAATCATAGCATTACTATAATTGCTATACAGTCATGTGCCTGGTTCCATATGGTAGTTCTTTCTGTAAGTTGTCTAGTTCTGTTTAGGCAATTCTTCTGTTTAGAGCTTCTTTCCGTCTAGATAACCTTTCTATGAGGAACATGTTTCTATAAGATATCATTTTCTGTATAATATCTTATTTCGTACGTGATATTCTTCCACAGGGAACTCCTTTTCGTCTGGGGTATGAGTGTAGGCGTTTCTTTCTTCTCGGGTACAATTAGATAATCTCCCCAATAACAATTTCGGATAAGCCTTGCTTATATAAGTAGCGTCTGCTACCTTATCGATTGGTCGTGAGTTATTGATTCTTCTGACATTTATCTTCTAAATTGTAGATAATCAGTTGTTTAGTAGCCCTATTATTCACTTTCTAGCCGTACTGGAAATCAATATAAATTACTAATAACTTTGTCGTGCTAAAGATTTTTTATATATATTAGCTAATATTATATACTGCATCTGTATCCTTAGAATAAAAGTATTACTTTCCTCTAGCTAACAATCCAATTAAGAGACCCTGGAATAGAAAGACTTTTTAGAGAAACATCAACAGTTCTTTACAGATGGATCTTACAGTGTAATGAATATAATACTGAGTCTACTTATATACAGAAAAGCCATCACACTGAATATAGATAATAAGGGTCTTATGTACTAGTCTCTAGATTAGATATTCTTCACTCTTCGCGAACAGTAATTAATAATTTCATAATAGAAGCAGATGGTACATAGAATGATTAAAAAGATAGAATGATAATTATAAAAAGAGATAATATAGACCAACATAATAGATCAACTAGTAATCCTATTAGATATAATTATTAACGACGTGATTTTTACACGACACAGAATCTCCTTTATGAGCAAGTCTAGTAATAATCTATCTAGAGGGCTAGAGTATATGATTTATCAGATATAGAAAAGTCTAAGTAGATATTAGATATGATAGAATAGCCAGTAGAATATTTAACTGATGTGTTAGTATCTCTATTAGATTAACATCTTCCTAAAGATACTACTATTTAGTATACATACTACCACTAGACAGCCCATGTGGGGGACTGAAATCACATTAGCCTAATTTCAGAATAGATTTCTTCAGGACTATAATCTCTATATAATTAATAGCTGGATAGTACTAATTACTTAGTATTATAAGTCCTAGTTCCAGTTTAATACTCTAAAAGTGATCTCATACTTTCTGCTATAGCAGATTAATTAGCTTCTAACAATTTATCTTGAATATATATAGTCATTTTAAAAATATCTTTTTGTCGAGATTGAGAGTAATAGATAGAGTAACTATATCTAGAGCAGTCTCTATAGACTCTAGGAGACTAAATAGCTAATCTAGATTATTATCTAAGAGACTACTAATCACCTTAACAAGCAGTTAATCATATTAGATTATCAGCATATTACTATCAATATTGACTGTATATTTATTGGAGCGATCTTTGCGTCTAGATTTCAGGATAAGATTAGTAAGATCGATAAGCCGAAGATAGAGGTAGAAGATAGACTTGAAATTAATATAGAGTGTATAGAGAAGATTAAGATATAATAATATAGGATATCTAGTGATATTATAAAGCACCTGAGCATATAGTTGATAGAAATCTTTTATCTCTTAAGTAAGATATAGCACTAATTCCTAGAATTGGCCAGTAGTGAGAAGAAGGAACAACGATATTTAGCTAGATTCTATATAAAATAGAAGCATCCCTATAAAGATAAGGTAAAGGAGATCCACCCTGTGATCCTACAACTCCATAGACCCCGACCTATAATATTCTTATTATCTTTAGTTAATATGGATAGCGAGATAATATAATAGATAATATAGAAGGTACTAGGACAGACAATAGTATTATTTCGATCCTAAAAGTAGAAAAAGACCATAATAGCGATTCTTACTAGACACACTCCTCTAATAATAATCTTACCTACTAGTAGCAGAAAGAGTCTTTTTTTTATAGCCTCTACCTACCTAGATAATACTAGAGTGACTATTATCATGATTTCTTTCTATATGCTGATAGATAATCTACTACAATAACTATCACGGATAGATATTAACTATCTTGAGTGAAAGTACAGTAAGATTAACATAACTAGTATTATAGTTATAAATACTGATATCATAGAGAATTAACAATTCCTCAACTATATGTCACTATTAGTCTGATAATAATATCTCTACTAGATAATAATTAACGAATACCATCTTACCTTTACCTATAGCAACTATCAGTCTAAATTAGCTCATCTCAAATAACTCTGATCTCTTTACTATCTGATAATCTTACTTATTGCTATGCTACTATCTATACTTAAGATTGATCTTAGTGAAAGTCTTCTTATATCTCTCACATAATATATCTAGACGGTTACGGTTCGCAAGAACACCCACTATGCCATTCATTAAAGCCTGTCAGAATAGGATATAGCGATAACGGCAATCTCGCTTATCTGGTAGTAGATATAACAACTCTAGGGCTAATGCGGCGTCGTGTACTGCCGGATCTATGCTATGTATAAGATACTAATAGAAGATCTTGACTATCTCTTCTACTATACTAGATATACCAAGAAGATAGTATAGCTAGAATAATAACTTAACAAAGAGGGATTTATTGTTATAACATTAGCCCTTAGCACTAGGATAGATTATCTAGATATCATGATAATAATTTACGTTGGTCTACTATATAGGATAATCAATTTTATCCTGTCCGAGAGGAGGCCGCCAATGTACGTACATTGAGCGCAAATCGGGGATAGTGCCCGTCGCGGCTAGCCGGATTCAGGGGAAATCGACTCTAGATTGGAACTCTAGATTGAATCGCATATCGCGTGTCGCGTCCAACTAATAAACAATCCAGATATGCTTTTTGATCATGTATATTGTCTTTCGACCTTTATATATCTACCTTTTAACTTCTCTACCAGTTGTATTATCATGATCGTCTAACTCTAGGATTATCTGGGGCTAGTATATTTATAGATTAGTATTTCACGATGAAGATTACATGAGACTCCACTTCGCCACAGGTAGAAGAGGGTAGAACTAGTAGATTACTTACACCCTATAATTACTATGATATCTTTTAGTATCTACCAGAGTATAAAATATTTATCTATTATGAGTATTATAGTATTATTTACTCTCTCTAGCGTTATATATAAAGATAGCATACGGGCACTGCGCGTGACTTAAAGATAGTGATCGTAGCTCTCTCTAGATTGGAACTATTATACCCCAGTTAGATTTCCCTTTTACAACCATCTAGCGAGCCCTTTGCGGCTCTGGGAGAACTATGAGATATATTTCTCTGTGTTAGTAATGATATCTAGGACTATTATTATATTAGTATCCATCTTACTGGCATTGTATAGCACTACAATCAGGTCTATTGCTGGCGGGTCACCCCAGGGGATTGGAAGTATTGGACCTAGATAAAGATACAGATCTTCTTCCAAGAGAGAGGGTTCCATCGGTATTTTATCGTGCGGGTTCTAGAGCCATCCCTAGCCCGAACCAGTCTTCTATAGAAAGCGCAGAATGATGCTATCACAATTTAATAGCGGTAGAGAAAGACATGAGACCGGTACTAACAATCCTTAGAGATCACAGATAAGACAACTACAAAGACAGACCACACCGGGTGGTTCTGACGGACTAGATAGTCCGAGCATCTGGCAGGCCGTAATCTGCAACGACTGGCGCACGCAAGCCGAATACCGGATCGAGACGAAACAGGTTTGCAATAGGCGGCGGAGGTGATCCGGTTAATGATCAAACAGAGTGTAACGGGGCTGTCCATCTTGATCTATAAGACGCACTAGTAGTTGAAAAGCGCACAGCAATATAAGATTGCTATATACCCCATAGCACGACTATAAAACCTGGAGAGTTAGGATCGGTACACTCTGTATATGTAGCAATTCGTGTGTTACTATTTACACGTTGCTACCACCGAGCGGGAGGCCGACCGCTAGGACTAGAACGTGGAGAATGACTTGAGCAGAGATTGTAAAAATAAGAATACCAGACAGAGCAAGACAGAATGTCTGTGGCAGGAGGTCCATAATCTTTACATCTAACATAAACATCAGCGAGATCTTCTCCATACGGCCTGGCAGTCCTTACAGCACGGTAACTAAATAGATTAGATTGCGACTATAATCCGGCTTTTTGAGAGCTTTATCTTCCAAACTGTGGGTAATCAGCTATTTAGTAGCCCCATCATTTACTTTCTGGCCATACTGGGGATTGATATGGACCGTCAACGACTTTATTGTGCTGAGGATTTTTCATATATATTAGCTGGTGTCGTGTACTATATCTATATCCTTAGAATAGAAGTATTGCTTCCCTTTAGCTAATGATCCGATCAAGGGACCCTAGAACGGGAAGACTTTTTAAAAAAATATTAATAGTTCTTTACAGATAGATCCTATAGTGTGATAAGTATGATGCTAAGCCTGCTTGCGTATAGGAAAGCCATCGTACTGAATGTGGGCAATAAGGGTCTTGTGCACTGGTCTCCGGACTGGACATTCTTCACTCTTCGCGGACGGCGATTGATGATTTCACGATGGAAGCAGATGGTGCACGGAGTGGTTGAGGAGGTGGAACGATGGTTGTGGGAAGAGATAATGTGGACTGACGTGGCGGATCAGCTGGTAATCCTATTGGATATAATTGTTGACGATGTGATCTTTATGTGGCGCAGAATCTCCTTTGTGAGTAAGTCTAGTAATGGTCTATCCGGAGGGCTAGAGCGCATGATTCATTGGATGTAAGAGAGCCCGAGTAGACGCTAGATGTGATAAGATGGCTGGTAGAATGTTCAACTAGTGTGTTGGTATCTCCATTAGATTAATATCTTCCTAGAGATGCTACTGTTCAGCGTGCATACTACCGCCGGACAGCCCGCGCGAAGAACTAAAATCACGTCGGCCCGATTTCGGAATGGGTTCCTTCAGGACCGCAATCTCTATGTGATTGACAGCTAGGTGGTGCTGATTACTCAGTATCACAAGTCCCAGTCCCAGTTTAATATCCCGAAAGTGATCCCACGCTTTCTGCCATAGTGGGTTGGTTAGCTCCTGGTGGTTTATCTTGGGTATATATAGTTATTCTGAGAATATCTTTTTATCAAGATTGAGGGTGGTAGATAGAGTAACTATGTCTAGAGCAGTCCCTATAGGCCCTGGGAGACCGAGCAGCTGATCTGGATTATTATCTAAGAGACTACCAATCACCTTGACGAGCGGTTGACTACGCTAGATTACCGATATGCTGCTATCAGTATCAGCTGCATATTTGTCGGAGCGACCTTTGCGTCCGGATTCTAGGATAAGATTAGTGAGATCGATAAGCCAGAGGTGGAGATAGAAGATGGACTTGAAATCAGTACGGGGCGCACAGAGAAGATTAGGGTGCAGCGATATAAGGTACCTAGTGATATTATAAAGCACCTGAGCATACAGTTAATAGAAATCTTTCATCCCCTATCACCAATGCATAAACAACCGACTAGTCGGTTGATTTTATTTTGTTAACAAACGTTAGCGCCGTACTAGGCAAAGGGGAGTCGGTTGATTTTTGTTATTCAACCCACTCCCCACGCCCGCATTTCAGTAGGGGTAGTGGTTTATATTTAGACCAGAGATATCTATAACCACTATCAAAGTATTATACTAGTTTGAATATATTTTAGCAATTAATTATTTTATAAACTGTTATTAAAAATTATTAAAGTTATTTTTTGATATAGTTAGAGAATAAAAGCGTTATTCTCAATCAAAATAGCAAAAATTACTAGAAATAGAAAAGTAGTGGTTCTAAACCTATATTTAGAACCAGCAGAACTAAAGACAGTGAGAGACTATCTTATTAAGGTTATTATATTCTGTTTAGGGGAATCATCATCTATTATTCTATATATTTTATAACAGCATAATAATACTAAATATTACATAGATATTACAGTACGAGCCCGAGTACTAAGTTTTAATTTATTATTTATACTATTAGATAGTATTAGATAATTAGTTAAATAGATATTTATATTAATCTATCTATTAGATTAAGTAATATAGCCGATATATATTATTATTCCGTGTATATTATTAATAGTTCCCCTAATACGTTTAATAGTCTATATATATTACAATTTCTTGCCAACCTATTGCGCTCATTACATTATTAGATGCGCCCCAGTATTCTATATATTAATATTATTTTCCTAGATGTAATTTAGTGGTAGAGATAGTCACTTAGATCCAATAATATTACCGTGACCAGCATATATAGGTTAATTTCTAGATATATGATCAATCTAGTAAGTATACGATCTATATTCCTAAATCTAGTTAGCTATAGTAGGTTGTCCATAACCAGTAATTTATACGCTATGGATTAGAGTCCTAGTGATTTACTATAGATATCGACGCTGCCAACCTGTCCGTGCGCATGCAGTCTATTGAGCGACCCCTGTAGAATATAGCAGAGCAGGTGATGAAGAAGATGATTATCCAGTATAAGTGGCAGATTAAAGAGACTAAAAAGACGCGCATCTGAGCCTATAAATTACGCGAGATAAATCTATAGATAGAACGCATAAAATAGACTATACATTTATTAGAGAAGAACTAAAAAATATTAGAAGCGTTATTAGATCTTCCAGACCCAGACAAAAAACCTATTTTAACCGAGATTAAGGAAAGATTTACACAGATTATTATAGTAATCTAATAGATAATATTAACACAATTAAACATATTTAGTTAGTTTAAGATATACTATAAATAGACTAATTAGATATCCAGTATATTATTCTAGACTTAGATAAAATCTAATATTATAATACAGTATTAAAAGATATAGCAATATATAATTTAATATATTATATAAAGTACGCATCAGTAGGTTATCCAGTTCTAGTTAATGCCAGATTAGTAGATAATTATGGAGCAAATAGTCCAGACAGTAACTGATAAAGAGAAACCTAGTGAGAAGAAAGTCACAACCAAGGAGGATCTGGCCGCGCGGCTATTAAGCCTTATAGACTAAGCTATATTGATATAGTGTATCGCCATGTTAGATTATTAGTTAGATGAATAGATTAAACAGAAATACTACAGTGAGGTGGTTAGTGGATTGGCCATAATAGAGATCAAGGAGCAGAATAGATAAGAGATAGTAATAATATTCACTTCTAAATTATCTAATATAATCAAAATTGCCCACATATTAGTAATCTAGCAGATATAAGAGATAAGTTCTAAAACTAAAGATTATTTAGTTAGATTACAGGTCATAATTACACAGTTTATAATCATTATAAAGGCTATCCCTATAAAATAGATATTAGAGGTGTATATATACAGATTAAAGATTTAATATACTATCACTATAGACAGACTAATCACATGACAGAGGAACTAGATCATATATTAATATTATTAATTTACCATGAATTATTTCTAGGAGATAGTATATAGATTAATTAACTAAATATAAGAGCATTTAACATAAGAAATATTATTATTAATACTAGAAGAGACAGAGATATTATCTCTAATTATATAGAATATAATAGAAGATCATACAACCAAGGACCAGCCTTAGTAGTATTACGTATAGGATCTCTATAATTAATAGACAATTAATAACAAGTAGTGGTTATTTTATTAGATTTAAAATATCTACCAATTATATTAGAAATAGATTTAACTAGATAGACAATAGCGGAAGATCCAAGTCTAGCAGTAAATAAGTACAATAAGCTAGAATAAAAAACATTAATTAATATTAAAGCAGTTTATTAATAGTAACTCCAGACATAACCTTAAGATTATAAGTATTTAATATTAAAATATTAAATTCAAGGACATCTAGAATTAATTAATTAAGAACAGATTATTATCATTTATAATATTATATTATAAAGGGTATAGTATTAGTAGCCAGCCTAAGATTATCTATTAATATATGCTATAGTCTATAAGGGAATTATTTATATATTTCTAGTGGTTAGCTATACTATTTTAATAATATCTTGAGATTATTGTGTATAGACACCTTAAACAGAATAGATTGATCTAATCACTCTAAGAGATCAACAGAAGCACATAGACATCCAAATAAATAAAATAGATAATCTAACAGAAAAGTAAGATCGAAATAGAAATACAGTTAAATATCAATATAGGCTGACAGATCATGATCGTTATTGTATAGTGATATTTAAGGCCCACAGCCAGGTTTAAGACGTTAAAGAAGATTAAGGAAGAGAAAAATACAGAGAATAAGAATAGATATTAGTGGATAGCCAAAAATACAGCGATCAATATATAAGTCAGGCATAGCAGCTATATAATGAGAATGATATATGTACGCGGGGTGGATAAGGCCCCCAAGACAATGGCAGCTATGGAGGTCCAGTTCCAGTAAGCCAGTAAGTGGTGATATCGGTTTTTAGGGTTCTTATCCACGCGCGGGGCTGAGGGGAAGCGAAGGAGACGGGTGATCGAGGCGGATCAGGCGTGGCAGGTGGCCTATTGATAGATGATGCGGCAGGCGGCTATTGCGCCGTTGTTGGCCCAGATCAAGAGGCCCATGGCACAGTTCCGGGGCGTGCAGCAGGCGGCCATCGAGACTATCATAGGGGGAGCGCCATGGACATTGGCGGTCATGGGTACCAGGAGAGAGAAGAGCATGATTTTCATGGTGCCGGCCGCATGGGAGCGGGCCGGCACGTTGATTGTGGTAGTGCCTACAGTGTCATTACGGCAGGATATATAGCGTGAGTGCGAGAAGGCCGGGATATCATATATACTATAGAATTTCTATTAGCCGCCCAAGACAGCTTAGATTGTATTAATAATCTCTAAATCAGCTATTAGCAAAAAATTTCAATTGTATTTAGGTCAATTATAGGATTAGAACCGATTAGACTAGATTATAATTAATAAATACTATACAATTTTAGACAGCCAGAAGGATTTTTAGCCAAAGATATAGAAATTATTCTAATTAATAACTATTGGTGTTCTCATAGTTATATTAATAGCAATGTTGTCTACGGTGAATAAGACCTAATTATTATAGATATTATAATTGATACTAAACATGATGTAGCAGTTCTATAGTCTATATATTATATAAACAAACATTACATACCATATAGAGCTAGTTAAAGACGATAAGATGACATAGATGGCATTCATTTGAGAGTGGGAGGCCTAGTGATATCTCTAGGATAGAAAGATGATTATATATTGGGAGTTGACTAAAGCCATCGAGATATTAGCGATCTGATTAGGTATATTAGTATACCACAAACAGATAGCCAAGATGGCAAAGAGATAGGTATTATAGACATTCAGCGAGACCGCCAGGAGGATAATAATGGTGGCTATGAACGCGTTAGAGGTGGGCATCAATATCCCAGTAGTGTGGTATGTAATCTATATAGATATTCTAAGCATGTTACAGGATTACAGCTAAGAAAATAGATATACCGGACAGAATAGACAAGATAGTAAAGTAGTGATTATCACGTTATAGATAGCGTAGGGGCACAGTTAAAGATAATGGGAGCGTGGACGGTAGAAAGGTAAAAAGGCGATGTAGTAATATTTCCGGGGATCAGGATACCAATAGATGGTGTTGGATGTATATTTGGATTTATATAATTGGCTTGATGGATGTGTGGTTGGCGAGGTGCTATATGATCAGTGTTAGGCTCTAGTGTAACTATCTATAGCTGATTTGACGGTGATATTGGTGTGTATGGTATAGGTGAAGCAGGAATAGTTAAAATAGATGGTAGCCTAGTGGGGGCAGACTATACGGGCCTAGGTGGCGGTGGATGTGGATGATTTATAATGGCAATTACAGTAGTGGACGTAGTGATGTCTAATATATTATATAGATATAAAAGATGCTTAGATATCGATATATTCTATTAAACATTGCACGTAAAATGAGATAGATTATATATAGAGCCAGATCTAGGACATGGCATAGACAATATAGAATAGATAAAAGTATATTAAATTTTCATATTGTTATATATATGAGATACTTTAGACGATATATTAGCGGTATAAGAGTAATAGAAATAGTAGATAATAGATAATTCTTAAGCAGATATATCAATTCAGCGAGGTTATAATTTTTATAATTATCAGTAGAATATATACCCAGCTGGGTAGATATTGAGATTTGATATTAGTATAGATACAAGAGGACTAAATAGATTATAAAAATACCAACTAGATACACACATAGTTTAGGTAGAAGATTTAATAGAATAAGTTAGAGTATACGCGTATAATCCAGATATTTTACTAAATCAGTCAGTATATTATTTAATAATAATATTATATTTATATTCTATACTATTAGGAAATTACACTATCAAGATATATATATAAGACATATTATCATAGATATATATAATAGTTAAGATATATAATAGTAAAGAGATGTCTAGAAAGAAATATATAATATAAAAGATATATATAATTATCAAGATAGAAATCCTATTATATAACTAAGCTAGATTATCAGACTTTAATACTATTTTTAGCTAGATATAACTCACATAATAGTTAGAAAGAGGTTAGACAGATATAATCTATATAACAGTCAGAGAGAGATTCAACAAATATAGTCCGTATAACAGTCAAATAAAGGTTTGCCAGGCATGACCTATATAAAAAGCTAGGATTTAAAGAAAAAATTAGAATAAGATTAAGGTTCAGATTATAAATAATAAAGTAAGAAAGATATTTAGATTATATATTATTAATAGAAAAAAAGAAAAAGATAATTAAGTAAAAAAAGCCATAATATTATATAAAGTAATATTAGAGGAATAGAATAGGATATTATATAGATAGACCAGTGATACTATAATATTCCATAAAACAATATTAAAATAATAGAATCTAAAAGATAAGAAGACATATAATACTGTTAGAAATCTAACTATATATCTAGAAGAGTACTGCACTAGAATTAGATTATTTTAATATTTTATTAGATTTATAAGAGTATTATTTAATAATTATATATATATTACTATATTTATGACCATTATACTTCACAATATATATTTTCCACATCTTATACCAGAAAAGGATATATATTAGAGGATCTATATAGCAAGACATTATTCCTATCTATATATATA
>CVMT01000013.1:908532-921004 GCA_000985935.1 Talaromyces islandicus | reverse complement strand
TAGGCTTGGCCCTCTTACTCTATTATTTATAATCTGAATCTTAATCTTATCCTGATTTTTCCTTTGAACCCCAGCTTTTTATATAGATCACGCCTAGTGAACTTCTACTTAACTATTATATGGGCTACATCTGTTGAATCTCTTTCTAATCATTATGTAGACTATATCTATTTAACCTCTCTCTAACTGTTATACAGACTATATCTAGCTAGAGATAGTATTAAGATCTAATAATCTAGCCTAATTATATAATAGGATCTCTATCTTTATAATTATATATATATCTTTTATATTATATATTTTTTTTTAGATATCTCTCTACTACTATATATCTTAACTATTATATATATCTATAATGATATATTTTATATATATATCTTGATAGTGTAATTTCCTAATAATATGGAATATAAATATAATATTATTATTAAATAATATACTAGCTAATCTAGTAAAATATCTAGATTATGCGTGTATACTCTAACCTGCTCTATTGAATCTTTTATCTAAACTATGTATATATCTAGTTGGTATTCTTATAATCTATCTGGTCTTTCTACATCCATATCAATATCAAATCTTGATATCTACCTGGCTGGGTATATATTCTACTGATGACTATGAGAATTATAACCTCGCTGAATTAACATATCTATTTAGGAATTACCTATTATCTATTATTTCTATTGCTCTCGTATCATTGATATATTATCTGGAGTACTCTACACATATAATAATATAAAAATTTAGTGTATTTCTATCTATCCTATATTGTCTGTGCCATATTCTAGATCTAGCTCCGTATATGGTCCGCCTCGTCCTATGTGTAATGTCTGATGGAATATATCAATATCTAGGCATCTCTTATATCTATGTAATACATCAGACACTATTATATCCACTGCTATAATTGCTGTTGTAAATTATCTATATCTACCGTCGTCTAGACCCGCATGGTCTGCCCTCGCTGGGCCACTGTCTATTTTAACTGTTTCTGCTTCACCTATGCCGTGCGTGCCAATATTACTATTAAATCAGCTGTAGATGGTTGCGCTAGGACCTAGTACTGATTATACAGCGCCTCGCCGACCATATATCTATTGAGCCGGTCATATAAATCTAAATATACATTTAATACCATCTATTAATATCCTAATTCCCAGAAATACTGTTACATCGCTTTTTTGTCTTCTTGCTGTCCACGTTTCTACTATCTCTAACCGCGCCCCTGGGCTGTCTACGGCGTGATAATCACTGCTTTACTACCTTGTCTATTCTGTCTAGCATATCTACTTTTCTGGTTGTAATCCTGTAATATGCTTGGAATATCTATATGAATTATGTACTGCACTGTTAGGATATTGATATCTATCTCTAACGCGTTTATGGCTATTATTGTTATCTTCTTAGCAGTCTCACTGAATATCTATAATATCTATCTCTTTACCACTTTAATTATCTGTCTATGGTATGTTAATACGTCTAATCAGATCGCTAATATCTTAATAGCCTTAGTTAACTCCTAATATATAATTATCTTTCTATTCTAGGGATGTTACTGGGCCTTCTACTCTTGAATAAATGCTATCTATACTATCTCATCGTTCTTAATTGGCTTTATATAGTATATAATGTTTGTTTATATAATATATAGACTGTGGAACCACTATATTATATCTGGTGTTAATTGTAATGTCTGTAATAATTAGGTCTTATTCATCGTAGATAACATTACTATTAATATAATTATAGAAATGCTGATAGTTATTAATTAGAATAATTTCTGTATCTTTAGCTAGAAATCCTTCTGGTTATTTAAAATTATATAGTATTTATCAATCATAATCTAGTCTAATTAGTTCTAGTCCTGCAATTAATCTAAATATGATTGAAATCTTTTGTTAATGGTCGATTCGGGGATTACTAATATAATCTGGACCGTCTTGGGTGGTTGATAGGAATTCTATGGTATACATGATATCCCGGCCTTCTCGCACTCGCGCTGTATATCCTGCTGTAATAATATTGTGGGCATTACTATAATTAATATACTGGCCTGCTTTTATACGGCTAGTATTATAAAAATTATGTTCTTTCCTTCTCTGATATCTATGACTGCTAATGTCCATGGTGCTTCTTCTATGATGATTTTAATGGCTGCCTGTTGTACGTCCTGGAACTATGCCGTGAGTCTCTTGATCTAAGCCAATAACGGTGTGATGGCTGCCTGCCATATTGCCTGCTAATGGGCCACCTGCTGTGTCTGGTCTATTTTGATCACCCGTCTCCCTCGCTTTCTCCTGGCCCTGTGCGTGGATGGAAACTCTAAAAATTGATATTATCGCTCGCTGGCTTGTTGGAACTGGGTTTTCATGGTCGTCACTGTCCTGGGGGTCTTATCTACTCTGTATGTATATATTATCTCTATTATATAGCTGCTATGCCTGGCTTATATATTGATCACTATATCCTTGGCCATCTACTAATATCTATTTTTATTCTCTGTATCTTTCTTTTTTTTAATCTTCTTCAACATCTTGAATCTAGCTGTAGGCTCTAAATACCGCTGTATAATAGTGATTATGATCTACTGATTTACGCTAATATTTAACTATATTCTTATTTTAATCTTACTCTTCTATTAGATTATCTATTTTATCTATTTAGATATTTATATACTTCTGTTAATCTTCTAGGATAATCAGATTAATTTATTTTGCTCGGGGTGCCTATATATAATAGTCTTAAGATGTTATTAGAATGGTATAGTCAACCACTGGAAATATATAAATAATTCCCCCATGGGCCATGGTATATATTAATAGATAATCTTAGACTAGCCACTGATACTATACTCTTTATAATATAATACTATGAATAATAATAACCTATTCTTAATTAATTAATTCTAGATGTCTTTAAACTTAGTATTTTGATATCAAATACTTATAATTTTAGAGCTATACTTAGAACTACTATTAGTAAATTACTTCAATACTAATTAATATTTTTTACTCTAGCTTATTATATTTATCTACTACTAGACTTAGGTCTTTTATTATTACCTATCTGACTGAATCTATTTCTGATATAATTGGTGGATATTCTAAATCTAGTAAAATAACTACTACTTGTTATCAATCATCTATTAATTATAGAGATCCCGTGTGTAATATCATTAGGATTGGTTCTCAGCCATATAATCCTCTATTATATTCTATATGATCGGGGATAATATCTTTATCTTCTCTAATATTAATAATAACACCTTCTATGTTAAATACTTCTACGCTTGGTTAACTAATCTATATATCATCTTCCGGAAATAATCTATAGTAAATCGATAATATTGATATATGATCTAATTCCCCTGTTATATAATTAATCTGTCTGTAGTGATGGTATATCGGATTTTTAATCTGTATGTGCGCGTCTCTAATATCCACTTTATAGAGGTGGTCTCTATGGTGGTCATAAACCGCGTGATTATAGCTTATAATCTAACTAAATAATTCCTAGTCTTGGGACTTATCTTCTATATCTGCTAGACTATCAACATATAGATAATCTTGATTATACTAGATAATTTGGGGGTGAATATTATTGTTATTTTCTATCTATTCTACTCTTTGATCTTTATTATGGTTAATCTACTAATCATCCTATTATGGTATTTCTGCTCGATCTGTCTGTCTAACTAATGATCTAATATAACAATGTATTATATCAATATAGCTTGGTCTGTGGGACTCAATAGCCACACGGCTAGGTTCTTCTTGGCTGTGACTTTCTCCTTGCCGGGTTCCTTTTTATCAGTCACCATCTGGACTATCTGCTCTATAGCTATCTGCTGATCTGGTATTAACTGGAACTAGGTAGCCTATTGGTGTGTACTTTATATAATATATTGAATTATACGCTATTATATCTCCTGATATTGTATTATAGTGTTAGGTTTTATCTGAGCCTAGAATAGCACGTTGGGTATCTGATCAGTCTGTTTGTGGTGCATCTTAAACTAACTGAATATATTTAACTATATTAATATCATCTGTTGGGTCACCGTGATAATCCGCGTAAATCTTTTCTTAATCTTGGCCAAAATAGGTTCTTTGTCCAGGTTCAGAGGATCTAATAATGTTTTTAATATTTTCTAGTTCTTTTTTAATAAATGTATAGCCCATTCTATATGTTCTATCTATAGATTTATCTTATGCAGTTTATAGGCTTGAATGCGCGTCTTCTTGGTCTCTTTAATCTGCCGCTTATGTTGGATAATTGTTTCTTTCATCGCCTGCTCCGCTGTATTCCACAGGGGTTGCTCAGTGGACTGTACGCGCACGGACGGGTTGACAGCGTCGATGTCCACAGTAAACCGCTGGGACCCCGGTCTATGGTGTATAAATTGCTAGCTGTAGATAATCTGTTATGACTGATTAGATTTAGAGATATAGATTATATACTTGCTAGGTTAATTATATATCTAGAAATTAACCTATATATACTAGCTATAGCAATACTATTAGATCTAGATGACCATCTCTACCACCAAATTATATCTAGGAAAATAATATTGATATATAGGATACTGGGGCGCATCTAATAATATAATAGACGTAATGGGTTGACGGGGAATCATAATATATATAGACTGCTGAACATGTTAGGGGAACTATTGATAATATACACAGAATAATGATATATATTAGCTATATTGCTTGGTTTAATAAGTGGATTAATATAAATATCTATCTAACTAATTATCTAATATTATTTAGTGGTATAAATAATAAATTAAAATCTAATACTTGGGCTTATACTGCAATATCTATATAATATTTAGTATTATTATGCTACTATGAAATGTATAGAATAATAGATAATGATTCCTCTGAATAGAATGTAATAATCTTAATAAGATAGTCTTTTATCATCTTTGATTCTGTTAATTCTGAGTATGGGTTTAGAACTATCGCTTTTCTATTTCTAGTAATTTTTGCTGTCTTAATTAGGGATAATACTCTTATCCTCTAATTATATTAAAAAATAACTTTAATAATTTTTAATAACGATTTATAAGATAATTAATTGCTAAAATATATTTAAACTAGTATAGTACTTTAATAGCGGTTATAGATATCTCTAGTCCAAATATAAACTATTACCTCTACTGAAATATGGGCGTGGGGAGTGGGTTGAATAATAAAAATCAACCGACTCCTCTTTGCCTAGTATAGCGCTAACGTTTGTTAACAAAATAAAATCAACCGACTAGTCGGTTGTTTATGCATTGGTGATAGATGGTTGCGCTGGGGCCTGGCACTGATTGCACGGCGCCTCGCCGACCATACACCCGTTGAGCCGGTCATATGAATCTAAATATGCATCTAACACCGCCCGTCGGCATCCTGATCCCTGGAAATACTGCTGTATTGTCTTTTTGTCTTCCTACTGTCCACACTCCCACTATTCCCAATCACGCCCCTGGGCTGTCTGCGGTGTGATGATCACTGCTTCACTGTTTTGTCTATTCTATCCGGTATATCTACTTTTCTGGCTGTAATCCCGTAACATATTTGGAATATCTATGTGGATCACGCATCACACTGCTAGGATATTGATATCCATCTCTAATGTGTTTGTGGCTATTATTATTATCTCTCTAGTGGTCTCACTGAATACTTATAATGCCTATCCCTTTACTGCCTTGACTATCTGTCCGTGGTATGTCAATATATCTAATCAGGTTATTAACGTCTTAACAGCCTTAGTCAACTCCTAGTATACAATCATCTTTCTATTCTAGGAATGTTATTAGGCCTCTCACTCTTAAATAAATGCCATCTATACCGTCTTATTATCTTTAATTGGTTTCACACGGTATATAATGTTTATCCGCGTAGTATGTGGACTGTGGAACCGTTACACTATATCTAGTGTTAATTGTAATGTCTATAATAACTAGACTTTATTTATTATAGGTAATGTCGCCGTCAACATGACCACAGGAACATTGATAGTTATTAATTAGAATAATTTCTGCATCTTCGGCTAGATATCCTTCCAGCTGTCTAAAATTGTGTAGTATTTATCAATCATAATCTAGTCTAATTGGTTCCGGTCCTACAATCAATCTAAATATGATTAAAACTCTTTACTAATAGCTGATTTAGAGATTACTAATATAATCTAGACTGTCTTGGACGGCCAATGGGAATTTTATGGTATACATGATATTCTGGCCTTCTTGTACTTGTGCTATATATTCTGCTATAATAATATCATGGGCATCACTATAATTAATGTGCTGGCTCGCTTCTATATAGCTGGCACTATGAAAATTATGTTCTTTTCTCTTCTGGTACTTATGACTGTTAATATTCATAGCGCTCTTCCTATGATGGTCTTGATAGTTGTCTATTATATGTCCTGGAACTATGCTATAGGTCTCTTGATCTGGGCTAATAATAGTGTAATGGCTGCCTACTATATTGCTTGCTAATGGGTTATCTGCCGCGTCTGGTCCGTCTTGATTATCTGTCTCTCTCATTTCCCCCCAGTCTTACGCGTGGATGGGAACTCTAAAAACCGATGCCACTGTTTGCTAGCTTGCCGGAACTGGGCCTCTATGGCCACTACTGTCCTGGGGGCCTTATCTACTCTGTGTGTATATATTATCCCCATCATATAGCTGTTATGTCTAGTCTGTATGTTGATTACTATATTCTTAGCTGTCCACTAACATCTATTCTTATTCTCTGTATCTTTCTCTTTTTTAATCTTCTTTAATATCTTGAACCTAGCTATAGGCTCTAAATACCGCCACATGATGGTGATTATGATCTGCCAGCCTGCACTGATATTTAATTGTATTTTTATCTCGATCTTACTCTTCTATTAGATTATTTATTTTATCTATTTAGATATCTATATACTTCTATTGACCTCCTAAGATAGCTAGATTAATCTACTCTGCTTGGGGTGCTTATATACAATAGTCTCAAGATATTATTGGAATAGTATGGTCAACCACTAGAAATATATAAATAATTCCCTTATAGGCTGTGGTATATATCAATGAATAATCTTAGGCCAGTCACTAATACTATACTCTTTATGATATAATATCATAAATAATAATAATCTATCCTTAATTAATTGATTCTAGATATTTTTAAACTTGGTATTTTGATATTAAATACTTATAATCTTAGGACTACATTTAGAATTATTACTAGTAAACTACTTCAATATTAATTAATATTTTTTACTCTAGCCTACTGTACTTATCTATTACTAGACTCAGATCTTCTACTATTATCTATCCAGCTAAATCTATTCCTAATATAATTAGCGGGTATTCTAAATCTAATAGAATAACTATCACTTATTGTTAATCATCTATTAATTATAGAGATCCTGTGTGTAATACCACCAAGGCTGGTTCTTAGCTGTATAATCCTCTATTATGTCCTATATAATTAGGAATAACATCTCTATCTCTTCTAATATTAATAATAATATCTTCTACGTTAAATACTTCTATACTTAGTTGACTAATCTATACATCATCTCCCAGAAATAATCTATGGTAAACTAATAATATTAATATATAATCTAGTTCTCTTGCTATATAACTAGTCTGTTTATGGTGGTGGTATATTAGATCTTTAATCTATATATGCGCGCCTCCAACATCTACTTTATGGGGATAATCTCTATGATGGTTATGAACCATGTGATCATAATCTATAATCTAACTAAACAATTTCTAGTCTCAGAACTTACCTTCTATATCTGCTGAGCTACCAATATATAGATAATTTTGATTATATTAGACAATTTAGAGATAAATATTATTACTATCTCTTATTTATTCTACTCCTTAATCTCTATCACGGCTAATCTACTAACTATCTTACTGTGGTATTCCTGCTTGGCCTGTCTATCTAATTAATAATCTAATATGGCGATGCACCATGTCAATATAGCTCGGTCTATAGAGCTTAATAGCTGCGCGGCCAGGTCTTTTTTGGCTGTGACTTCCTCCTCGCCAGATTTCTCTTTATTAGTTACTATCTGGATTATCTACTTTATAGCTATCTGCTAATCTAGTATTAATTAGAACTAGATGGTCTGCTAGTGTATATTTTATATAATATATTAAATTATATATTATTATATCTTTTAATACTATACTATAATATTAGATTTTATCTGAGTCTAGAATAGTACGTTAGATATCTAATTAGTCTATTTATAATATATCTTAAACCAACTAAACATATTTAACTGTGTTAATATTATCCGCTAGGTCACTATAATAATCTATATAAATCTTTTCTTAATCTTAGTTAAAATAGATTTTTTATCTAGATCTAGGAGATCTAATAATACTTTTAATACCTTCTAGTTCTCTTCTAATAAATATATAGCTTATTTTATATGTTCTACCCACGAGTTTACCTCGCGTGATTTATAGGCTTAGATATGTGTCTTCTTGGCCTTTTCAATCTACTACTCGCGCTAGATAATTATCTCCTTCATCGCCTGCTCCACTGTATCCTACAGGGGTCGCTCAGTGGACTGCACGCGCACGGACGGGTTGGTGGCGTCGATATTCATGGTAAACCACTAGGACCCCGGTCCATAGCGTATAAATTACTGGTTGTGGACAACCTACTATAGCTAACTAGATTTAGAGGTATAGATCGTATACTTGCTAGATTAATTATATATCTAGGAATTAATCTATGTATACTAGCTATAGCAATATTACTAGATCTAGATAACTGTCTCTACCACTAAATTATATCTGGAAAAATAATATTAATATATAAGATACTGGGACGCATCTAATAATGTAATAGATGTAATAGGTTAGCAGGGAATCGTGATATATATGGACTGCTAAATATATTAAAGAAACTATTAATAATATATATAGAATAATAATATATATTAGCTATATTACTTAGTTTAATAGATAGATTAACATAAATATCTATCTAACTGATCATCTAATACTATCTAGTAACATAAATAATAAATTAAAATCTAGTACTTAGACTCATACTGTAATATCTACATAATATTTAATATTATTATACTGCTATGAAATGCATGAAATAATAGATAATAGTTCCTCTAAATAGAATATAATAATCCTAATAGGACAGTCTCTTATCGTCTTTGGTTTTGCCAGTTCCAAGTATAGATTTGGAACCATCGCTTTTCCATTTTTGATAATTTTTATTGTCTTGATTAGGGATAACGCTTCTATCCTCTAACTATATTAAAAAATAACTCTAATAATTTTTAATAACGATTTACAAGATAACTAATTACTAAAATATATTTAAACTGGTACAGTACTTTAATAGTAGTTATAGATATCTCTGGTCTAAATATAAATCACTACCCCTACTGAAATGCGGGCGTGGGGAGTGGGTTGAATAACAAAAATCAACTGACTCCCCTTTGCCTAGCACGGCGCTAACGTTTGTTAACAAAATAAAATCAACCGACTAGTCGGTTGTTTATGCATTGGTGATAGGTTATATGTAGCTTCTACTTTAGTGGCTTGGCAAAACCCCTGTGAGACTAGTACAGCAAGATGCGGCACCTGATACACTCCGAAGGCTTCATGGCCTCACATTACCCCCCCTTTTCTGAGAAGCTACGCCGTGGGTTTATCGCGCAGGTTCTTATGTGAGATGTAAATAAACTTAGACGCCGTTGTTGCGGCGACCAGCACATTTAGTATATAGACCTACTCGCGCGTGTTATTAATATATTACTTATAGGTTAATCCATTATTTGTTTCTTCTTCTTTAACATCAAACAGTCTATTGCGTTGCTATTAGCCCTGTTTCTTATTTCTTTTGTTTCCCCCCTACTCCCTTATTCGCCTATCTTATTCGACCATAAGTATTATGTCTCCCACTGGTTATCTTATATCGCTTATGATATATAGTTGAACGTTTGCTCAGTTCGTTATTTGCTAACAGTTCGTAGAATGTCTTCAAAAAAGAAGACCTCGCGCCGTCTTCCAGCCAAATCGCTAGTGAACTCATTCTCTAGCAGAGACATCTCTATGTCTGGTTGCTCTAGACTAATATGTTCGGCCGGTGGTTTGCCTACTAATATACTATATTCTATAATATAAAAATAGTTATTAAAGAAATCACCTATAAAGAAGAGTAAGTCCGCTACTACTCTCTCTTTTACGATAAAAAAGAAGCAGATGCGCTCTTTTTCCTTTATTAATACTGATAGAGATAATAATAAAGATAAAAAAGATAATAAAAAAAAGACTAAAGCTTTGTCTCTTAGTATATCAACTCTCTCACTTTATAAGTCTTGTGTGCGTCTCTTAGAGGTATATTTTCTATTTTACCAATACTGCCTTCAGTAACTAGCTATTAACCCTGATCTAGAGTATCTTAGTTCTAATTCTAAATCTTGCCCCTGCTATAAAGAGATAAAGAAGTCTATAGTTAAATATTATCTAGTGAATATCTTATTTATTTATATACTACTATAAATATTAATACTTAATAGATTTCTATAAAGTAACTTGATCAAGCTATAAAAACTATAGAGCTGGTAATAATATATATTACTAGTTAGAAAGATACTGTTAAGGTATTAAATATAGCAATATATTATCAATCTAAGCCTCGTTCGGTGAAGCTTCTATTCAATATAGATAGTTCTACTCCTGCTACAGCTAAGCAAGATAATTTATCTATCATTATAATAGTAAATCTCTTACTTCTAATCTAGCAGTCCCTAAGTAGATACTCTGCTCCCTTCGACGACTCTATATTAGGTGTTGCTACCCTATATAAACCGACTATATCGCTCTATATATAGCATAGATTATCTATCTCTAGTTATAGAGGATCCTTTGGTAGCTATAGCGTTGTATTCAATCTTGAACTTACGTGTCTGCTAGCTAGAGTATATAAGTCTCATCATACTCTATATGAGGCTCAATATATACTTGACAACTATCTTTGCTTCTATAGATTCGTTTAAAAAAGTCTCTTTCTATATGGTGATGTTGTGATCTTTAAGCCTAAGTTGAAATGTCTCTGTATACTCTTCAGGGCTTTTATAAATATCTTAGTGTTCTGATGTGGTGTTCTATAGAGCTTATATCTTAGATACCCTTAGGTGGTTTAGGTTTATTTTGTTTTTTATTTTGTTTGTGCTGTATATGCGGCCTTTAGGCCCTTAATAAAAAGTCTTTTTTATCTCTGCTCTTCTTAGTTTACTAATATAGTTTTAAAATAGTGTAATCTTTAGTCTTTTTTTTTAGATAGATATTTAGAACTTTAATCTAGTTAATTATATTTTCTGGTTTCTAGATAGCTTTTTTATTTAGCTATTCTTTCTATTAGACTAGATACTTTGTTCCTCTACCTTATTTCTGATCCTGAACTATTTCTTATATAATATATTTAGATTTACCATCTACTAGCACCAGTCCTAGAAATATATAGTTTTTAGTGTTAGTATAGTATAGCTCTAGTAAAGAGATATAGAAAACTAGATAGATTTTTCTATATCTTAGGATAAGATCTAATATATAAGCATTCATCCTCTATATATCTAATATTTAGAAAAGACCTAAATATCTATTAGCTAGCTTTTTATTATATCAGAATAAGACTATATTTTTTATTTAAAATATAACTTATTCTCTAATTTTAAACTTTTAATAGATTCTTTCTTAATTATAGTACTTTATCTAAGCTTTTTTAACTTCTTTTAAGTATTTCCGAATATTCTTTTACTTAATATAGAGTTTTTCTATCTAGTTTATAACTTATAGTTTCTTGTTTTTTGGATTTAATAGTATATCTCGCGGCATATCTATTCTTAGGTCTCCTTAGTACCCTATAAGGATTTCTATTAGAGATTGCTTTATAATGCTATGCCGACTATTATTGTATATATTCTACGTCAGTGAGATCTAATATAGCTAGTCTGTCTACTTGTAGTTTGTATAGTATTAAAGAAAGTATTTTATAAATTAATTCTGGCGCTTGGTCTATCTATCTATTTATGGATAGACTATCGTCAATAGTTGGTACTGTATTCCTAGATAATAATATATAATCTGTTAGAATTTACTAGTAAACAGCTTATCCCAATCTAAAATAATATACTATAGAAATATAATCTATTATATTAGATTCTTAATAAATAGTTTTGCTAATTCTTTAACTGATAATGCTTTTTATATTAGCAAATAGATAGTATACTTTAAGAATAGATTAATAATAACTAGTATAGCGTTAACCATTGCCTTCTGCTATTCTATAGATAATAATTCTATTATAAAATCTATAGTTACCATTTTAAATAGTTCTAATAGAATTAATAACAGCTTAAATAGCCTATACTACTAGTATCTATATACTTTAATTCTTTAATATATAGAATAGATACAGATATAGTA
>CVMT01000013.1:865937-899048 GCA_000985935.1 Talaromyces islandicus | reverse complement strand
GTTTGACATATTCTTAGAATTTTCTATAGTAGTTAGTTAATTATTTCTACTAACTATATTCTCTATAAAGTATCTAGTTTTTAATTTAAGTTTTTATAGTTAATATAATTATCTTTTCTACTATTTTGAAATATTAGAGAGTATTAATCTTTATTTTTTAATAAAAGATTATTAATATATTATCTAGTGATTTATCTGTATTAATCTTTTTTATAAAACTATTTTATTAGTTCTTTTTCTTTTACTAAATAATATTATATTTATTGATAAAATTATATTTCTTCTAGTTTAATATTTTTTTTCTAAAGTAGTTCTTTTTTTAAATTCTATTTAAAGTATCTCTTAAGTTATCTAAAACTAACTTTTTATTTAATTTCTTTAAAATTATTTAGTATTTATTAAAATTTCTATTCTACTAATTCTTTAAGATTATTAATTTAATTATTGTTTTCTTTATTATTACTACTAGAATAGTCGGACCTGCGGCTTCGACGCCCAAAATGACCGCTACGCCCGCCCGTTACGGCGGCCTTTCCACGCCGTCCCGTCCCACGAGCGGCCCGCCGCTTTAAGCTTGCGTCACTAATTTGCTGAGGGGTTAGGGTTTAGTCAGTGGTTAGTTCGACCCTCACCCTGAAGCATTGTCGCTGTCGTTTCTTACAATAGAGAAACAGAGCAACAGGACGATGTCTCTGACCGGTCTGGTTGCTTACTGTATAAGATGGCACCGGCTCCCGCCCCTTCAGCCGTCCCATCCATCCTCTTACCTGTCTCTCTTCTCTCTCTCCTCCTTCCCCCTCCCCTTCTCAATCTTGTCTATTCCTGGATTGCACGTAGTTTGTTGTGTGAATCTCTTCTATTCTCTTCTTTCTTTAGGCTCTAAATAGTATTAGCTTTTCCATAGTATCCTCTTCCCTTCCTCTAGCTAATCTGTAAGAGCATTAATATTGAATGGACCCTATTCTCTGTGAAGAAACCCGAGCCAGGCTCGAGTATTATTGAAGTCTAGAATAGCTTCCTCTCAATCACAAGCCTAAGACTTTAGAAGGAATTATTATTGTGAAATAGTACTAACAAAAGTAAATATTATATACTAAATCTCTCTATAAGTTATACCAATAACTGATCGCCGGCAGATACTATATCTAATTTAATGAAGAGTATGTCGGCTATCTTCTCTCTAAGGATCTAAGCATCTATATAAACTTCTTTGACTAGATGTATAATATTTTCTAGACAAAGCTGCTATAGTTATATAATGAATATTAGTGATATCTAGATCAATATTTTACCTTATTTATGGAATACTCGATAAATAAAGATATCTAGAAATAGCTATGACGAGTATGCGGTTCTTCTTTGTCTGAACTAGATATTTAATTGATATGCAATATAGTTTCTTAATTAATGATTTTCTACCAAGAAAAAAATCTCTCGATAGATAAAGAAAAAAAATAATCTAGATATAGATGTCTTCTGTGTTCTATATCACCACCACTGGGTCTATTTAAAATTCTTTTATTATAGAAGCATAGTGTTCTAGTTTACTATAATCTAACTCTAGTCTGCTATTACTAGAATCTAGCCTAGTATTCTCCTCTTATAGAAAGTCTTTATCTCTAATAATATAGTCTAAAGTAAATAGAAACAATGTCTAGACTTTTAAAACAATATTCTATAATATATAACTACCAATAATCTTCTAATAATAGTATGCTATTGTGATATTGAGCTCTTCTATCTTAAGAATCCAGATAGCCACTGTGATATTCTCTATACTATTATTAAGTTTTACAATCTAAAAAATCAGCCTAAAGATACTGATAGGTAAGAAATTAGAACTAGACTTTATTATATCTAATCTTCTACTATATTAATACTTATAGATAGAATTAAATTTTTTATATATAATAATTATCAACTATTATATTATCTAATCCTATAAATTATCTTATATATCTTTTATGATAAAGCCTTTATCAATACTAAGCTTATATTAGATATTATATAATAGATTAAAATTCTAGACTAGCTTTCTAGTCTTCCGCTGCGGTAAAAGCTAGAATTACTAGATACCCCCCTCCTTCAATATATCCACCACACGGAATATAGCTTAGAAGTCTACCTATCTCTACTAATGGCGTATACTTCGAGCCAAGAGGAGCTATAGGACTTAGATTAGAACACAAAGTTCAAGAAGGATATTATCCACTATAATTATCAGCGTTAGACTACAAACAAGATGAATCATATGTCCTTACCTTGGCGGAATTCTATTATAAATGTTAGAAAGATTTTCAGTATCTAATATATAATTCAGACAATTTTATCAGTCAGGAGCAGTAAAGAGTGCTCAACTAGTCAGATAACAAGGTTTTTAAAAGGCACTACCAATCCCAATATATCTAAGGCGACCTACAACGTGTGATCCTTCTTCAGCTATTATAGGAAAATCTTATCTAGATTAGTAGGAGTATACTCTGAAAATAGAATCCCTCCACTCCTTCCTTGGAACTAACTAAGGGCCAGCGCCGCACGATCTACCAGGATCTACGAATCTTAGAGCTCCATCAAGCTAAAAAAAAAATAATAAAAGAGATACAATCTCTAATAGATACCAAGACAAAAGCAAAAAACTCTTTTTCTTATCTCTATCAACAGCACAAATTGCTTTCCAAAAAGCTTCATCAACTAAAAAAAACTCTAACTAAGAAAACCAGTAAGACGACCAGAAAGGATTATTTCTATAACACACCCATCCTCAAGGTCGATAGACAGACTAACAAGCTCCTAGATCAGATCAACTCCCAGGATCATAACGCAGACAGTAACAGAGACCATACAACATAGAAACTACCTATCCCGAAATACATTTTCCCCAAGCAGGCACAGCTTATTAAGAACTTTTACAGACCAAATACAGAGAATTTTGAGGAGAATAAGCTTCTCACAAAACAGATCCAGACAACCAAAGATATAATTACGCTCAGTAAGCTCTGTAAGCCAAATCAATAAAGCAATCAGATCAACTAGAATTTTAACAAGAACAAGAAGCCAAAAAAATCGGAAAAGGAGTTAATCCCCAAAGAAAAGACCCTCGACTGCCCAACCAATATTTGCATCATCTATTATAGTCTATCACATTATTCCACATCCAATCCACCACCATATAGATTTCCTCTAAAGCGACAAGATTCTCTCTGCTATTATCTCATTAACTACCATCTCACCAATACACACAGTGAGATCCACTGCACCTAGAAGATCTGCTATGATGTACCCAAGTTCGTCGAAATCACAGATTTTTTAGCCTATGCTCTATACGTGCATGCATACGATATCAGAATACAACAGAAATATCTTCTAGTGAAGCATCCCATTAATAGCAGTAAAGATTTATCTCTTAATAATTCAGAGTATTTTTCTAAATCCACTCACCATTCTATCATAGATACTCCAGCATCTTCTGTTGGTTCTGAAATAATGAATATCGACCCTTGTTTGCTCGAATCCAGCCCCACCCCTCCCGCAAAGTTTGCACTGCGGCCAAAGAGAATCAAAACGTCTCCATAGAATACGCTTATTGATTCAGAGATACAAGGTTGATTCCGTACGCCTCTATGCATTTGTTTCAGTCTGTTCCCTGTCTCCCAATAATTCCACATAGATATAGTTTGTCAAATCGAAAGTATATAGAATCAAAAGCCACCGTGGCGCTGGATACAGTGGTTTCGGGCTTTTTGAGAGGACTGGAAACCTTATACACAGTCAGTACACTAGTGGTGTTTATTAGCGTCATGTTGCCGGAGACTTTCTTTATTACTAAATTCATACCTGCAATCGTTGCAATAGCGATCCCTGAGTGGCTGTTTTGGGGGTCGAAAGGTGTTGGAAATGATTGTGGAATAATTTTGTAAGATACTTTGCTTTCTACTGTAGGGAAATTCTTATTCAGATCTATGGTTCAATATAGTAGGTTAAGATATTTCTACCAGACTTCTTTTTCTAGCTGAACAACTTTCTCCATTATAAGAGTGGAAAATTCGTATCTAAGTTCTGGAAAATTTTTCAAAACCTCGTAAAATCACGTTAACTCTCTTAAAGTAGAAATATATTAAATAGTGATAGCTAATAAAGCTTTAGAGAGATCTAATTTATAAAGGTATTCTAGCCTATAAATATACTCAGTAAGTGTAATAAATCCCGTATCACTCTATTTATTTTTTATATTTAATTCTATCTTTCTCTTTAAAATTTCCTTTAATCTATTAATCGTATATTTGTCAGCGATAACGTATATTTTAGTATCAGTATACGCATATCTCTAGATATTAGGAAGATATTTGGAGAAGGGACTTAGATAATCAAGGTTCTCTTCTATTAATTCCTCTAGAGTTTTGGTTTCCTTATTAGTAATATCTTGGAACGAAGTATTTATAGATATTATATAATTATTATCATTATTATAATTCTCTTAATAGAAGTAATTAAATATTTTTAATATAATAGATAATTTATTATATATTGTAATAATACATGATTTTACTTTCTATCTATAGTTAGTTGATAGAATTAAAGCTTAATTATGGATGTCTGCCATAAAACCATCTTTTACAGCTCAGTTGAAGAACTTGGACTGTGGACAAACAATGCAATAATGTACTTGGAAGGTTGACGTATCGCATTTGACTTCCAGGTCTAAAAATTAGTCATTCTGTCGAATACTGAGGTATATAAAAGTCTAGTCTTTAGAGCTAAGGGAATGACTGACTTCAAAAGCAATCTTAGAATAGGTTCACTCTCGGTAGCCATGACGAAGGAATCTTGTCCGCAGTGTGGCGACTTGGCACGCGACGGTCCTTGATAAGTAATGACTAGTCTTCCTATTACTGTACGCAGCCTAAATGTAATGGTGGTATTCAATGAGCTTGTAAAGACTCGACTGATAAATTGCGTTGAGGGGAACGGAGACTCAAAAGTGGGGCTAGATACTTGTGATGACTAAGCCGCATGTTTTGCTTTGGGAAAACAGAAATATGATTGGTGATTGGGTCACGATCCACTCCCCAGGCAACGCGGGGTGATCTGGTCATTGACAAAAACACAATATTTACTGACGCTGATCCTGGTAGCAGAAATGCGGGGCTAACACCGAGGACAGCACACACCTTACCACGCTGAAGCCCAGATAAACCCGCAAACATGGGCATGTGCTACAGCTCCCAAAACTACCAGCCCGACCGGCCTGACGAGTACACAGAGGATAAGCAATTCCCATTCGTACCAGATGGCCCTTCTCCCCTCATCGCTGGGCAAGTGGAATTCGTTAAGGGGATTTCCGGGCGTTTTAGGGGCCTGAAGTGTGTCAGGAAAACCATTCTTGACGATACTGAGATAGACAAAGAAAATCTCAAACGCCGATTAGCGCAAGAGGCTAGGATTCTTCACAGCGCTCGACATTGCCATGTCATACCGCTTATCCACACATACTTTGACAACAGAACGGATCAAGTTAGGTTCTCTATCGTCATGGATCGTGCAGAAACTAGTCTAAGTGAATGTTTGAAACCAAAAAATTTTGACAACAAACGCCCTAAACTTGAATGGTTTGGCTGCTTGATAGCAGTGATTCGCTATATCCACGGCTTAGGCATTCGACACAGGGATATCAAACCAACGAATATCCTGATTAAGAAGGGGCGAGTACTCTTAGCAGACTTCGGAATTTCGCAAATGGGCCTTGGGAAGACCATGCCGACCACAAATTTAGCACGCAACGCCTCAAGAACGAAAGAATACTGCGCTCCAGAAGTTGACCAAGGCAGGACTCGCGGTCGCTCAGCAGATATCTTTTCCCTGGGGGCTGTTTTCCTCGAGATGTGCATCGCGTATTACAATCCTGAAGATTTCCAGCAGCTTGAGAGTATTTTAAAAACTGAGCAAAATCAGTCCTATGCCAGAAACATTGATAAAGTTCATGAGCTGATTAGATGTATGAAGCTGCGTCTGGAAGATGGTACATGGCAGCAGAATATATTATGTCTTTGTATGGAGATGTTAAACTCCAACAGGGATCAACGCCCGTCAGCCGAAGTACTGAACCTGGGAAACCAATTGACTTGCAAATGCGGCAACAATGCATCCCTAACGAAGGCTGATAAGTTGATTGAGGCATGTAAAAATGGCTCCACAAATCTTGTACGACGCCTTTTAGATGATGGCGCAGACCCGAATACGATGGGGGCAATCCATCTAGCATCAGACCGTGGTTCGGTGGATACTGTGCGGGTTTTATTACAAGCTGGGACTTACGTCGACTCCTTGAACGCTACTGGACAAACAGCGCTTCATTGTGCAGCTCGGAATGGATTTGTGGCCGTGATTGAACTTCTGTTGGAAAAAAAAGCCCATGTTGATGCAAAGGATGAGAATGAACAGACAGCGCTTCATGGCGCTGCAGCACATGGACACTTGAAGATTGTTCAAATATTATTACATGCTGGAGCTGACATTGAAGCGGAAGATCTTGATGGAGATAAAGCAGTTAATTTTGCACGAAGAAGGGGCCATGATGCCGTCTTGCAGTTTTTGGGTAGCTCGAAAACAGGCAGATTGGCCAATAATGGTATAATTTGAACCCAAGCCCACCCGATTTTCGCATAGAATAGAAGTACTAGTACAATCGAGTAATTATCTCTGACTTTGGCCATTCGGTGTCACCGATACGTAATAATAAGAGAACACTGCATTTCACGATGTGAATCCAGGTGGGTAGTGCAACCCCTGGTGCACAATTAAATTGAATCACATAGAAATTTCCTGTAGTGCTTTGACCACAAATTCGTTGAAAGCTCCTTGAAGAACAATTCCCACGTCGGTGCACCACGCTTGATTCGCCTTCTCGTCAACATGTAAGCCCTTTTCACCATGAGCAACTATACAACGAGTAACGGCTTTCCAATACCTATCCCCAGCGATATCTCTCAATTCTAGAAGAGGATTCCCGTCGAAGGGCGGGTAGTCCTCCTCTTCAAGCAGCCAAGCGCGAATCCTGGAATCTTGAGCAGACGGCGTGGGCCATCGTTTGAGACGCATGATTCTGTGAAGCGGTTTCCAATGGGCAATCTCCAGGAGCACTAGTCCAAGGCTGTAAATATCATACGTTTTTCTAGAAGTTTTCGCCTTCGGTGCCTCATTCTGAATACTAGGCCATCGATAGATATCCCATTTTGGTTGTAGACTACGTGTAGTCGTTTTGCTGCTTTGTGGTCGAGAGTAGTCAAACCCTGACAATATCGGCTTATCAGCATCGTATAGATCCCCATCAAATAAGAAAATCACATTGTCGCTATGTACTCCCTTGTGCAACCAGTCGGCTGTGTGCAGGTACAAGAGAGATGATGCTAGTTTCCAAGCGAGAGTAATCCGCTGAGCCAAGGTCGGCTTATACTGCGCCTCGCCGAGAATGCTGTGCAGTGATCGGAGAGTAGTTGTTCTTTTTGACCCTTCAGGCATGGCAAATATCCATCCGTGTCGACTGCAGTTGTCGACATCATCAATATAGCCAATGCAATTTGGCACGTAGAGACGCTTGGCTTCGCACTATGAAGCATCTGCGCAAGAGTCATCACCCGCAATTCCGATGCTTTATCACGGTTGGAGCCTGTTGTGATAGACTCTTTGTATCTCCATTCAATCCATACTTCGATGCCGGCATCGCCTTTTGACAGAGTCCCTCTTGCTCGTCCAATCACTGATGGGTCTCGTATACCATCGACCTCTGCATAGGTAAAGCTATCGCTTAGCGAGGCTCCGTCGTACTTCTCAACGCTGATTAGGCCCTTCAGGTCTTTCTCAATGTCCACGTCCCCGTCACTTTCAAACCTAGTAAGAATGTCATCCGTGCTTCGATTTATCTCCTTCAACCGTAAAAGATCCCGCAATGTTTCGTCATTTTCATTCCGGGAACTTGGTATTTCTTTACTAGATCCATTGAAGGTTTCTATCAATGTGGTAACTGCACCGAGCATGTCTTTCAACCCAACGAGATCGTTACGGGCAAGAACCAGTTCTCGATAGGTCTCAGCCGTTATATCATTGACCCGGTTTTGTCGGTAGTCCCCCAATAATTGATGAAGGCGCTCAGTAAGGAGATGAATGTCTTTCAGCACTGCCTCAAACGCATCCCTGTCTACCATGACCCATCGGACGCGGTAAGGATGAGTAACCACCTCCTTAGCATCTCCAATCTTCTTTGACATCCACTTAATGATATGCATTGGCCCTCGACGACGCTTCCTTTCTTCTGTGATCTTCTCATAAGCTACTTCTAGGCTTGAAACCCCCTGTAGAAAGGAAATGTCTGCTGCTTCTGGGGTATCTTGACCAGTCTGTTGATATGGATTAAGCTCATTCTTCCATCGTGTGTTGAGGTCTCGGAACTCTCCAAGTAGCCATCCTATGCGAGACAGAATAGCACAGAGTTCAAGTGGATCAGTTCCCAGGTTGACAGCCAGATTTTCCACCTCGGGGATGTTGATCATGCCAACAGCTTTACCCCAGGCAAGAAGCCGGTTGTACTCTATCAGAAGCCTTAGTCGGCACTGTTCACATTCTTTGGGCATTTCAACCATGAAAGCGAGAAATTTGAAAACTAACAACTCATCAGCCAATTCTAAGAGAGAGGTCGAACTCACATCTGACAGAGTTATCGAATACATCAAATGCCAACGATACCACACCAATTGCAAGCCCCCCTGCTGTCGCTGGATCCATGTTAATTGCGGAAGATTTGAGGGACAAGATCCATGAATCAATTTGCATTGACGTGAAGCCTAACAATATAAGAAACTTGCACTCACAAATTTGGGTTGGCTCAGTATATCCTGAACTTCACCTTCATGCTTGGTGAGATTGCTCACACGTGGTCACAGCCGATTCGTTGATATAAATGCAACCCTGCAAGAGTTGTCACATCACAACGGTTTCATCCAGATGCAAGACGACCAGTCCGGAAAGACCGATCTACATGGTGATAGGGCGACATGCACGAATATCCCAGGCGATAAATCTCTTGGCTTTGGCCTGACTGGACAGTTTTCACCGACAGAGGAGCTGTCTGACTATCGCATGTCCTGAGGGCTGACCTGGTTTATAAGCTTTATTGTGTCAGTCCGATTGCCTCCCAACCCAAGGCAATGACTAAGCTTTCTATTTGGACATCCGGGGCAAGTGGTCTACGATGATGTCATACTATTCCAGTTTATTGAGCTCTACGAATTCTGATTGGCGCTTTATATAAAATGTTTGTTTTTATTCTTACTCTACACCAATTTGCTTTGTTTCATAGTACATGTTACCGTAGATCTTTGTATACCATATTTCACCTCGGTACTCTCTAATTTCTTGTATTTTCATACCAAACTCATGAAGGGCCTCATAAAGACAATAAACCCCCACCAATCAGGACTTGATATTCTGGAATATTTTGAACTACGACATTGCGACAATGCCAGTACTTTTACGATTCGCCTCCCGCGAAACCCTGGAGTATTTACCAGAGCCGTACAGTAGTTAGGGAAGGAGGAATATGTTCCAGAAACCTCACCAGCTTGACAGAACAGAAACATCAGCATGACTAAGTACGTTGATCGGCCATGTGATTAACTAAACCAGTGGATCTGACTATTAATGTTGAATAACTACGGGTGCTCAGAAAAGGCTCGCGTACTCTGGTTTTGGTGGATATTAGACACAGATTGATGACTCTTATGTTCAGAATGCGGAAGCCCTTTTCTTGCTAACCCCCATCCCGGCGACATGAAACGCCCTGTGTGATGAAACAACTTACAGGTACCTACAGTCTCTAGCAACCTGATCATAACTCCACTTAATGGAAGTCAAAGAAACTAGGCTGGAATAATTCTCGCTCATTTTCCTCGATAATTCACTTTTTCAAACAAAAATTACATAGCAGTGGGGTTGTCAATTACAGCCTGGCGCTACTTGGCATAAAATCCCCTCAACACAATAATGCTGCCAAGATGACCTCTATCAAGTTCAAAAATGCATAATTAACAGTGTATCTTAATATATCATCGGTCTAATTACCTGGGATTCGTCTAATATAAGTCATACCCTCTAAGAGTATTAATATTGATAAGTTATAGAATCCTTAGGGGTGGAAAAAGTACATGGAGCAAAATTACAGACTAGCCCAATACAGTAAAATAAAAACAGCTGTGTAACGATCCGTATGAAATTTACTACTGCCGCTGAAAAGCACGAGGTCCAATTCAGTTAGGTGACGTCCAAGGAGGCACAGCTTCAACAAAGAAAGAATGAAACGAACGGGCTTAGATCCGGTTTTCGTAGTAAATATGAAGGTTATAGGTACAAGAGTATCAACATGCCAAAAGCTCGAATCAGACAAACCCATCTACAGTGGTTTGCGCATTCAGCGTAACAACTCACTCTCTTCTCACTTTGCTCTGAAACAGCGCTAAGAGTTTTCTAGTCTACATACAGCTAGATCCGGAATAACTCTGGCTCGTGTAACTTTCACCCTGGGATATTGCGCATACGCAGATTTGATAAGCCCGTAAATTACATGTATTGCTGCCTAGACTTGGGTACCTTACCATTTCCATCCCTTTCATTCCTTTCTTCTACATAACCGGCCCCTACATATATTCCGGAGCCGTGCGTAGCACGGCCCCGCCACCTCAACGATAAATCGCCAAAATTTTGCACCCTCTTCACTAATTTCTTTATTATTCACCACCACCATAGCAGAAGACTATCATTCTATTGAAAATCGCATACAAAGGACCCTTGACGCCGTTGAACATAAAAAAAAGCCAAATTTATCAGAGATTACACGAAAATTTGACGTTCCTTACCAGCATCTTCAAAGACGCGTCAAGGGGGGTACATCTTGCTCTACACGACCCCCTGCAGGCCAGAGACTCTCAGAAAGTCAAGAATCTGCTTTGTGCAGATATATCAATATCCTTAACGAGATAGATATATCCCCAAAGCCCTCAATAATTAGAAATGCCACTAATTCTATTCTTTATGAGGCCAATCCTAAAGAAATCAACCCACCCCCATTAACCGGGGATAAGTAGCTCAAACGCTTCCTAGAACGTCATCCTGAATATCGCGTATACCAGCGACAGGCCCTTGATATAAATCGGAAGAAAGCTCATAAACCAAAGGTCCTTAGAGACTGGTTTCAACATCTTAAGGATAAGATCAACAGGTATGGAATTGTAGAAGAAGATATATAGAATTTTGACAAGACTAGGTTCAATATCAGCATGTCAAGAGATCAATGGATTATCACCCAAGAATTCGTTAAAAAGAAATATATTGCAAGCAATTCAAATTATAAATATGCCACCGTTATTGAAGCTGTATTAGCCAGCAGTACGGTAATTGAATCTTATATAATTCTCTTAGCAAAGTCGCTTCTACAGGGTTGGTTAGATTCAAATTCGGAAAAAGGCAGTATAATTGAGGCCACTGAAATAGATTATATAGACAATCTTATTGCCTAGCATTAGATTCAATATTTTGACCGGCGAACCAAGTATAATAAGAAGGGGGCCTACTGGCTTCTTATTTATGACAGCTACCAGTCCCATATAATATGGGAATTTATAGATTTTTGTGAGAAGAAGAAAATTATCGTCTTTTTCTTAATCCCCCATACAAGTCATCTCGTATAGCCACTTGACGTTGGTGTTTTTCATACTTATAAGTATTAGCATAGCGAATTCGCTTTAGAGGCTGCTTATACCGGCTGCGGCCCTATAACTAAAAACGATTTCCTCGCTGCACTCAAAAATATCTGGGATAAGACCTTCAAAAAGCGTACAATCGTACATGGTTTTCAGGATAGTGGCATATAGCTATGGAATCCACAAATTATTATTGATCAGCTTGACGAGTGGCCAATTACCCCGATCTTGTTAAGTATGTCAAGTAATTCAACACTTACAACACTACAAACCGCTAATTGATTTCAAAAAGTAAAGGAAAAAATTGCTTTAATATAAGACTAGAATACTAGCTTATAATAAAATGCTTGATTTACTTACAAAAGGTACAATCTCGCAGGCTCATCTTATCGACCAACTACGCCAGGAATTAAGTCAATCTTAAGTGGCTCAGTAAGCTCAACGCTCTATAAACAAGCGTCAAGACACCAGATACCGCTCGGGGGGATCATATCAAGTAACAAATTAAGTCGCATAAAGCGGATTACTGAGGAAGTTGACGATATTGAGGTGATTATTAAGTGGAAGGGTAAATAGACGTCCGTCATGGCCGAGCTTCGCAAGCGTGCAGTGGCACAAGGAATTAAAATTAAAAATCAACGCTTGAGTAGGGGGCAGTCAAATAGTGAGAGATTAGAAACACCAAGTCAGAATTAATATTATTTATTTGTGTGGTGTGCAATTGCTTCATATTCTCAAAAATATAAAAGATTTATCGTTGAGGGGGGGTTTATCGTTGAGGTGGCGGGGCCGTGCTACGCACGGCTCCGGAATATATGTAGGGGCCGGTTAGTACACCAATTGCTTAAACATACTACAGCCTTGTAATATAGGATGGCACCACCCCTTACACAATCAACAGTTTAACTCATATATGATATGCTTAGAAGTGGTGAGCCTGTATCTCAGATTGCGTGTACTGCTAACTATAGCTGAAAAGCAGCCTATTATATTTAATCAAACCTTGAATAATTTAGAAATGTAAAGGCTCTATTAATCTATCCTAGGTAACAGTGAAAAATCATACTAATTATGCTAGAATTATTGTGTGATTACTTTGTGGAAAAGCTGACATCATACTTAGATGAGATAGCAGTCTTTCTGTCTGATGAATTTGACGTAGAGGTGACAATTAGCACCATCAGCAAAACTCTTGTCTCTATTGGTTGGTCTAAAAAGGCCGTATGGCAGAAAGTAAAAGAGCGTAATAAAGATTTACGAGATGAGTATATCTATTATATTTTGGATTTTCGCACAGATCAGTTAGTGTTTATAGATGAGTTAGGGTATGATAAATGCGCGGGATTTAAATGAACGGGCTGGTCACCTCTAGGCATAGCACCATTGCAAATATATAAATTCCATTGTGATCATTGCTATTAGATTTTGCCTGCATATGCCTATGATAGAATTATTCTTTCTTGTATCTTTTAGGGTTTAATAGACGCTGAAATATTTGAAGATTTTATTGAGAAGCTCCTTAAGTAGTGTAGAAAGTGGCCCGAGCTAAAGTCTGTTATTATCATGGATAATGTATCTTTTTATCACTTAGATCAATTAGATGAGATGTGCTTGAGAGCTGAAGTTAAAATTGTATATTTGCCACTATACTCGCCGGATCTAAACCTAATTGAAGAATATTTTACTAAGCTCAAGGCTTTTATCAAGAGAAATTGGAAAGTCTATGAAGAAGACCTCAACCAGGGTTTTAATTATTTTCTAGAATGGTACATTGATACTGTTGGTGCGCGAGAGCAAAGCGCCAGGGGCCATTTCCGACATGCCGGTCTAACAGAGGAAGTATAAAATAAAAATAATATGGCACAATTCCTTCACAGCACGCTACAGTATCACCAATTCCGAAACTTTATGCGTGTCCTTCAGCGTCGTCATCGGTGTCACCCTGTTGTTCTGATCCCAAATGGAGTCGTTAAGATCACTACACACACACACATTTTATTAACGCCCGGCGGCTTAGCCGAAAGGGCAACTATCACTAATCTACTATATACATGTCCTAATATATATGCGGTGTCTCCTGGGAGCTCATACATGAATACTTTTAGTATATGTACATCATCTCATCTATCAGTGTCGTAGCGGATGCTCGTGGGTTAGTGATTGTGTTAGTAGGCTAGCTTGAAGGCGCTTCTTCAAGTGTTCAACATCCTATCTTCGGCAGCTGAAGTGCGTCTACCATGTCCTGGCACGAGGTGGTTGGTGAGTTCGATCGGGAAGAGCGGGTGATTTGTGTTTGGCTGTATGGTTAAGCGGCGTCGAGACGGCCTGTGGCGATTGCAAACCGTATTGTGGCCCGTACCGCTTCGAAGTTCGGGGTCCAGTTTTGATTATCTGAAGGTGATTTTCCTCCCAAAAAGAAGGATATGTTGCCTCGGTGAGTGTTAGTACATTGCAGCATTTCTGTCCGGTGTGCCGTCCATTTTCGACATCGAAAGAGGAAGTGCTCAACGGTCTCTCTCGCTTGTCCACAGGGACACTGATCGGTCGGCGCGACGTTGACAAGTATTGATATGTATTCCTAAGCTAAGCAAGCCTCATAATACAATGTAGAGGTAGCCGCGTGTCTACCTACATAGACCCTCCACCTTGCGTCCCCTTCGATCCTTTTCCGCATCCTTCACGGGGCACAGCCACTTCCGCAAGTCAATACCAGTTTGCACCTTGAGCCTACTTCCATAGCCGCCCTAAAGATTCCATCCTCGATAGCCATTTTCAGAGTCCTATTCGCGCAGTAGACCGACACGCGCGTCCGTCCTCTCGAGCCATATAGAAAGTGTCGTCACTGCAGTCCGCCCACCCAGTCTTCCGTCGCTTCCATTATATGCTGCGCCTCACAGGTTGTCAAATCTGTTTCGCGCTACCTTGTAAGATCTTTCTAACAAGGCCGACCGTGTCTCGCAGGAGTTCCCCCACTTGTATCCTCTCTGTACCCAGAACAGCCAAGCAACACAGCGTTATCCCTCCTACTAACCAAAGTACCTTGTCGTTCTCTGTGTGGGTTCAAGCATGCCGGGTCGTGCCGTATCGTTCGTGTTTTTGTTTTGACTGTGTCGTTTCTGTTCTCAGACCCAGCGATATTCTCCTTTCAACAGAGCAGCCCGAGAGCACCCCAAAAGTGTCCTATCCCACGACCCTAGTGTCCACTGATTGTAGGATCGGTTTCGCGGTCGTGTGTCGGGTGGTTTTCAAAGTGTTCCCTTGTCGCCTGTGGGTGGGGTCCGGGCTCCTGAGCCCTCGCTCCAACCGTAGCCCCAGCCAGCGGACAGTGCTGGCTGGTGGTGACTCTTCTTAGCTCTGTAAATACCATCCAGGCAAAGTATTTACAGGTTCCCAGCCGGCACCACGGGGAGGTGAGAGTTGTCGCCGGCCTAAGATCACTACAGCGGCTAGCGGTAAACATAAGCACGTGACATCTTGGCGATGTATGTATCATACGCGTTTTAGATACTAGAAACTTACGGCACTACAGGAACGTTCCTAACAATATGCAGGTACGTAGCTGGAAGTTGATGTACTAACTTACATCCTGATTTTATCATATGCTACAACATTTAATGGTGAACACTCCTCTATGCAGAAGCAATGGACCCTTAGTAATATACACATCAAATTGTCTTCGACCACTTAGCTATACAATACTGAACTTAATGTTATTATGGCTCCTCAATTACAAGGCCTGCATGCCGGAAATGACCTCGCGCTTTCGTCTCGCGCTCCTACAACGTCGACGCACCATTCCAAGAAATCGCGGAAGCTGTATCCGGTATGGGTCTGAAATTCTCTCCGGATAAAAGCTTTCAGCTCAGAGAAGAATTCTTCGATCGGGTTTAGATCAGGGGAGTAAGGTGGTAAATAGACTAGCTTGACCACTGCATTTGAGCACAGCTCCTCGACTCGCTCACTGTGGTAAAAAGACGCATTATCCATGACAAGAACAGACTTTGGCTCAGGCCATTTACCACAATGTTGCAGAAGCTGCTCAATGAAATCTTCAAAAACACGTGCATCGGTTGATCCCTGAAAGACCTGGGATAACATGATCCCGTCTTGAGCGTATGCAGGTAGAATCTGATACCGCTGACCTCGCTGGAAATGGGAGATCTGGACGGGCGTAACACCCACTGGCGACCACCCTGTGCGTCTAATCCCTGTCCGTGTATCGCATCCCGACTCATCTACATAGACCAAGTGGTACGAACGGAAGTCAGAAAGAGTATGAAGAAACCAATCACGCAAGTCTGCATTTCTCTCTTTGGTTATTCGTCGAGAAACCTTTTTGGACCATCGATTGGATCGAAGAGCCCGACTGATAGTGAAAGTCGACATGGACACATGGATTATATCCCACAGAAAATCCTTCATTTCATCCAGGTATAAGCCTGGCTTCTCTAATAGGTAATCGCAAAGCGCTTCTAACATATTTGGCGTTATACTCCGTGGTCGGCCGCCAACGTTCGGAGGAGCTCAAACATCTCCAAACAGTCGTAGTTGGTACTGACGTTGATTATCGATCGCTTGCTGCAGCCAGCTGCCTCCGCCATCTGGGATGTAGTTAGAGACTTACTGCTGATCATACCACGAATCATCTCCAGCTGTGAGGAAGCGAGTGGGGCGCCGCTGTATACAAGAGGATGAGACAAATTTGAGCGTAACAAGCTGAGGTTGGTTTTGGCTAGGTTCGGGCCGAAGAGCTCCCGACAAAGTGGAGACCTATCAGTTCTTGTTATCCAGATACTGATACCAACTATTGCACTCTCGACTTCGCACTATCTCGAATTGACTTATACCCGATTTTGGGTTGTGCCTCAAAGATAGTTTATTGACGAATACAGACTTATAATGAAAAGAAGCGCCTTGTATTTGATAGGTGGGAGGATGAAGCGGGGTATGTTGTACTAATCTAACGAATCAAAGAGACGTGAAGTAGCGGGGAAACACGATCTTCGTGCCACTCCAGCCTCAGCCTCAGCCCCACGTTCAATTCAGAACGCGTAGTTCTCCGCTGCGTCTTATCTTATACCACGGCACTTCAACATTTCGATCACGCACTAGTATAGCCTACTCCTGAGGTTTTCTCTATTGCAGCTATTGGAATAATACCAATAATATCAATGCTGATGGATCGAAAACGGAAAAGAACGCTCTCAGATCAGCGTCAGCGACAGGCAGCGACGGTAGTACAATCAACGCAGTCGTTGGCTCCTGCTGTGACGCGTGAGACTCTAATGAGTCGATCAGAGCAAGAGTGTTCAGACTCATGTGATCACTACACAGTCGGATGGATTTGCGCCCTGGAAGAAGAATATGAATGTGCATGTCGTATGCTCGACGAGGAGTTTATTGGCCCAGAAACCGACGATAAAGATGACAATACATACACCTACGGTCGCATCGCGAAACATTATGTGGTTATTGGCTGCCTTCCCGCAGGTCGCTATGGCACGAATTCAGCAGCGCGTGTTGCCCGAGACATGGTCCGAAGCTTTCCACACCTGCGATTTGCATTAATGGTTGGTATTGGAGGTGGTGCACCGACGAAGGATAATAATATCAGACTAGGGGATGTTGTCGTGAGTCAGCCACAGGATGGATTTGGTGGCGTAATTCAGTATGATTTGGGAAAGAAGTTGCAGAACGGTCAATTCCAAAAGACCGGTCAACTGAATGCCCCACCGGAAAAGTTGTTGGGAGTCATTCCTGAGATAAAAAGGCTTTACAATGACTCAAAAAAGCCAGACCGAATTGCTGAGCATCTTCGGCGCATCGACGACATGGAAGATTATCAGCGACCAATGCTTGACAACTTATATCGAACGCAATATCAACATGTCGGTGGAAAGAACTGTGGACAATGTGATCCTAACCAGATAGTAGAACGCCCAGAACGCCGTGCCAACCGGAAGGTGGCTGTCCATTACGGAACAATTGCCTCTGGGAATACTGTGATGAAGGATGCGACTTTAAGAGATGCATATGCAAACAATCCGGAATTGAATGTTCTATGTTTCGAGATGGAAGCCGCGGGGTTAATGAATAACCTTCCTTGCCTTGTCATTCGCGGAATTTGTGACTACTGTGACTCACACAAAAACGATGGGTGGCATAAATATGCTGCTTTGACTGCCGCAGCATATGCTAGAGAATTGCTGCTTGTCCTGAAATCACACCGTGTTCAGACCATGCCTCCTTGGGCCGAACGAATTGAAGGTGAACTCCGACAAGGTGAGGAATTTGTTGTTTCTTAGCTGAAAAGCACTGCTTGGTCTTTTCCTATTATATGAATCACAACTATATATACTGACAATATATAGTTCAACAAGATATGATCACTATGATCAACAACCAGAGGTACGATAAGAATTATATTTGCTTGGTTATTAGTGACTAACTATGGCACAGCATAGTCAAGAGCAGAGTTGATACAATAGATCGGAAGTTCGACTGGGCAAATTTACCAGCCGTCGAAGGGGCGGCATTTGATTCCTACGATGATCAGCACACTGAATGCCTAGAAGGAACCCGGACTACATTGCTTCACGAAGTTGATGAGTGGACAAAATCATCGCAAGGAAAATGTATATTCTGGTTAAATGGCATGGCAGGGACCGGCAAATCCACAATTTCCCGAACAGTCGCAAGCCGCCTTAAAGCCGAAAATCTACTTGGAGCGAGCTTCTTCTTCAAGCGAGATAAAAAGGATCGAGGGAATACAAAGAAACTTTTTCCAACACTAATAAAACAAATAGTGACCAACATACCTCAATTGATGCCTAACATCCAAAAAGCCATTCAGGATGATCCTAGCATTTCAGAAAAGATGCTCCGGGAGCAATTTGAAAAGCTACTTCTTCAGCCATTACTTAAAATAAAGGATGACCGGACTACGCTGATGGTCATTGTGATTGATGCCCTAGATGAATGCGAACAGGAGGATAATGTTAGAGTTATTCTCCAGCTCCTACCACAAGTCCAAAAATTACATTTTGTGAAACTACAATTTCTATTGACCAGTCGACCTGAGTTACCAATCAGACTAGGTTTTGAGAACATTATGAATGACCACCAAAATTTGATACTCCATGAGATTCCCCAACCAGTCATAGAGCATGATATATCATTGTATATCAAGGATAAGTTCTCACAATTAAGAATGGAGCGCTCATTACCTTTGGACTAGCCTAGAGATGAAACTCTCCAAATCCTAGTTCAAAGAGCTGTACCATTATTTATTTCTGCCGCAACCTTATATCGGTTTATTAACGATACAAGATGGAATCCAGAAACACGTCTTAAAGCGATCCTGGCAGACCAAACCGTCTATATGTCAAGGATGGACAGCACATATATACCAGTGCTTAATCAACTTCTTACTGGCCAGGACGAATAAGAGTCGCAGCAGTTAGTTCAGGAGTTTAAGAAGATAGTGGGCGTGATTATCCTTCTCACTCACCCGCTGTCAGTAAACGCCCTCGCCCAGCTTCTGAAAATGAGAGTTAGCGACATCAACAATCGATTGAATCTTCTCCAGTCAGTTCTTGATATTCCCAGAAGTCCAGATGCCCCAGTCAGACTTTTGCATCTATCATTCAGGGATTTCCTTCTAGATCCAAGAAAAAAAGATAGTAGTCGATTCTGGATTGATAAGAAAGCAACCCATCACAAAATTACCATCCAATGTCTAGAGCTCATGAACTATAGACTGAAAATGAATATCTACAATCTACCAAATAAAGATACAAAGCGTACGGAGGTTGATACAAGTTCTATTTATCAATATCTACCATCGGAATTGCAATACTCCTACCATTATTAGGCGCAGCATCTAATGCAAAGCGAGGATCCGATAACAGTCTTGGACAATACCTTTCCATTCCTTGAAACGCACTTCCTTCATTGGGTGGAAGCAATAAGTATATTAGGCGCTGTTTCTGATATGGTGGGGATAATAAATACCTTACAGTCTATTATACCAGTAAGTCCTGTAAAGAATTCCTGCGTCCAAGTACTAAGAATATAACAGGACACAAACTGTAAGATAGGTGAATTCCTACATGATGCGAGGCGGTTTATCCTTAGGTATAGACAAATAGCTCATAATTCTCCGCTTCAACTATACTGTTCAGGACTTATATTCGCCCCAAAAAACTCGGTGGTTCGGCAAATGTTCACTAGGGAACTGCCTAGTTGGATTTGCAGACTACCCAATGTCGAGGAGTATTGGAGCTCAGAATTACAGACCCTCGAGGGCCACTCGGGTTGGGTTCGGTCGGTGGCATTCTCACCGGATGGCCGGCTGCTCGCATCAGGCTCTCTGGACAAGACACTCAAGCTCTGGGATCCTGCCACAGGAGCTCTGCAGCAGACTCTGGAGGGCCACTCAGATTCGGTTTGGTCGGTGGCGTTCACACCGGATGACCGGCTGCTCGTATCAGGCTCTGATGACGAGACAATCAAGCTCTGGGATCCTGCCACAGGAGCTCTGCAGCAGACTCTGGAGGGCCACTCAGGTTCGATTAGTTCCGTGGCATTCTCACTGGATGGCCGGCTGCTCACATCAAGCTCCGGGGACAAGACACTCAAGCTCTGGGATCCTGCCACGGGAGCTCTGCAACAGACTCTGACAGTTGATGAAATAGTTGCGAACGTGAAATTTTCTGAAGACAATCTATATCTCAGCACCAACTTGGGACTCCTCAACATTCAGCCTTGGTATTATGATAAAACCTCTTATTCACCAAAGACCAAAGTCGAGGAGGTATTTATACAAGAAAATCAGTAGATAACTATTCAGGGTAAAAGGCGACTGTAGCTACCTCCTAAATATCGACCTATCTGTTCAATATTTAAAATGGATGGGACATTCATTCTCGGTCATGCATCTGGGAAGATCTCTTTCATGAGAGTTAGTATGTAGATATGCAATAAATTAATTCAAGATATCTCTCTTATATCTTTAAATCTCTTTCTAAAAGGAGGGCCTGGGAGACCTGGTCAATTTATACTGCTTCATTATAACCATCAGAGTATTCGAGAAGCTTCTACCAGCTCCCAAAAGATGACTATCCTGGTGTTGTAAGATATGACGTAATATTACCCCTATTACCATACGATACTTTCAAGCGTTACCGCTCCCTAGCCATATTTGAGTTTAGTGGCTTAGCTGTGGGGCTGTTAATGAAATGAATGTGTGTTTTCTGGTGATTGTTACGAATCAAGCCTGCATGACGCTAAACCATACTATGACCAGAAAGGAAAGGTTACTTTTGGAAAGGAAGCGTATGAACCATACGATTACGAACTGGGTGGAAATATGTCAACAGGAAACACCTCGGTATAGGACACGCACCAGGTCACGTGGAGATATAAAAGGTATACCACTATCTTGATAAGATAAAAGGTATATGAAACAATGGGATATCATTAGACAAGGAAAGATATATCATCTACCATCTACCATAAGTAATAGATAATATATGATATACCAAATAAGAGGACTGGATATATAAGAACACTTATTTACCATCATATATTTAGTTCTTTATAGTTCTTTATAATAAGTTACTAGAGAGCAATCTACAACTAAGTTATAGTTATACTATTATTTACTCTTGGTATTACTAGACTTAATTAATTATTAAGATCAGCAAGGTAACCTATCTTAAGATATACATATCGCGAGAGGACCTCTTCCTACTGGTGTCGTAAGCTATCTAGAGTACCACTACGCTAACATCTATAAGTTAATCATAAACGAGTTAGATCTAGGTCTGTAATAAAAAAACTATCATTTTAATCTTATTAATATGGGATTAAGTATTATAAATCGCCCAATCAGGAAAGTATTACCTATTAAGGAAAGCTAACAATAGTAGGAAGTACTATAGATAGTAACCAAGGACAAGTCGCGTCTATAATAATAGGAAGAGAACCAAAGTTCCCTAAACCTCAAGCCTATAGTAGTGAGAGAGGAGGACTTTAAGTGTTCCTCACATAAATAGATATATACGTCACCATTAACGCTCAGTATTTAGGTACAGAAGATGCTAAAGTGGTATTCGTAGCCACTTGTCTAATAGAGACTACATTCAAATAGATCAAACCAGCACTGAACAAGTATTACAACAAACCTAAAGCGAAATAGAGCAATAACATCATAGAAATATTTAAAAGCTTCAAGAAATTCAAAAAAAAGTTCACTACAGTATTTAGAGACATCGACACAGTAAGAGTAGCAGAACAGAAATTGAGAGCTCTACAATAAACTGGATTAGCACAACAGTTAGCGGCTAAATTTAAACAAATCATCGCACCACTAGACTGGGACGACGAGTACCTCATTAGAATCTTTAAAAACATGCTCAAAGAAGAAGTTCAGTTAGAACTTATCAAGATGGACAGGCCTAACAACATCGACAAGTTTATCGAAATGGCTGTCAAGTACGACAACAAGCTCTACGAAATGAGACTCAAGCAGAGAGAAAACAAGAAGTGGAGACAGTTTGGAAGAACTCCACCACGCGCGAACCCAGGGCAAAAGAAGAAACAAGACGACTACTATGGACCACGACCCATGGAACTCGACGCTACCGAAGAACCGAAGAAGCGGTTTGACAAGGCTACAATGACTTGTTACAACTGTGGAAAGAAAGGTCACTTCAAGAAAGATTGCCGATCACCCAAGAGGCAGGAAGCCCAGCTAAAGGCAAACCGAAACCACTACGAAAAAGGAACCAACGATCACCCTGGAAGACATCAGAAGGGACGAGACGGCTATAATCAGTCACTCAGGAAGGAAGCACAGCTATACGCAAATAGCGAGGAATACTATGATGAATGGGAACTCAATCATCAAGACGACAATAAGAAAAGCTAGTGCAGTAGCTTTGAAAGATTAGAAGAGGCTACTCTCATACATATATTAATAGCCTACATGGGAAATAATATGGAAGACTACAGAGAAGACAAACAGGAAGAGCCAGATACTCAGTTCATAGAAGCACCTGAAGTATCTAAAGAAGACCTCGTCACAGAAGATAAGTGGAAAGAGTTACAGAAGGAAAACCCTTACACAGATAAGTACAGACACATCTTTATCTTAGAAGCACATCCCAGACATACAAGAATCAAGACATCATACTATATCGACAATGCTTACTTGACATACTGGAACGAGAAGAGACAAAGAAGAAGATTCCCAAGCCATCATGTTAATACGAATCCTGAAGACTATAAATAGATCAAAAAAAAATAAAAAGCTATAATAGAGACTAGAAAAATCTAATAAGAAATTTATAAACTATAATATAAAGGACTTTATACTTACAAAAGATATCCTGGACATAATATAATTATATTCACAACATGCATAGATGACGCGTGTTGGATTTATATAGGAGAAAAGACAGGAAGTAGATATTTTTCTAAAGAAAAAGTTAAAAGGCCTAACTATACATAGAAAGTAATATAGGATGAAGCAGAAAAATAACAAAGACATATAAAGAATATAGAAAGACTATAAGAAAGACTAGATGACGACTAAATAAGGTAACTATTCCGAGAATATACAACTCTTACGCCCGAAGAAATTGAAAAGAGATTGCTGACAAGGGCGAATAATCAATAAATAGATAAAGTATCTGATATAATAAGACTACAAGAGACTCATAGAATAATTAAAAGAAAGAAATCCTAAAGAAAATTAAAAACGACACACTACAGAAGATAAATCAGATAATAAATAGAAATTAATAATAAGAATTTCTACACTATAATAGATTTAGAAGCAATGTATAACTTTATAAATCCTTAAGTACTAGAAAAGATTAACGTCAAAGAAAAACCTAAACTGGAACCCATTCCTCTTATAGGACTAGAGGGAACTAAACTATAGAAAGGAGAGATTACTATAAAGAGTAGTAACCTTAAAATGATGATTGGTGTATATAAAGAGTATATCAACTTTAATATTACTAATCTAGGATAAGATAATATTATTCTAGGAATTCCTTGATTGAAAAAGTATAATCTAGTAATCTACTAGAAAGATAAAAGACTTGATCTAACGAGGTATAGAGGATATAGAATATCTCGAACATTTAAGGCCACCGTATCTGAGGGGTAGATAGAAGGTCAGAGGTCAGATGTCAGAAGAGCGTAGTACACTCTATTTGAGAATAATATCGAGAGTAGAATTATTATTCTAGCTTTGGAAGAGGAATAACTAGTAGTAATAATAGATATAATATTACTTAAAGAATATAAAAGATTTAAAGAATTATTTGATGGAATATATGATATATTGTTAGAATATAATAAATAGGATTATATTATTCTATTTAAAGAAGGTAAGGAATTAAGACTATAGAAGATCTACTAAATATTAGAAAAAGAATTATAAGCCTTAAAGATATATATTAACAAAATGTTTAAAAAAGAATATATATGACTATTAATATTGCTGGTAGGATATCTAGTACTATTTATATTAAAGAAGAGAATGATAGAATTAAGACTATATATAGATTACTAATAACTAAATAGAATTATGATTAGAGATAGCTACCCTCTATTACTTATTATAAAAATATAAGATAAGGTATAAGGAAAGAAATAGTTTATTAAACTTAATATCACAGACGTGTATAATTGAATTCATATTAAGAAAGGAGAAGAATGGAAAATAGTATTCAAAACTAAATTTGGTCACTATGAGTATTTGGTTATGTCATTTAGATTAATTAATATATCTATAGCTTTTTAGAGGTATATCAATGATATAATTAGAGAATACTTATACGATTTTATTATTGTATACCTCGATAACATTTTGATCTTCTCTGACAGTCTAGAAGACTATATATAACACATATAGCTACTACTATACTAATTATGGAAAGTAAGATTATAACTAAAGCTAAGGAAGTGTGAATTCTATATACAAGAAATGGACTTCTTAGAATATAGAATTATCTAATAAGGAATCTAGACGGATAAAGAAAAGGTATAGGTAGTATGAGACTGGCCTATACCGAAAAATGTCAAGGAAGTACAGTCCTTTCTTAAACTCATCAACTATTATCAATAATATATTCAAGGATATGTAAAGATCATAAACTTTATATTTAAATTACTACGAAAGGACACTGTGTTTGAATAGAATGAGGAATACTAGAAAGCATTCAAAGAAGTAAAAATAAGGCTAATAACTACATCTATACCGGTATAGCATGATCTAGAGAAACCAATAATATTGGAAATAGATGCTTTGGATTTTGCGATTAGAGCAACTATGAGCTAACTAGGACTAGATAGAAAACTAAGACTAATTATGTACTACTTAAGGAAGCTAATTAATACCAAACTTAACTATAAAATTTATAATAAGGAATTACTAGCAATTATTATAATATTAAAATAATAAAGAATATATCTGGAAGAAGCAAAATTCCTAGTTAAAATTATTATTAATTATAAGAATCTTACCTACTTTATGACAACTAAAGTATTAATAAGAAGATAGGTAAAATAGATAGAACTACTATCAAACTACTGATTTATGATAGAACACTGTAAAGGCATGGATAATGCAAGAGTGGACGCCTTGAGTAGACGACCAGACCATAAAGAAGAAGTCAAGAAATCAAAATCTACACTATTAAAATATAGAAAGAAGGGCACTATAGAATATAACCCTCAAAGTGCTCAATTAGCAGCTAATGAAAATATAACCAACTTAGAATTACAAGATCTCCTAGTTAGGGAGACGGTAACGGACATATTCATATAAAGTCTATTCGAAGATATAGAGAATGAGATTAAACATAAAAAGATTAATAAAATAAAAATAGGATTAGTCTTTTAGTATAATTTAATCTATATATTAAAAACAGTCAGAAAAGAGATTATTAAAATTAACCACAATAACCAACTAGCAGGACACCTAGGAATAAGAAATATAATTAAAAAAATAACTAGAAACTATTACTGGCCAAAAATACTATAAAATATTAAAAAATATATCAAAGAATGCGACATGTGTCAAAGAAATAAGATCACTAGATACAAACTATATAGACAAATGTAACCACTGGAAGCACTAGAATATCTATGGTAATGAGTAACTATGGATCTCATAGTCAAACTACTTGAGTCAGAAGGACACGACGTAATTATGGTGGTAGTTGATAGAATAACGAAGTATATACACTTCATACCAACAACCAAAAAGATGGACGTACCACTATTGGCAAGAATCCTATTATAACATATGTTTTAACACTATGGAATACTAGAAATTATGGTCTTAGATAGAGAGCTAATCTTTGCTTCAAAATTATGAAAATCTATTATGGATCTTATAGGAGGAGAACAGTAACTAAGCACAGCATACTATCCACAGATGAATGGATAAACAGAATGAATCAACCAAACATTGGAACAGTACCTAAGAAACTATATTAATTATTAATAAAATAACTAGGTATAGCTACTACTAATGGCATAACTAGCCTATAACATGATAAAATAAGTAATAATAGACACAACATCGTTCATAGTATATACTAGAAGAGAAACAAGATTGTTAGGACAACCACAATATAAACAACTAGTTACAGTAGTGGCAGAAATAATAGTAAATATTATAAAAGCTATTCATTTAGTCTTACAAATAGAAATCGAATAATAAAGATAAACAAATATATAGAGATATAATTAAAAGAATTAGAAAGGATCTGATTTTAAAAAGGAGGAGAAGATCTATCTTTCTCATAAAAACCTTGAGATACTATGAGGAAATAATAAACTTAACCATCTATAAATTGGACTATTTAAGATTAAAAAAAAAATTAAAAAAGTTAATTATAAACTTAAACTATCTAACTTAATATAAATCTATCTAATATTTTATATCTTATTATTAGAACCAGCACTATAAAATGCTAAAATATAAAATAAAATAACTATTAAACAAAAAATCTATGAAGTAGAAATAATATTAATAGAAAAGGAATTATCAGATAAGAAACTATACTATTTAGTAAAGTAAAAAGAATTTAGTACTTTAGAAAGCATATAGAAACCTATTAAGAATCTTATAAGAGTTAAGTAGATCCTAGAAAGATATTGTTAGAGATACTTAACGAACTAGAGAGAAATTATTCAAGATTAGCAAATAACTCATTAAAGTTCTTAGAAGTCGTAGTAAAAATATAGAATTCTAGTTATTCTTAAATAATTGTAGTATTAGTGATAGCGACCTCTTTATTAGTTAGAGGATTCTTAGAATCTAATATCTTTAATACTTTTTGATTATAAGAGTGTATGCTCATACTATGCTTTCTAAGGAACTGTTGATGTTTCTAAAGATAACGAATTTTTGTAAATAACTCTTGTTAAGTAATCAGGGTTTTCTTTAGTTAGGACTTAGCAAGCTTAAGATCATTCTTTATTTTACTCTTGGCAGCCTAAAGATTATTCTATTCCTTCTTGTTATGAAACTGATATTTATAAGATCGACCACAACCAGTACATACTGTATATTTTAAACTATTTTCACTTATTATATAATCGAGACTATAATGGCGATAATATTCATAGAGAAATTTAACAATAAAATCATTCTTTTAAATTTTAGAAGATTGACAAATATAATTTTTAATTTGATCTCTTTTTAAGCGCAACAGATTAGTTTTTGAAATTATCTTTGGATAAGATATAACGTAGACATTAGGGAATCACTTACTAAGGAAAGTAGGGTTATACTGGAAACAAGGGCGAGTCTTTCTATTTAATACCTTCGAGGACAAAGGTCTTGAAGAGGGGGAGTGATGTTACGAATCAAGCCTGCATGACGCTAAACCATACTATGACCAGAAAGAAAAGATTACTTTTGGAAAGGAAGCGTATAAACCATATAATTACAAACTAGGTGGAAATATATCAACAGAAAACACTTCAGTATAGGACATACACCAGATCACGTGGAGATATAAAAGGTATATCACTATCTTAATAAGATAAAAGGTATATGAAACAATAGAATATCATTAGACAAGGAAAGATATATTATCTATCATCTACTATAAGTGATAGATGATATATAATATACTAAATGGGAGGACTGGATATATAAGAACGCTCATTTACTATTATGTATTTAGTTCTTTATAGTTCTTTATAATAAGTTATTGGGGAGCAATCTATAACTAAGTTATAGTTATACTATTGTTTACTCTTGGTGTTACCAGACTTGATCAATTATTGAGGTCAGCAAGGTAACCTATCTCAAGATATACGTATCGCGAGAGGACCTCTTCCTACTGGTGTCGTGAGCTACCTAGAGTACCGCCACGCCAACGTCTACGAGCCAATCACGAACGAGTCGGATCCAGGTCCGTGACAGTGATGTTACGAATCAAGCCTGCATGACGCTAAACCATACTATGACCAGAAAGGAAAGGCTACTTTTAGAAAGAAAGCGTATGAACCATACAATTACGAACTGGATGGAAGTATATCAACAGGAAACACCTCGGTATAGGACACGCACCAGGTCACGTGGAGATATGAAAGATATACCACTATCTTGATAAGATAAAAAATATACGAAATAATAGAATATTATTAGACAAGAAAAGATATATCATCTACTATCTATTAAAATAATAGATAATATACAATATATTAAACAAAAGAATTAGATATATAAGGACGCTTATTTATTATTATATATTTAGTTCTTTATAGTTTTTTATTATAAGTTACTAGGAAGCAATCTATAATTAATTATAGTTATACTATTATTTACTCTTGATATTACTAGACTTAATTAATTATTAAGATCAGTAAGATAATCTATTTTAAGATATATATATTACAAGAGAACCTCTTTCTACTTATATTATAAGCTACCTAGAATACTACTATACTAATATCTACAAACTAATCATAAATAAGTCAGATCTAGATCTATAATAAAAAAAACTATCATCTTAATTTTATTAATATAAGATCAAGCACTACGAATTATCCAATTAAAAAAGTATTACCTATTAAGAAAAGCTAATAATAATAAGAAGTACTATAGACAGCAATTAAGGATAAGCTACATCTATAATAACAGAAGAAAGACCAAAGTTTTTTAAACCTCAAATCTATAATGGCAAAAGGGGAGAACTTTGAGTATTCCTCATATAGATAGATATACACATTACTATCAACACTCAATATTTAGATATAGAAGATACTAAAGTGGTATTTGTGACCATTTATCTAACAAAGACTATATTTAAATAAATCAAACTAATACTAAATAAGTATTATAACAAATCTAAAGTAAAATAAAATAATAATATTATAAAAATATTCAAAAGCTTTAAGAAATTTAAAAAGAAATTTATTATAGTATTTAAAGATATTAATACAGTAAGAATAGTAGAATAAAAATTAAGAACTCTACAATAAACCAGATTAATATAATAGTTAGCGGCCAAGTTCAAATAAATTATTATACTATTAGACTAGAACGATAAGTATCTTATTAAAATCTTTAAAAATATACTTAAAGAAGAAGTTCAGTTAGAACTTATTAAAATAAATAGACCTAACAATATTAATAAATTTATCAAAATAGCTGTTAAGTACAATAATAAGCTTTATAAAATAAAACTCAAGCAGAGAGAAAATAAAAAATAGAGACAGTTCAGAAAAACTCTACCATATATAAATCCAAGATAGAAGAAAAAATAAGACAACTATTATAGACTACAACCTATAAAACTCAATACTACTAAAAAACAGAAATCAGAATTAAAGAAACAATTTAACAAGACTATAATAACTTATTACAACTATAGAAAGAAAGATCACTTTAAAAAAGATTACCAATCACCCAAGAGGCAAGAAGTCTAACTAAAAATAAACCAAAATCACTACAAAAAAGAAACTAATAATCACTCTAAAAGACACTAAAAGAGATAAAATAGCTACAATCAGTTACTTAAAAAAAAAGCACAGCTATATATAAATAGCAAAGAATACTATAATAAATAGGAACTCAATCATCAAAATAATAATAAGAAAAGCTGGTATAGTAACTTTAAAAATTTAGAAGAAGCTATCCTTATATATATATTAATAGTCTATATAGAAAAAGATATAGAAGACTACAAAAAAGACAAATAGAAAGAGCTAAATACTCAATTTATAGAAACATCTAAAGTATTTAAAAAAGACCTTATTATAGAGAATAAATAAGAAAAGATATAGAAAAAAAACCTTTATATAGACAAGTGCGAACATATTTTTACCTTAAAAATATATCTTAGATATATAAAAATTAAGATATTATATTATATTAATAATACTTATTTAATATACTAAAATAAGAAAAAATAAAAAAAAAGATTTTTAAACTATTATGTTAATACAGATTCTAAAGATTATAAATAAATTAAAAAGAAATAAGAAGCTATAATAAAGACTAAAAAGATCTAATAAAGAATCTATAGACTATAATATAAAGGACTTTATGCTTATGAAAGACATCCTGAATATAATATAATTATATTCACAGCATGCACAGATGACATATATTAGATTCATATAGGGGAGAAGACAGGAAATAGACATTTTCCTAAAAAAAAAGCTAGAAAGCCTGACTGTACGTAGAAAGCAGTATAAAATAAAGCAGAAAGATAATAAAGATACACAGAGAACGTGAAAAAACTACAAGAAAGACCAAATAATAACCAAATAAAGCAACTACTCTAAAAATATACAACCCTTACGTCTGAAGAAATTAAAAAAGGATTGCTGATAGAGATAAACAGTTAACAGATAGATAAAGTATCTAATATAATAAGACTATAAAAGACTTATAAAATAATCAAAGAAAAAAAACCCTAAAGAGAATTAAAAATGACATATTATAAAAGATAAATTAGATAATAAATAGAAATTAATAACAAGAACTTCTATACTATAATAGACTTGAAAGTAATATACAATTTTATAAATCCTTAAATACTAGAAAAAATCAACATCAAAGAAAAATCTAAACTAGAATCCATTCCTCTTACAGAATTAGAAAGAATTAAACTATAAAAAAAAATCACTATAAAGAGTGATAATCTTAAAATAATAATTAGTATATATAAAGAATATATTAACTTTAATATTACTAATCTAAGATAGGATAATATTATCCTAGAAATTTTTTAGTTAAAAAAACATAATCTAGTAATCTACTAGAAAGATAAAAGACTCAATCTGACAAGATATAAAAAATATAAAATATCTCAAATATTTAAGACTACCATATCTGAGGGATAAATAGAAGGTTAAAGATTAAATATCAGAAGAGCGTAGTACACTCTATTTAAAAATAATATTAAAAGTAAAATTATTACTCTAATTTTAAAAAAAGAATAACTAGTAGCAATAATAAATACAGTATTATCTAAAAAATATAAAAGATTTAAGGAACTATTTAATAGAATATATAATATATTACTAAAATATAATAAATAAAATTATATTATTCTACTTAAAAAAGATAAGAAATCAAGACTATAAAAGATCTACTAAATATTAAAAAAAGAATTATAAGCCTTAAAGACATATATTAATAAAATACTTAAGAAAAAATATATATAACTATTAATATTACTAGTAGGATATCTAGTACTATTTATATCAAAGAAGAGAATGATAAAACTAAGACTATATATAGATTACTAATAGCTGAATAAAATTATAATTAGAGATAACTACTCTCTATTATTTATTATAAAAATATAAGATAAGATATAAGAAAAGAAATAATTTATTAAACTTAATATTATAAATATATATAATTAAATCCGTATTAAAGAAAAAGAAGAATAAAAAATAATATTTAAAATCAAATTTAGTCACTATAAATATTTAGTTATATTATTCAGACTAACTAATATACTTATAACCTTTTAAAGATATATCAATAATATAATCAGAGAATATCTATATGATTTTACTATTACATATCTCAATGACATCTTGATCTTCTCTAATAGCCTAGAAGACTATATATAATATATACAGCTACTACTATATTAACTATAAAAAATAAAGTTACGATTAAAGCTAAAAAAGTATAAATTCTATATATAAGAAACAGACTTTTTAGAATATAAGATTACCTAATAAGAAATCTAGATAGATAAAAAAAAGATATAGATAGTATAAGACTAGTCTATACTAAAAAACATCAAGGAAGTACAGTCCTTTCTTAGACTTATTAATTATTATTAATAATACATTCAAGGATATATAAAGATTATAAATCTTATATTTAAATTACTATAAAAAGACACTGTATTTAAATAAAATAAAAAATACTAGAAAATGTTTAAAGAAGCAAAAATAAGATTAACAACTACGCCTATACTAACACAGTATAACCCAGAAAAACCAATAATACTAGAAACAGACGCTTTGGATTTTATAATTAGAGTAATTATAAATCAACCAGGACTAGATAGAAAATCAAGACTAATCATATACTATTTAAGAAAGCTAATTAATACTAAACTTAATTATAAAATTCACGATAAGAAACTATTAACAATCATTATAATACTAAAATAATAAAGAGTATACCTAGAAGAAGTAAAATTTCTAGTTAAAATTATTATTAATTATAAAAATTTTATCTACTTTATAATAACTAAAGTATTAACAAGAAGACAGATAAAATAGATAGAATTATTATTAAACTACTAATTCACAATAGAACACTACAAAGATATAGATAATGCAAAAATAGACGCCTTAAACAGACAACCAGATTATAAAGAAGAAGTCAAGAAACCAGAACCCGTACTATTAAAGTATAGAGAGAAGGGCACTATAGAATATAACCCTCAAAGTGTTTAACTAGTAGCTAATAAAAATATAACCAACTTAGAATTATAAGATCTTCTAGTTAGAGAGATAACAACAGACATATTTATATAAAGTCTACTCGAAGACATAGAGAATAGGATTAAATATAAAAAGATTAATAAAATAAAAATAGAACTAGTTTTTTAGTATAATTTAATCTATATATTAAAAATAGTTAGAAAGAAGATTATTAAAATTAATCATGATAATTAACTGACAAAACATCTAGAAATAGAAAATATAATTAAAAGAATAACTAGAAACTATTACTGGCTAAAAATACTATAAAATATCAAGAAATATATCAAAGAATATGATATATATTAAAGGAACAAGATTATAAAATATAAACTATATAGATAAATAACCCGCCGGGAAAATC
>CVMT01000013.1:843669-865912 GCA_000985935.1 Talaromyces islandicus | reverse complement strand
CCAATATCACCCCTAGAGCGACGCTATGAGCCCAAAAGCGGCCTCTAAGGCCCTGGGGAAAAGACTGCAGGACTACAGCCTAGATACTCTAAAACGCGCCCCCGTGAAGGCTCTATTTTGTCTTAGGATACAAGGATATAAAAGAGACCCTATTAGAGTATCTTATAGAGATGAGCAGCACTATATTTATAAAGTTAGACACTGTAAAAGCTTATATCAATGGTCAGCTGTAGGGTATAGAGTAGCATCTCTTAGACTAATTAGAGATTATAAAGTACTGTTTCTTAGCTCTAAAAGTCTAATATATCTATTAAAATGCTCTGAACCAAGCTTAAGACTCTCTAGGGCCTAGAATAGCTATTTAAGACTAGAAAAAACCTTTATTATCCTAAAAGACGACTTTTACTAAGATTATGTTTAGATTATCTATTAATCTAGTTAAAGGTACTAAGCTGATAGAATTATATAAAGTCTCTATCTCAATATTAAAATTATTACTGAGAATTAACTTTATCATATAGCCAGCAGTAATACCAGTAAGGTAGGCTTAGTGGGCAGTTATAATAGCTATTAGCCTAAAAGAGTGATAGATAGTTACTAAAAAATATTAAATAATCTATAATAGACTCTAAAAGATATAAATAGATCTAAAGAGTCTGAAGTTAGTTTATAGTACTAGTAAGAAAGATTATAGAATTATATTTAGATATTAGAATAGGCTTACAGCCCCTAGAATAGCTAAGGCTAATATTATTTTGTATCTAAACTACTATTTAGCCTAGAAAGGCTTCCTAAGCTTTACTAGGATAATCGACGCTAACTATACTGACTTAGAGGCTATATTAGTGCTACTTGAGCAGGACATCACTGCTAATACATTTCTACCAGCTTATAAGGATCCCCTGGTAGCTATCTACTATTAGATTGACTTAGCAGTTATAGTAGTAGAACTAAACTAGTAATAGTATAAACTTAAAGTATATATAGTATCTATAGCATACTATAGTACTATAGGTCTAGATATAGTCTAGAAAGAAATAAAACTAGGAGATAGTATCTTAATAAGAGATTTTATATAGATTAAACTCTTTGTAGTTATCTAGGCTGCTAGCTAGTATTTCTTAACTATTATTATTATTGTAGATAGTCTTGAGGAGGCTCACAGGATTTAGACTTAGAGGCTTTATTTTAGGGATAATAGGCATTAAGTAACTACTTATAAGGAGATAGATAAGGTTTCAATTTGTATCTAGTGCTATAATATAGGCTATTAAACCTATAGAGGCTATAATAGTCAGTCATCTTAATGTCTGCTTTATATAGGGCCATATAAAGCCCGAGATCATGCCTGTAATGTGGTAGACTGTAAAGACTCTATAGGTCATCCATACCTATACATACCTACTAAATGTGCTAATTGTAGTGGAAACCACTCTGCTAACTCCTCGGGGTGCTATAGGCTGTGAGAGGCACGCCAACACCACTATAAGCGCTATCTACAGATTGAGGTCGTCATACCACCACCCCTAGCTGGACAAGAGTCATAAGAGATATAGGAAGGCACTAGAGACCCTCCTAGGGTAGCTACAGAGGGGCTGGCCCAAGAGCCGGCCCAGGAACTGGACCAGGAACTAGCCCAGCAACTAGCCCAGCAACTGGCCCAGTAACTGGCCCAGGAACCAGCCCAGGAATCAGCCCAGGAACCAGCCCAGGAACCAGCCCAGGAATCTACCTAAGCTTGAAGATTATCCTAGGAGGAGGTACTAGAGTCCAAAGACATAGAGATAGAGAATGGTCTGAGCAGCTTTTCTATATTATACTCGTCCCTATATCTACTATTAATGCTTGGAGTTGTAGCCTCTATTAATACTAATTATTCAGTATAATTATGGTCGCGCATACCCGGTGACTCTAGGGGCTCTAGAGGCTGGGATAAAATAAGATATAGATATTATATACCTATAAGAGCTCTATATTAGCTATAAATTCTTCTATCCAGGATATTTACTATATTGATCTAGAGGGGATAAAAAGGACCAACAGGTGCTTATAGTAGTCTACAGAGACCTTATAGACGCTATTAGAGTTGAAAATCGTATAGATCTGATAGACCACCTCTATCTACAGGCTCTAGATATATAGGAAATATCTATAATTAGTGAATAAGCGCTCTGGTACACACGAATTATCAATTGCTATAATATATGGATTGGTATAGGCCAATGATAGTAGAGGGCTACCTCTAGATGTCACAGGGCTATTGATGATGCAGATTAGGTTTCTCTTATAGGGGATAGATGTCTACTGGTAGAAGACTTTAATGCCTATAGCTCTATATAGAATGCCCTGGTCCTAGTGTAGGTTAACGCGGATTCCCTGGAACAGCTTATTGAGTAATACTGCCTGTATGTCAATAATGCTCTTGGAGAAGCTACTCGCTATAAGTAAATTCTGGGGGTATTGATTATTGATTTAACACTATCCTTATAGACCCTAGGGCCACTGTAGGCCTAGGAGATAGAAAAAGAAAAGCCTATAACATCGGATTATGAGCTTATTATCCTAGTCTGGGAAGCCTTAGAAGCTTTTCTCTAGAAGGATAACTCTAGGGAAGTTACTAGATGGCAGATAGAAGCACTATAGGCCAATGAGGAGGCCCTAAAACTGGCCACTACAGCCTGGCATTTAGAGGTGGTAAGCCACCCACCCTTTGACGACTAGTGCACTAAGGAAGACCTTATAAGGGAAGCCTAGTGGATACAGAACACCTTAACTAAAATATTTAATAGATATGTTAAAGTAGTATACCTATATGCATACTCTAAACGTTGATAGAAGCCTGAGCTACGGCAGGTCTAAAGCTTATAGGCTGTAGCCTGAAAATAGTGGTAAAAACAGGTCTATACTAATACCATCTATAAGGCTACTAGAAATATCTATTTCCAATATATAAGAACTGTAAAGAGAATCTGCTAGAAGGCCTTTCTTAGGGAGTAATCACAAAAGGGTTTAGAGAACCCTTTTATCAACGACCTTAGTAGAATATAAATAGCATTAAGATATACTAAACTATCTATAAACCCTACTATATCAGCGCTACAAGGATCTGATCCTAGAGATAGTCTAGCTATAATCTTTACAGATAAAGAGACTTTAATTAGATATATAGTATTTTCTAAAGCTCCTTAAAGCACCTCTTCTAGACAGCTGCCTGATAAACAGACCTATATACTTATAATATCAGAGCGGGTGTAGTAGACTCTATTCAGCTAAAGTATCAAGAAAGCCCCAGAGGCGGATAGACTTAATTTTAAAGCTTGCAGACTACTCTGGATACTAGACTCATCCCAGATTATAGCACTGGCAAGGCAGTGCTTCCGATTAGGGGTGTACCCAGAGGCCTGGAAGACTACCAAAGGTATACTGCTTAGAAAGCTAGAGAAACCTAACTACACCTAGGCTAAGGCCTAGAGAGTGATCAGTCTACTAAGTTGTTTGGGCAAGGTTATAAAAAAGATTACTATAGGCCTTATAGCTGACTGGTGCGAGTCTCAGGGGGCTCTGCACCCAGGCCAGATGGGCTGTAGACGGGGTAGGGGCGCAATTGACGCAGTGGCATGCCTTATACAAACAGTACACGAAGATTAGGCCTAAAAGCGCTTGGTAGGCGCCATTTTTATTAATATAATAGGTATCTTTGACCATGTTAACCTCTATAAGCTGGTAGAGGCTATAGAAGCTGCTAGCTTTAACTATAATCTTATAAGATAGACTCTATTCTTTTTTATAGAAAGGAGGGTAAGCCTTATAATCAATAGCTATAAGATAGCTGAACAATCTATTGAATTAGACCTATCATAGAGCTTACTAGTATTATCTATTCTACTTTTAATATATATTAGAGATATATTTTAGGCTATAGAGAGCTAGATACTAGGGATTAAAGTTTTATTATATATCGATAATTTTAGCCTTATAGTCTAGAGACACTCAGTCTTGGAGGTCTGTAGGCAACTGGAAGAAGCAGTAGCTATAGCTATTGAATAGGGGTAGACTAATGCCGTGTAATTCAACTCTAAGAAAACTGAGGCCACTCTATTTTCTAGGGCTTATAGACAGTGGCTTAGAGCTATAATCTAGGAGACTAGAGTACAGATAGAGAAAGCCTTAATAGCCTTCTCTCTAAAGGCCACTCAGTGACTAGATATTCTATTAGATCCTAAACTCTTACTTAAAGATCACTATAAAGACCATCTATAAAAAGGTAAAAATACTAAAAAGCACATACGGGCGCTATATAGGACCCAAGGCCTGCCTCTAGGCCTGGTATGACGCATCCAAAAAGCCACCGCCCAGACAGTAGCTCTATATAGAGCAGAGCTATAGTGACAGGGCCAAGGGGACCGACTCTAGGGACTACAGGGCCTAATCAACGACCAGGCCCAGGCAGTAACAGGCATACTATATACTACCCTCTTAGGACCACTTATAAGAAAAGCAGCCCTAGAACCAGCTAGAGCTATACTAGATTCTAGACAGCGTCGCTATGCTGCTAGGCTTCTAGAGCTACTACTAGAGCACCCTGCAATAGAGATACTCCCTATTAGTCTGCGGAAAGGCGATGCTTATGCACAACCTAAAGAATAATCACTGGAGGACTGAGCCTGGGCAATATCAACCCGCCGAGGTTAGTAGTCCTTAGATATAAATCTAGCACATAGACTACAAGAGATTATAATAATTAATTCTTTTAAGAGCTTTAAGCGCACTATAGGCTATAGTAAGAGATCTATTCCACTATACTTTACAGTGGACAATCTAGAAATTGCTATAGAAAAGGTAGCTAATCCACTAAATCTTATAGTGGGCACTGATCTCTATTTAGATAGCTCTAGGCTAGATGATAAGCGTATAGACGCTAGAATAGTCTATAGACAATCCAGTAGCCTCTAGAAGTGGCAGCTAGCGCCACTAGGTATAGACTTTGAAGTATTTAACGCAGAGCTCGTTAGAGTGATTAAAGCCCTAGAGTTAGCACTAGCAGACAATCTTATAGGACTAATCAGAGTACACCTAGACGCTCAGACTGCTATAAGCCGGCTACAGCACACCTAACCAGGCCCAGGGCAAGCCCTAGCGTTGCAGGCACATGCCCTGGCAAGAAAGCTGCAGACTACCGGCCGCAGCATCACCATATACTAGGTGCCGGACCACTAAGGGGTATCAGGCAATAAAGAAACTGATAGAGCTGTTAAGAAGGCTACAGAAAGATCGCTAACTGGCAAATATATAGGTATCTTATTAGTCTATATTCGGTGAGCATACTGCGAGACCGCTAGGGCTATTAAGACCAACTAGCTCACTGAGAAGCTAGCTTAGCAGAGCCAGCAGGCGATAGGCCAAGCCTACTACCCACTAAAGGGATAGAAGCTTAACCTAGTGGCTGCAGACACCTATAAGCGCCTGGCAAGCAGGTACTACTAATTCAAAACTAGGCACGCGCCTATTGGCACCTATTTGCACCGGATCAAGGCCCGGGACTCCCCGTGGTATCTAAGATGTTCCAGAGGTAATAAAATAGTAAATCATCTCCTGATAAGCTGCCGCCAATGGCGCTATCAGCGAGAAAAGCTATACGCTGTCTTAGTTGAGACCAGGGTAGAGACCCTGAGAATCAGCGAATAGTCCCCAGAGGCGCGTCTATTTAAAAACCCTAAGGCCATCAAAGCGCTGCTAGCGTTTATAGAGACCATTAGGAAAAAAAAGGACTATTAGCAGGCAGAGGAGCAGACCTACAGAGCTGATAACTGGGAGATAGAGGCCTTAGACGAAGGTAAGCGTGATGGGGAGGGATAGCAGGGCTGGGCACCCTGCTACTAGCGGCAATGCCCTAATGCTACCAGCTATAAGAAGGGGATGATGAGCCTATCACTCATAATAAGCCCCTAAATCGCCCTGCGCATATAAGCGGCTTAGGGCGAGGAAAATGTTAGATAATTATTGAAGCTTGGTGCCTTTTGTCGCTTATAGAGACCCTTATAGGGATGGTCACCCTCGTAGACCCTATAAGCTAGTTAGAACCGCAGTCCGTCATAAGCCTAAGGCTTGGGTATGGACGTTAAATTTGATTAAATAATAATAATAATAATATATAGATAAATACAACTATTAGAAACACTAGAATATCTATAGCAATAAATAACTATAGATCTTATTATTAAATTATTTAAGTTAGAAGAACACAATATAATTATAATGATAGTTAATAAAATAATAAAGTATATACACTTTATACTAATAACTGAAAAGATAGACGCACTATTATTAGCAAGAACTTTATTATAATATATATTTTAATACTATAAAATACTAGAAATTATAATTTTAGATAGAGGGCTAGCCTTTACTTTAAAATTATAGAAATCTATCATAGACCTTATAGGAGGAGAATAGTGACTAAATATAATATACTATCCACAAACGAATGAACAAATAGAATGAACCAACCAAACATTAGAACAGTATCTAAGAAACTATATTAATTACTAATAGAATAACTAGACATAACTACTACCAATAACACAATTAGCCTATAATATAACAAAATAAGCAATAATAGACATAATATTATTTATAGCATACACTAGAAAAGAAATAAGATTGCCAGAATAACCACAATATAAATAACTAGTCGTAACAATAGCAGAAATAATAGTAAATATTATAAAAACTATTCATTTAGTCTTATAAATAGAAATCAAACAATAAAAATAAACAAATATATAGAGATATAATTAAAAAAATCAGAAGAGATCTAATTTCAAAAAAAAGAGAAAAATCTATCTTTCTCACAAAAACCTTGAGACACTATAAGAAAATAACAAACTCAACTACTTACAAATTAAATTATTTAAAATCGAAAAAAAAATCAGAAAAGTCAATTATAAACTTAAACTATCTAACTTAATACAAATCTATCCAATATTTTATATCTTATTATTAGAACCAGTATTATAAAACACTAAAACATAAAACAAAATAACTATTAAATAAGAAATCTATAAAGTAGAAATAATATTAACAGAAAAAAAATTATTAGACAAGAAACTATACTACTTAGTAAAGTAAAAAAAATTTAATATCTTAAAAAGCACATAGAAATCTATTAAGAACCTTATAAAAGCTAAGTAGATCTTAAAAAAATATTGTTAGAGATATCTAATAAACCAAAAAGAAATTATTTAAAATTAATAAATAATTTATTAAAGTTCTCAGAAATTATAGCAAGAATATAGGATTCTAGTTATTCTTAAATAATTATAACATTAGCAGTAGCGACCTCTTTATTAATTAGAAAATTTTTAGAATCTAATATCTCTAACACTTTCTGATTATAAGAATATATGCTCACACTATATTCTTTAAAAAATTCTTAATATTTAAATAAACAAGTAATCTTTGCAAAAAGCTTAATCTATTAAGTAAGAGTCTCAGATAACTTCTTTGAAATTTTCAACTCTAATTCCTAAAGATTATTCTACTCTCTTTCACTATAAAACTGACACTCATAAATACAACCACAACAGATATATATAGTACACTTTGAATTTTTATTACTCATTATATAATTAAAGTTATTAAAACAGTAGTATTTACAAGAAAAATCAATAATAAAACTATTCTTTTGAATTTTAGAAGATTAACAAATATAATTTTCAGTTTAATCTCTTTTTAGGTGTAATAGATTAGTTTTTAAAATTATCTTTAAATAAGGTATAGCGCAGACATCAAAGAATTATTTACCAAAAAAAGCAGGGTTATGCTAAGAATAAAAACAAGTCTTTCTATTTAACACCTTCAAGAACAAAGATCTTGAAGAGGGGGAGTAATATTATAAATTAAACCTATATAATATTAAACCATATTATGACCAGAAAGAAAAGGCTACTTTTAGAAAGAAAGCATATAAACTATACAATTATAAACCAGATGAAAGTATATCAATAGAAAACACCTTAATATAGAACACGCACCAGGTTACATAGAGATATAAAAGATATACCACTATCTTAATAAGATAAAAGATATACAAAATAATAGAATATTATTAGATAAAAAAAGATATATTATCTACTATCTACTAAAATAATAGATAATATATAATATACTAAATAAAAAAACTAGATATATAAGAACACTTATTTACTATTATATATTTAGTTCTTTATAGTTCTTTACTATAAATTACTAGGAAGCAACCTATAATTAATTATAGTTATACTATTATTTACTCTTAGTATTACTAGACTTAATTAATTATTAAGATTAGTAAGATAACCTATCTCAAGATATACATATCGCGAGAGGACCTCTTCCTACTTGTGTCGTGAGCTACCTAGAGTACCGCCACACCAACGTCTACGAGCCAATCACGAACGAGTCGGATCCAGGTCCGTGACAGGTGAAAGTGGTTTTGCTTGCGGCTGTACTTGATCTGCTTTCGTGGGATGAGACCTCGTCGCCAGAGACATCGGTTTCTGCTTCTGGTCAGTTGTATTTTCATACAATTTCAGGGAAACGTACAGGGTAGTTCATTCCGGAGGCTAGATATATGAGTCCCGCCATGATGCAGTACTTTACATTAGGTAGAATAACTTCAAGCACCAATGTCCTTATTTAATAATTATGCGTAGTCAAAATTTGAATGAAGATAATATTAAAGTAGAACAGTCAAATGCTAACAAATAAAAAGGACTATTACTGTGGTTTATAAATAAACTGAAGATACTGTAAACATGTGCTATGGAATATTGTGCTAGTCAAAGTCAAAAAAGAGACTCATAGTGGTTAAACCACTCGCGAACCTCTTGAGTCCATCGGTTTGCTACTCCTTTCATTACACCTCTATCAGTGTAAGTTAGGTACTTTGGTTATGTTCTTACTAAGGGGTTTCCATTTATATGGCTTATCTGATTGCAATTCTTGCTCTTCCACTGGCGGTAGTAAATTTCATACAGATTGTTACATGTCTGTTTTAACTCTTTGGTATTGAGCTACATCGTAATTTTGTGCCATGTACCTTTTCTACTGCCAAGGATTCCACAATTTGTCATTATTTGTACTTTCAGACGGTACAGCTGATTCTACAATGAATGTTATGCAATCAGGACGATATAATGCCGAGATATTTACTTTATCATACTTTTCGGATGCTTGTAGAGGTCATCTTGGCATCATTATATGGTTGAGAACGTTTTATGCTGGCCAGCGCCAGGCTGTAACTGACAACACCATTACCATGTAATTTTCAATCTGATAGGGGAATCAACGAGGACAATGAACAGGCGTTATTCGGACCTAATTTTATTGATTTCTAGTCTGTGGAGCTATGATCACGTTGCTGGAAAGTGTAGGTTCCTGGGTGATATTTCATCACACAGGGCGTTTCATGTCGCCGGGATGGGGGTTATTTCTCCTAACCCTTTCTCTGAAAAGCACAAAATGGAATTCAATCAAGGAAGAAACTTCGCCCCCTTTTTGGTGAGAATGTCACTGTGGTCACTATCCGCTCTCACTTCCTTCACTTACACAGAGAGAGCGCATCATTCCTAGGTAGGACAAATACCAAGGGCCCTGGCTGATATTGAAAAATGGGTGCTGTAGAAGTCTGAGATTAATGAACCCCTAGTATCTTGTCGATTGACGTACCTTGAGCAGATCCTGAAGTTGGATATTGGGCGACAATTTTGTAAAATGATCCGCCATTAAAAATGACATGCTATTCTTATCTGAGCTGCCTTCAAGATTCAGAAGATCGGCCGCAATATCGTAAACAGCTTGAATATCTTGAGCAATTCCACTTTCATTTCCCATTTGCATCATGCTTTTCCCAATATTACCTAAGTATAACTTCGTTAACGAGACATTAATGTTCAAGTGAAAACATCTCCCTACCAATTTGAACCTCTCCATCCTCGTTGATATGCACATTGCTGCAGTTCAACTCGCCGTGGCTAATTTTCAATTCATCATGGATATATAGCAGCCCATGGATAATCTATCAATATATCAGTCCCCGTGTAAACAAATAGAATGCACGGCTTTTGGGAGACCTCTCTGCAAATAGTTGCCACTGCGTTCCTGTCAAATTGAGTGAATTCCTGGAATTGCTTCAACGTCAAACCAGTTTGCTCATAGCTTAAGCAAAGTCTGTTTTCAATAACCGATACACCCTTCAAATTCACAATGTTTCGGTGGTTCGTTGTTTGTACAGCTTTGTATTCAGTGCTAGGAACGAGAACTTCTTCCTTGACAAAAGTTGGCCTGCGGGAAATGTTTCCTATCTCCATACCACAACACTCTTGTGTGACACTTGAGAATTTGACGAGGATGCTATCCTGCTGAGGCTCTGGGAACCCATCGACAGCCTCAGAAAAGGGCTGCTCATGGATCCCGCGTCCATGGCGTTGGGCTTCGAAATGAGCATTTTGATTCTCGGTTGAATTGGGTTGGTTGCTTTCATCCGAATCGCACAAAGATATACGGGTAATATTTCTCACCCTCATTTTCTCCTACTTGACTTGGCTTGTACTCTGTCACATACTCGACCCATGTTGGAAGGGGGAGGGGGGCCATTATATACTTGTGAAACCGCGAAGCAATCAGGGTGCTGACACATTACTCAGAAGGCGCTAACAGTGAGCTTTAGACTCTATTAGGCATGCTGGAAATAAACTATTATGGTCTGTCGTATGCGGTTCACTTCGGTTGGAGTTCGACAATGCTTAACCGCCGTTCTTTAGACGAAACGACGTTTTAATGCAAGTAGAGGTGGCTCTTGATTAGTGGAAGAAGTGGGTAGCAAAGAATCCACCATCCAGGAATCAGTATGCGGAACACCGACATGTTCGAAACCGCATGCACGATAGGTATGTACATGTTGCGGTTTGATCAGATTCGTTTTTCGTGTTTCAACTTTAAGGTAAAAGAGTTTAGTCATTGTCATAGAAAAGTGGTATTGTCTGTCAGCCCCGCTGCCATACGCAAGTCTGTCACTATGTTTTAATTGGAGTTTGCACATCTTTCTCCTCTTCTCTCTATTATTTCCTTTTCCCACATCCTGCTCCCTTCCAGACTACTAAATTTTCAAACTAAAGTGCATTTCCAGTACACACTCGACTGTATGGCACGTTGGCCACCAGCCTTCACCCTGTCCCTCCTACTCAGACCCAAACCTCCATCGCCTCCGGTATCCTCACGATAATACTGACAGCCGATACACCCTACATGCTGCATAAACAGCTCAACGTGCAATAGAAGCCACAGCAAAATCAGAGCAGCAAAATCAGAGCAGCAGGATCAGAGCAGCAGGATCAGAGCAGCAGGATCAGAGCAGCAGGATCAGAGCAGCAGGATCAGAGCAGCAAAATCAGAGCAGCAAAATCAGAGCAGCAGGATCAGAGCAGCAGGATCAGAGCAGCAGGATCAGAGCAGCAGGATCAGAGCAGCAGGATCAGAGCAACATTATAATTTTCGGCTTCAATCTGCGTGCTCTTGTGTGCAGGATAGTCCTCTGCGTGCCGTCCATCATAGTCAAGTGGACACACTCCAAATCAGGAAGAGTAGTTGCAGCATGGTGCACTGGAAACTCTCTCTGCAGCGTTGACAAAGTCCTCTGTCCGAGCTGGATTTCTAATCCATACGGGATGAGATAATCTCCATCCCTAGCTCATCCTCCTGGGCGTCCAAGGCCTCAACCTAAGGATTAAAGTCCCCGTCGGGAAGGATCGAACGCGCTCGATGATTTGGATGGAACGAGTACGCAAAACATGGTGAGGAGCCGATGCGTCGAAATCCGAGAGATCTATAGAACGAAACAGCGGTTTTTCTTGCTTGAAGATCGATTTCATTTCTCTGCCGCTTTGACTTGCCGATGTATTGCGGTTCGACATCCTCAGTAAGCCATCCCGGTATTACAATCGCATGAACTCTGCTTAACTTCTGAAACTGTGTAACGGAGCCAAATTTCAGAGCAATAAGTCCGGGCGACATGTCTCTTGGCTTTACGCTGTTACCACACTTCTCACCGACTGCGAGAAGCTGCTTGACCATTGCACATCTTACACCCTTTCTGCGCCATTCAACATCCATAATAAGTACCTTTTCAATAAGCAGGAGAAGGCCGTTATCAAGCTCCAACCCCCATACACCTGTTCCCCAATACACGGGATGCAACTTGTACTTATCCTTAAGGAAACCATACCAGTCAAAAACCCTCCACGCTATATCACCTACATCATAGGAGCAATCATCCATTTTCCTCCAAAAGTCCTTTGTGATCATTCCCCGGTAGATGAATTAGGCAACGGCATGGCCAATTATTTTACCTCCATAGATGCATTTGGCAGTTATGTCGTCTCACCACGCACATGGCGATAGCCAGCTCTCGATTCTGACAGCCTAGTTTGTACCATCAAGGAAAAATTCGCTCTCGATCAAAGCATGTTTGCGATCAGACGTGAACTCATCTTCAGAGCTGTCTTCGGAGCTATCATACTCCGTAGACGTATAGCCTTCTGAAGAGGTAAATGCATCAGTTTCTCGTTTCCTTTTTGCCCCGGAAGTGTCATGGCCATTGCCCATCGTTATCTTTATCAGGGCTTGAGCCTCGAGGATTCTTGGCTGAATAGCGGTGGGATTCAAAAGTCTTCTACTCAACCAACTACTGGAAAGAACAAACAAACGAGGGCCGACCTGGACTATAAGCTTCATTACTCACCCAATCAGGGCAATGACTAAGCTTTCGGTTTGGACAGCGGGAGCAGAGTCTGTGCTTCGACCGTAACTAGTTAAACCAAAGAACTTAGTCATTGCCCTTAAAGAATGGAGTTATCCCTCGGTCCCACTAGCTGAAGGTTATTGGATCTTAATGGGTCTCCACCCCCAAACCACTGGTTATAATAAATGAAGATGATCTAGAGATGTCATAATGTACTTCGATTTTTAACAGAATAGCACACTCTGAACTAACACACTGCGTCAAGTCATTAAACCATTGACCTATCACCCTTAATCACACTTATTAAGGAATAAAAATCTCAGGTCAAATAATTATTTTCAGTTCACATTCAGGGGCTGACCAGGTCGTTGGGGAGAGATGAGAAATCTCAGTAAGAAAAGTGGTGCTTGAATATTCCTAGTATTCTTGCTGGCAGCAATAAAGATATCAGCAACGCCAAATGAATCGATACCAAAATTGGACCTAGGGAAGTTCAAGGGTAGAATAACTTGTTCTATCCTCAGATTGAGTTGGCTCAAGCAACCTCAAAGCGATCTATTCCCCAACCGTAAGCTTTCTTTAAGCGCCTTGTGATATAGAGAAGTCGAAAGCCTTCAATGTGTGACTGGTGTGGCCGGTGCAGAGTAAGTGGTCGTTGGACAGGGAAATCCTGAGGAGGAGAGAACATAAAGACCGATCCCAGCCGTGGCCTAACAGAAAAGTTTAAGTCGGCCATGGCTGCCTCGAATGCCGCCCAGCTAATTGATCCGCGAGACTGCGATCCCGCCGAAAACATTGTTGAAAAGACCTTGAACGTGTCCGATTTTACCTTGAAGATTGGTGATACCACTGTATCTTCTGGTTCTGCAGTGATTTCCGAGACCGGAGATATAATGTATATAGATGAATTTGCCGGCCGGGTCTTATACTTTTGCCTTCTCTGTTCAACTTGGTTTGCGACGCTCGGGATAGCAATAGGTCGAAAGTCAGAGTCATTGATTGAGGCAATCTTAGCCTTTTGCTCCTGACACCGACTCTGGATGTGCGAGAGGCAATCTTCATTGAGGTCTTGATAGAGGAACCCCAGCTCGGTGCCGGTCTTATCGACAAAAAGCCGGTCTAGAGAAATTAGAGCGGCCTCAGCCATACCAGGTTCGAGGAGATTATCAATCGGAACCGCAAATTCTGACAGATCAATTTCTGTCTTCAGTGGTTCAATCTCGGTTCCTAGTGATTTTAATCTTGAGAGAAATGATTGTCCCTTTCTAGTATTGATGGGAGGTATAGGAAGAGAGGTCCTCAGTGCCTGGACGAAGCTGGCCACCACCGCAAGGTCACCAAAGGAGTCAAGTTCCCTTTCTTGCATCTGCCCACGCTCCGTGGGTTGAGATCGATGAAGATCATCTAGCTTTTTAATCCACTCGACCGCTCCGGCGGCATCCAACTGGGTTTGGCACAGGCGGAGGACATAATGAAGCTGTGGATTCTTTCTCGTTAGCACCTCCGGCTGAATTTTCATTGAGACTCGCGCAGAGTCGCTGTCATAAACACCGGAAATCCGTTTAAAATACTTGGAACCCGAGCCCATTTGCACATAGCGCTTGAACAGCTTTTGCACTCGGCGATACTCGAAATAGCAGACATTTGCTATCTCTTGGAGAACAACGGCTCGGAATAGCCGATCATTTAAGTTCGTAGCAAGGGTTTGGAGGAGGCGATAGACACAATCCCAGAGTGCCGCACCAATGACCGCATGGTGAATCACTTCAAAGATGGCGATGCTGATGTATTTGTCTGTAATAAGAGGTTCGCTTCGCCCCTTCTCATCTGGAACCAGTTCCGGTCGACTGAAGAACCAAGTATTCACAACATAAGCAAGGAAAACAGGCTCAGTGCGACACAACGTCACGTAGTCCTCCAGAGCGTTCTTTTGATCGAGCGCTTGAGCAATTAGGTTTTCCAAAGACATTTTTTCCGGTTTGTGATCAATCGACAGCGTGGACAAAGCGACGCGTGCCGTCTCCTCGGGTTTCTTGGGTCGAGCCGTCTTCTTTCTTGATGTTGACCCTTCTTCGAGTATGTCCTCCACCAGGGTATTCAGCGCCTGTAACAGACATATTTGCCTCTGCAGAATAAGGTCGCCCATTGATTGGGGAACACAGAGACCGTCATCTATGGCTGTTGATAGTTTGGCCGTTATTTCTCTATACTTGGCCGAGTCTACGACTTTGTAGGACTTTCCATATGTAGCTTCATTTGTGAACAATGTGAAACAGTATCGAAAGGGGTTCACGTTATGCAGGTTATGGACACGCATACTCTCCAGAATTACCGCGTGATCGCCCAGTGCGCCACGGACTCCATCACAATATTGATCTGAGAGCGATTTGGTCGCGCGATGTTTTAAAAGATCCAGGAGATAATCCGACGCCGGCTGCGTGAGATCGCGTAAATTCCACTCCGGTATGATTTTATACACGTCGCCCATGGATCGATCCGACGGGTCCGCCAACACACAACCGTCAGCAGCACCAGCTCTCACGGCTTTCTCTCGTCGACCCTGGTCAAATGAAATCCACATCTGTTCAATCCGCGATCCATGAAGTTGAAATTTCCGTGCAAGGTCATGGTGTAGCTCCTTGACCAAGGTAGATTTATCGCTGGTTTCACTCATCATAATTGTGGGACAGCTTAGTATAACGGAGAATGAACTGTTAGACAGGCGGGGTTTGCGATTCTGCAGCTCAGCCCAAAGCGATCACGTGTTTTCGTTCGCCTTATGTAGGGCATCGGAACGGACGTAATTAGCTTAAACTATTTATAGTATAGAGCATGACTGAGTATCGAAGTTGGTATCTGTTTGTGAGTCAAAATATTAACCCTATATTTATAGCTGGTACCTGACCAGTCAACAGCACCAGCAAAAGCGTTATCCACGAAATATAGAATGCTACACCTAACCATTCATTGTCATGAGACTAGCACTCCCCATTTCCTTACAAATTTACTTATACAACCAGTAATCTAGTTCGATCTCATTCCTTATATAGCAATCTTAGAAAGTGGCACATCCCCGGAATAATATCCTAGGATGCCGGGCTTCCCTATGGTCCAGCTGTGTGTGTGGCATCAGATATATCGCCCCTAGAGTCACAAGTCGTCAGGGGGCAGTGGTCCACAGCTTCCTGCCCCGTTAGGACGTATAGAGGCTTCCCGATATCTCGCTAGGCCCAGTATATGTAGGCATACAGTAATGGGTACCGGACTTGGTACAAATAGATGTGGGCAGAAAGCAGGAACTCTATGCCTACAGATGGGCAGCCCGATACACGAAACCTGGTCGACACAGCCACTGTCCAACATCCCACTGGGCCATATGGCCGGGGCCACCGAGCCCATCCAGCCAGATGCATACCTACTGGTGACAGAACTAGCCATACAGACCGGCAAGCCATAGAGACGACACTTCCTGCCCAGCTGGGCTGTGAGACTTACGTTAATTAAGAAAAACTATTCTATAACAAGATCTGTTCACTCGCCCTTCGGTTAATAAATTTTACAGCAGCCTGCTCCATTATATTAGTAATCTCCCCATCCTCAAAAAAAATCATGAAGATCGAGTTGCTCCCATCATCCCAAGCAGACTAAAGACACTCCACTAGGGTTATTAAACACATGCGTGCGTCTCAAAAATTAATATAATAGTGTTCTTTAAAATAGTAGATTTCCCACTCCACTTATAATAGATCTAATTTATTAAAATCAACTTTAGTCCTCTTACTCTACCAGAGTCCCATCTAAACCTAGAAAATAATAATACAATTTAATTTCTCATAAAAAATTGATATACCAGGTGATCGTTATTGTCAAATCCAATTGGCCGCATTTCTTCTGCGATTGTTGCTGCGGCCATCATAAACACAGAGACTGGAGTCCACCGTCTCGTTATAGGGCACCAGGTCAGTAGGAGAGACCTCTGGAGGCGGCTGATGAACAAGCGCACTAATCTTGTCCGAAGCAAAGTCATCAACATCGATTTGAGTATCACGCCTAGACTTTTACTAATCTTTGGTAGAGGATCGTTGATATGGAGCGTAGCGAGCTATTCAAACAGAACACTTTTATTTAGTCCTATCAACAGGACGAATTAAAAAAACTATATCATTCCTACTATATACCAGAGCTGAAGGGTCAGCCGGTGCAGTGGATGGCTCTAAAGGTTGGTCTTCGTTGGGTAAGTTATTGTCTTCGTCATCATCATCCTCATCACTAAAGAAGTTACCAGCAGCCCTAGTTCTAGTAAAACTATCTTCGGATTCTGTTTATATCGTTTCTTTCTGTTGCCGCCATGCTTCATTGGCTGCTATCCATACTGGTGACAATTCTTGAGGGAACTCTCCAAGACTTTAAGAGATATCTCCTCCCACAGATATATCTGCGACTAGCGCTAACTCCACGATTACTAGTGCTATCCTTTCTACTAGTTATATTTTAACATAGCGCTCCCATTAATCACCATAAGAATACTTAGATTAGGACTTACTAATCTCTAGAACCATATCATAGTTATCTTCTTCTAAACTTGATAACTCACACAACCAGATAATAATGTTTTACATAGTCGATAAGGGAACCGGCTTAGATAAAACTTGATAGTCTATTAACTCTAGCTGTAGGGTACTCTAGTCATTTTCTAACTGAAAGAGCGTGTCTGTTTTCTGTTATATCACTAGCTTTTCTATTAAAAGTTCTATTTAAGAGTTTTCCAGTTCTATAGACCCTAGAATCTGATTAATATCTAATTATATGTCTTGATTTTCTTTAAAGATAGGTGATTTAGCAGAGGCTATATTAACTACTACAAGACGAGTCCTCTCCGCAGCCTGTCGCTTAGACGGTGCGGTCTTCATTGATGGTCGTCGACCAGCCATTTACTTCTTTCTCGGACCTAGCATTAACTGGTAATTCGCGATTCGGTCGCCTAATAGAAGCTCTAGAAGGGTGTCATCTTCTTTGACTGAGACATCATCATTATCCTGATTCAATGGAGGGAATACTGGAACTCCTTGCCCAGGTTGATTTGATCCAACGTTGTCATCAATGATGCTTTCCACATCATCTTCTGGGGTCAGTTCTGCGACAACTTCCTGTGCTCCATTCTCCATGGAATCCGCGCTCTATTTGTTTGGTGGAGGGTGTTGTTTGACTGGTCTAGCTATCAACTGGTCTGTTACTGTATGATGGACGCTTTCTAACGGTATTTCTAGGTTGATTGATGCGTCAAAACGAAGTTAGTTAGCATTAATAGTAGGTATCATCTTAGTATTTTCTTTTTTAGTATTATTAGCTATATTATAATTAGATTATATTAGACTATATTTATACTTATTAAAAACGTCTAACTCATTTAAATCTCCTAATATAGAAATCCTATTATTTAAAAGACTTATCTTATTTTAATCTACTAACTTAGTTCTAGCAGTAAATCTTTCTTTAATCTTTTCACTATCTTGTCTTTACTGATAGTGAAGCCGTCTCTACTATCTTAGTTCTTATTTTTATTCCTATCTCTGACTTTGACATACATCTTATTCTTATCACTACTACCATTACTTCTTTTGTCTATGGTCTCCCTAATCTTACCCACCACAACTATCTATTTAATAATTAAAACAAGTAGTAGTATTGTCTATAATATCTACTATTTAATATTTATCTAATAGATTATATTCTTTAGGAAAGAATAAAGATAATAAATATAAATAAGAGAAATAGTAGCTTAAGATATCTTTATCTAATAAAGTATATAACAATTTAGAAAGCTTATCAAAAAAGATAAAATATATATATTATCTTATAAATAATATAGATATCTTATAATTAGAAAACAGGCTTTCTATATATTTAAAGAAAAGAAATTTTCTTTCTTACTTATAAGTCTTTATAGAGAGTTTTCTATATTAATATCAGTAAGAGATTATCAGAAAAGCATATTCATAGAATAAGAATAAAAAGTTAGTAGAAATAACTTCTTAGAATAATTTAACTATCTAATTAATAAAAAACTTAATAGAATAATAATAATAATAGTTATATTCTTACATCTTAAGAAGAGCTATAAGAGCAAACTAACAGTCTAATAATTGCTGAGTAATCTGCAAGATTATAAAGATATAAAGCCTAGCTAACTAGCTAAAACAGCTATCTGGTGGATAGTACATTGATCAGCGTTCTGTGACTTGGTCTTTACCTGACTCTTACCTTTCTAAGCAGCATTAGGTATCTTCAGATAATATTAAAAGATAAACAGCTAAAGTTATTAATATCTAGTATCTCTAGTCTCCTTAGCTATCTCAAAACATTCTTAAAATCCCATTTCCGACTCTTGGACTCGGTAATAACCTTGAATATATCCATTTAGGTTATATATATATTTTATTGTAGAGTATACTATTAAATACTAGAATCTAATAAGGTTCACTAATTCTTTTAGATAACTCGCACCAGCCTCTAAGTAGGAAATATCTTTAAAAAATATATATAGTAAGGAAATAAGTTTATTTTAACTCTATAGCCTTCTCTAAATAGCTTTTCTTTTAGAGTAGTTAAACTTATTAAATATTTTACTATTTAATATAAGCTCTTTAATCTTTCTACAATCTAGTCCTCTAGGAACTAGAAGTTAGAATTTTTTAACAGTAATATAGTTGATTTTCTCTATCTAATATAGATCGTCATAGATGAGAGATAACCAGAAATCTTTTATATATTATAGATAGTGAATAATTTTCTTTACAATCAGTATAGAGATATAGGTGTGAAGGAAAAGACTAATCTCGTTACACTTAAGAGTAATAATTTAAGATAGATTATTAATACTTATCACTTTCTATAGACCAGGATCACTAGTAATATATCAAAGGTAGAACGAATAGAAGTATTTTCTAGCTGTGATAATTATTGCATTCGCTTTTATTTATTCAATAATAATTAGACTAGCTAGCAGTTTTTAAAGCGACTACTAGCTTTATACTAATATTGACGCACCTTACAATACACTTCGCTATTATTAGGTTAAGCTTTATTGGAATATTCATTAGTTAGTTCTATTTATAGTTTACTGCTTATATCTATTGAATATAATTAGTTCCAACCTAAGTAAGATAGCAAAATTCAATATACCGTTCAAATACAGATTAACCATCCATCAGCGCTCATAGGGTGCTAAGAACTCGTTGCCCGCCCTGAGGCGATACTATCCATGGAGGCAGACTACCTGGCCCACAGGGAAATCCAGGTGGACATAACTGTTAGACTGCTAACTCATCAGAGAGCTCAGGTTCATCTGCTGGTTACTCAGGGCACGCATAAGATTTTCTTTTGAAATAGTTGCAATAACATGGTTTCGTAGTACAATTCTGTCACAGTTTTCTTTCTCGAAAATACCGCAAAGTCTATCGACATTATCAGGTTTATATTCCGAAGGAAGAGATATTTGGCTGATTTTGATTTTTGCAGTGCCCTAGTATTTCAGATGTCGTTCTTTTGCCAATAATACCTCTGCACTTGTAAACATAGACCGATCCATATTGCAATTAGAGCGGATTTTTAGTCTGACTGGTTGATAGAAATCCGGAAGGAGGGGAGAGGGGATACATAGGTATTTATCCTTGCGGCGGCACGAACCAAGCGCCGAACTAGCAGCCAAAACAGAGCAGCCAAAACAGAGCAGCAGCATCAAAGGAATGTTCCTACTGCCCACTGTGTCTATAAGATTCCTCTCGCTTCTCTTCTAGTCGTCAAAATATCATATCCCTACTCCTTTGCAGTTTTTATAGATACTTGGCTTTTACACTCTTCTTAGTAGATACTTTATCTTAATCTTTCCACGTCTAAGCTAAATCCTTATTACAAGAGTGACCAGTATGACTATAGAGTAAAATATTACTATAAAGTTTACTGGGGGATTAAAAAGATTAGGCCTTTTACAGGTAACTCTCTGAGGGAAAAGTAATAATCTCTTATTTAGTTGGAATAAATCGCCGTAGAAAACTTTCCATCACGTATTTAGTTGTGACCTTATTAGCCCAGTTTCTATAGTAAACTTCCATTCTTATCTATCTTAACTAAGGGTGATACGAACCTTTAAGAAAGATAATACCAATAAAATATTAAAAAAGTTTAAGATACTACAACAAGAAAATATTTATCTTGCCCGCGAATACTATAACTATAGAAATTCAATCTATATAGTATTTAATAATCTTCCTCTAATCTTAAAACAAGTTATTACTTGTGATTATTATCTAGACGATTATAAAGTGTCCTCTATTCTTACACAGGTATTATTATGGTCTCTAAAATAAATTATATATACTAATTAGTAAAAGATTCTTAATAATCTATCTTATTTACATATATATGGATTTGACTATCAGTCGCTGATATGTTTCAATATTCTACTTGGTATAGATGGCACTATTCAAATTAGTAATATATCCTTCTTTAATTAGAAAAATAGCTGATGGATTTCGGTAGCGGGCCTGGAGTTCTATGTAAAGAGGAGCTTGAATTAGTTAGACTCCATCGAATCTATTGTAATGATAGCTATTTTACTGATGCAAAAATATGAAAAGTTAAGTGGTTTAAAAGGGATAGATGATCTTGAGCGTTGGTCTATTGATTCTTAAGCCTTTCAATTCCTACAAGAAATGGATAATGTTGAGACTATCGATGATTTAAAAGAGGTATGTCGGGACTGTATTGCAACAGAATTAATCTTTAATCATATCATAGTATATCCTTGCTTCCGGGAAATATTCAAAGGAAGTCCTGGCTGGGTTGGCTCGCTTCACGCTAATTTCTGCGCGGACATCTTATTCCCTACCCATCTAAGTCGTTGAATTTCTCTGTCGTTAATTTTCGTAGTTATATATATATACTTATACCTGTCTATGTTGTCAGTTTATTCAGGTTAGATAATGTTGCAACCACATGTATTCCACTCACAAATCAAGAATATCTCCATATTCGTTAAAGAAAACATTGGTGCCTGAGACAATAACTTCTACCGAGACTCGTCTGCAATTCTGTGACGGGATTTTTATCCCAAATCTTAGCGATGACATCATCAATATGTTTTGGAGGTGGGCCTCGCAAAACATGGAGGAACTCCAGAGACAAGATAGCATTAGCTAGGGGGCTTCATGCAGCTTATGGGCCGCGAAAAGCCTGAGGAATCAATCATAACCAAGTATGCCTGCAGGGCGGCTTCTCGGACAGACCTATCCATGGCCAGCCTTGCTTGCATGATAGCGGTTTCCACATCGTGGCACATATCGTGTGGAGACGTCGGTTCTTGGCCCCTCCTATTCGTCGTCCACTTGCCGAGGGGGTTAAAAGATTGACGAATGAGCGTTCAGTATTCTGGGATATTTTATTATTTAAGCCTCGAATTAGCTGGTT
>CVMT01000013.1:814144-830163 GCA_000985935.1 Talaromyces islandicus | reverse complement strand
GATGTAAATCTGAGTATACTATATAAGAAATAATTTAGAACTAGAAATAAGATAAAGAAATAAAGTATTTAATCTAATAAAAAGAATAATTAAATAAAAAAACTATTTAAAAACTAAAAAATATAATTAACTAGACTAAAGTTTTAAATATTTATTTAAAAAAAAAAAACTAAAGATTATATTACTTTAAAACTATATTAGTAAACTAAAAAGAATAAAAATAAAAAAAACTTTCTATTAAAAGCTTAAAGATTATATATATAGTATAAATAAAATAAAAAATAAAATAAATCTAAACTATCTAAGAATATCTAAGATATAAACTCTATAGAGCACTATATTAGAATATTAAAATATTTATAAAAGTTTTAAAAAATATATAGAGATATTTTAATTTAGATCTAAAGATTATAATATCACTATATAAAAAGAAACTTTTTTAAATAAATCTATAGAAGTAAAGATAGTTATTAAGTATATATTAGATCTTATATAAAGTATAATAAAACTTATATATCTTAGCTAGTAGATATATAAGTTTAAAATTAAATATAATATTATAACTATTAAAGAATTTTCTATAGCTAGAGATAGATAATCTATATAAGATAATAATATCTAATATAAAATTACTAAAAAGAACAGGATATCTACTTAAAAACTATTAAATTAGAGATAAAGAATTTACTATTATAATAATAAATAAATTATTCTATTTAATTATAATAAAAGTAAAACTATTTATACTAAATAAAGACTTTATTAAATAAGACTTAGACTAATAATATATCACTATATCTAATATCTTAATAATATTCTTCTAATTAGTAGTATATATTATTATTAGATTTATAATTTTTATAATTTAGTTAAGCTATTTTATAGAAATCTATTAAATATTAATATCTATAATAGTATATAAATAAATAAAATATTTACTAGATAATATTTAGCTACAGACTTTTTTATTCTCTTATAGTAGGAATAAGATTTAGAACTAGAATTAGAATATTCTAGATTAAAATTAATAGTTAATTATTAAAGATAGTACTAGTAAAATAGAAAATATATCTTTAAAAGATATATATAAGACTTATAAGATAAGAAAGTTAATATACTAAAAAATAAAATTTTAGTCTTTTTCTTATTATCTTTTTTATCTTTATTATTATTTCTATTAGTATTAATAAAGAAGATAAAATATATTTATTTCTTTATTATAGAAGAAGAAGTAGTAATAGACTTATTCTTTTTTATAAATAATTTTTTTAATAACTACTTTTATATTATAGAATATAGTATACCAGTAGATAAATGATTAGCTAAATATATTGGTCTAGTATAGTTAGATATAGAAATATCTCTATTAAAGGATGAGTTCACTAGTAATTTAGCTAGAAGATAGTATAGAGTCTTCTTTTTTAAAGATATTCTATAAATTATTAATAAATAATAAACTAAGTAAATATTTAACTATATATTATAAGTAATATAAGATAATTAGTAGGAGATATAATACTTATAGTTAAATAAGATAGATGAATAAGAGAGTAGAGGGAAAATAGGAGAAATAAAAAATAAGGCTAATAGTAGCGCGATAGACTATTTAATATTAAGAAAAAAGAAATAAACAATAAATTAATTTATAAGTAATATATCAATAATATACGCAAATAGGTCTATATATTAAACGCGCTAGTCACTACAACAACGGTGTCTGAGTTTATTTATATCTTATACAAGAACCTACACAATAAACCCACAGCGCAGCTTCTTAGAAAAGAGGAGGTAATATAAGGCTATAAAGCCTTCGGAGCGCACCAGGTGCCGCACCTCGCTACACTAGCCTCACAGGGATTTTGCTAAGCCACTAAAGTAGAAGCTACATATAACCTGACCTTCGCACAGGAGATGCGAAGGTCAGCAATCAGTTTGGCAACATAGCGAATCATAGCTTTACCATCGAATCCAACTCTTGCCTGCTCTCTATATAATATCCTCACAGAGGGCTCCCACTTGCACCCTATAAAAGACGGTTCCGAAGAGTCTTTATGTATAACCTATGAAGTAGTGTCCAATTCTATGAGATAGGCTTAAGCAAAGCGTTCCCAGAAGGGGGGTCTATAGTCCTTGGTGCCTACGGGGCCAAGTCCTCGGATAAAAGAGGGTAGGATGTGAGGCTGGTCACCTCACAGGCTTGCTTATAGGGTGTTGGCCCGCAATAATCGGCAGTGGCCGATTATTCTAGTCGTACTTTTTGCCGCACAGGCCAACTGCCAAAGGGTTCCTGACAAGAAGTTTAAGATTATAAAATAACTATTATAGATATACTTTAAAGTCTTTCTAGGTAATTTGCTTTAGTTCTTTTTTCTTTTAATATATATTAAAATTAAAAAAACTACTTTAAGTTTAAGTTATCTAATACTTTATCTATCTTATAATATAAATATTAATTATATTATTCTAGATATTTATTAAATTATAATTCTATATATTCTATAAATATCTTAAATTCAGTTAAGATTTTTCTACTATAGAGATTCTTTAATTTAAATCTTAATAGATATTTTTCTATAGAGATTATATTAATTTATAATCTTTTTTTTTATAGCTATTATTAATAGAGTTCTTAATTTCTAGATTTAACTATTATATAGAGTTAGTTAATACTAATATATTCTATAGCTATACTTTGATTTATAGAATTTACTACTTTAAATTTATAATATAGAGCTCTTAATCTAGTTAAGTTTTTATAGCTTAGAGTTCTTTTACTAACATATTATTGAATTCCTGTTTAGAGAGAGACCATATCATTTCCAGGTTTAGATCTTTATTAATAGGTTAGTTTTCTTCTAATTCTACTACGGATTCCTTGCTATTCTTAATTCCATCTAGTGTCTCTGACATGCTGGGTTAGGTGTCGGCTACAGATATGAAATAATTAGTAAAGTCAGTTATAATAGAAATACTTCTAGTAGTAACTATAATTCTAATACTTACTAGCTCTCTTCCCAGAAATAACAAGCAATCAGAATATAAGAATATTATATAAAAAGTAGATAAGAGTTAGATTCAATAATAAAGCTATGATTTGCTGTATAGTTAAACTGATTGCTGATCTTCGCATCTCCTGTGCAAAGGTCAGATTATATGTAGCTTCCACTTTAGTGGCTTGGCAAAACCCCTGTGAGGCTAGTGCAGCGAGGTGCGGCACCTGGTGCGTTCCGAAGACTTCACGGCCTCATATATAGGGTTTGAAACTGCTACTTTTCTATTTCTAGTAATTTTTACTATTTTAATTAGAGATAATATTTCTATACTCTAACTATATCAAAAAATAATTTTAATAATTTTTAATAACAGTTTATAAGATAATAAATTACTAAAACATGTTTAAACTAGTATAATACTTTAATAGTAGTTATAAATATCTTTAATCTAAATATAAATTACTACCTCTACTGAAATGCGGGTATAGGGAGTGGGTTGAATAACAAAAATCAACTGACTCCCCTTTGCATAGCATAGCGCTAACGTTTATTAACAAAATAAAATCAACCGACTAGTCGGTTGTTTATGCATTGGTGATAGGATACCCTTGTTAGTTTAAAACCGTTGGGGCCAGAAATGCTATTTTGTGGATCATATGAAGTAAGGGGTTGAGAAGGATTCGGCTCGAAAATTTGGGACCAAAGGTTGATTGTGATGATCATACGGAAGTATGCACACTTCAGCGATGTGAGTTGGTTTCGAGCTGAAATATTTTAAACTGGGATGTATGACTACACTGTGTATATGCATGACCTTATTCTTCCTTTGGGTACCAACATATCTAGCCTGTAGTTTACAAGTAAGTTTTTTTTGTTCTCAGACAGCATTTATCCAATCCTTTTTATTCGATAATGTAGGAAGTATAGCCGCTAACAATTCCCTACTATCCTATACTGAAAACCTAACAGGCTGTTTCCGGACTTTAGACACCATCAGAATCCGTGATCGGAAATAGACCATCTCTTGACACATCTCGGTAAACACATGAGTGTTCAAATGTTGCGTTGGAACAATATATACGTGACTAATCGAAAATGTAAAAGACTAACTATGCATTGCTCTACCCCTAATGTATGGATAGATGATGGATAATTTCATTTACCCTGACCATTGGCAATGAAAATTTGGGCCCTGGAATGAGGGACAAAGACCTATGACCCGTGGTATGCAAGCAAGTCTACAGTTGGAATGTCTCCGGGCCACTAGTATTTATTGTACCGTGAAATGGTCCATGAGGAATAAAAACTTTGGTTCCCAGCTGTGTATTGTACGAGCCAAACATCGACTGTATCTATATACCTGCCACACCGGAGACAAGCAACATGAAGTTTTCTGCTTGTGTCCTGTCCCTAATGACAGCTATTGCTGCATTTTGTGTTCATGCTGCCGGTCTGGATTATCACGAACACAACCCCATCTCTGCCTCTTTTAACTACACTGGCCTTGGTGGTCCGTTGAATTGGCACGGTTTGGACAGAACGCATAACTATCTTTGTGCCAAGGGTAGGTATCAATCACCCATCAACATCGACTCCAGCATTCGCACTGCGCCTAGGGGAGTTGCCCTACGAATCCCACCCGACACCGCCGTATTTGAGAACCTTGGCTCTACTATCGAGGTAACTCTACATAGAGGATACCTTTTCACCCCGACAGGTCGCTATACTTTGCGTCAGTTCCACTTTCATACGCCTAGCGAGCACCGTATCAATGAGGAGTACTATCCGCTAGAAGTTCATTTCGTCTTTAAAGGCCATGGTAGGTTGAATGTCCCAGATAATATCCTCTACTCAACATTGTCAACGGCGTTATCTGCTGGACATTAGACTAATATGATACTATTAGCTGGTAGTACCGCCGTTGTTGGTTTTTTGTTTGAACTTACTGAAAGTAGAAGGGGTTATGCTCTCTTTGAGGATCTTTTTTCTCAAGTCCATAAGATTGCCTCTCCTGGCACCTCTGTCAGGACTAGTCGCTTGATGTTCAAGGACCTTGCTTGGCATCTAGAAAGCAACCCTGTCTACCAGTACCCTGGCTCTCTCACGACTCCCCCCTGCACTGAGGGCGTGGCCTGGTTTATCAGTGCTAAGCCTTTACCTTTGAGTGTGAAGATGTATAACGCCGTTAAGCACGTCCTTAAATTCAATGCCCGCTATACACAGAGCGCGCTTGGAGAAAAAAATTTGTTGGCGGTGGCTGCTGCGGAATTAGATGAAACCATGCCTGACTTTGAGTCGGTGAGGTATGAACTGAGATAGGGCCCTGAAGCGTGGATTGAAAGTCATACCCTGGGTTACATAAGAGCTTGACAGTGTCGTTGTGATGGAATATTGTTACAACTGGCAAAAGTAAGAACTAATGGGGTTTCTATTCTAAAACTAGTTACCGGTGAGTTGATCATCAACTCAATACAAAAGAATTCAGGTCTTTCCTATCCTCAATGCAAAATGCTCGTACTAGAAGGGGCATTTAGCTTTGTTAACAAATGTTAGCATCATACTAGGTAAAGATATTTTTATAATTATCTATATTTTCTATATCCTTATTAGGGTTAGTGTCACGGGACCAGCGAGGACATTAAAGCTATAGATTATAGAGAATTTCTAGAATCAGAAGGACGAGTGAGAGACAATCAAGATGATAATAATATACACAGTATGTGATACTGCGATATTGTGCAACATGCTTTATTAGGAGGTATTATTTTGTGTGTGGCTGATTAATGCACTCATTGCACTTCAATTCCCTAAGAGTACATAATACAGTTTGAACTTTTCCCTTGTTTTTGTAGGCCAATGACTCTGACTACCGGCCGCGCCTGAGATCTCTTGATGAATTACAGATGCCGAGTGGCCGTACCATGGTTAAGACAGCCACATGTGGACCATAGATACCGTGGAATAAATTTATTACGAATTCGGTATTTCACTCCATACAGGGCAAAGCCCAACCATGGTGAGCGGTCAATCAAGAAGTCCTTTGGACCTTGGATCATAGCGAAATCGGACCACATGCTGGCGATGGTCAGTGAGCGCCGAGCGGCAATTGCCCAACCGAATCCCGATCCTTCGGGGTAAGCATCTTCGGTAACCGCCGGCTATTCGGCTCCAAAGAACAAGACTACCAGGCCGAGCACAGAATAAAGCGGATAGCCGGGCACTCTATAAGCAATCAATGAGAAGCACCAGGAACTTATTCAAGAGATTCCAGTACCACATACTCACGGATTTGCCTCTTGTAGAGTACGAATTGCAAAGTCTTGTTGATTGAGTTCTTGCACAGTATCGCGAGCGCCGAAGACCCACCAAATTCGTTCATCGAACTCTGTCATTATTGTAAAACTACTCCGTCCAGGCATGTGATCCGGGCCACTTTTCGGGGTCAATTCGAAGAAGGTAAATGTGGCCGTGGTACAGTGGCTTCATTACCAACAGATCAACGTGGATATCTAGAGTCTCTTCTAGAGACTCTTCTACTGTTTAATTAATTTACTACAATTCGCAGTTCATGAGGTATATCGATACGATCTGCATCTACCAAAAAATCAGTCCCAACAAAGCCGTATGTTTACAGGAACTTCAATATTGCATCTAGTCTTTTACAGACCTCGGTCCTCGGGTTCAATTTCCTTCGAAGGTAGTAAGTCTTGCTATTATAAAATGAGCACGAATTAAACTTTGATCAGGCTGTAACCGGCAAATAAGATGTATAGAAATGGTGTTGTGGGATACCGGTCTAATCGTGTTTGGAACTTGTGCCGACATAATATCTTACAAGGTTTGAACATGCTGTCGATCATTACACTGTCCGGCTGGTGCGTTACAAGACAGACGGTTAGCTTGATCATGGCGAAGAAGAAAAACGCAAACATACAAGGAGCTTGGTAGCTGGTAGGAGTATAAAGTGGTGCCCTGGATCCGGGTCTTCTTCCGTACAGTCAATTTATCTATTGAACTATCTAATCTCGTCTCGTCTCTAAACTGAAAACGTCATGTATCCCATAATTCCCACGCTTGTCTTTGCAGCCACCACGCTCGGTTATGCTATTCCAAATAGCCTCCAGGCTCGGGGTATGGTGCTCTTCTTCTGCCCTCTTTTCTCTACACATTTCCTAACAAAATTGACACTAGAAGTCCCGACCAGCGAATTGTCACAATTCAAGTTCTGGGTTCAGTATGCTGCCGCTGCGTATTGTGAGAGCAACTACGTGGGTCAAGCCGGTACTAAATTAGCCTGCTGGGCAAATAATTGTCCCGAAGTCGAGTCTGCGGAAGCAACAATCGTTTACGACTTTTCTAAGTAAGTTGAATGAAATATGATGATAAAAAGCCAAACTCAAGGTCTGATATCTTAGCACGACTACCACTGACACATCCGGCTTTGTGGCACTGGACAAAACCAACAAAGCGATTATTTTATCCTTCCGCGGTTCATACTCCGTCCGTAACTGGATCAGTGATGTTGAATTCCCTTTGATTGACCCCGGTCTCTGTGACAGCTGTCTCGCAGAATTCGGATTCTGGAGCTCGTGGGAGGTAGTGCGAGAGCCAATCTCAGCAGTCATCAAAGAATCATTGAGTACATATCCGGACTATGAGTTGATAGTTGTGGGACATAGTCTCGGTGCCGCAGTTGCGACCCTTGCAGCCACTGATCTTCGCAGTAAAGGGCATCTTTCAACTGCGTTGTACGCCTTCGCAGCCCCGCGCGTAGCAAATCGGCCTCTAGCAGCGCATATTACTGCGCAGGGAAACAACTACCGCTTTACACATACTGATGATCCCGTGCCAAAATTGCCGCTGCTCAGTATGGGGTATGTGCATGTGAGCCCAGAGTATTATATTACATCGCCGAACAATGTTACGGTGTCGACAGAGGATATCAAGGTATTGGAAGGGGATGTCAATTTTGAGGGAAATACCGGGACCGGCCTACCATCATTGGATGCATTTTCTGCCCATCATTGGTATTTTGAGGAGGCGGATGGATGTATAGGTCCTGGCTTGCCTTTCCGGTAAACGACTCATTACTTGATACACTGTTGCGCCCCAATAAAAGCTTGCGAGGCTCCCGACCGATTGCCTTGTATCAACCTGCCGCCTCACGTGCGCTTCTATATCAGCTGTATAGTAGTAGCAGTAGTATTAAAAAATCTAGATAATAGAATTGTCAGAAGAATGCTTAACCCACAACCAACCGATAAGATAACGTAATCCACACCCGAACCGCCCACCCAACCGACCCGCCCACTGTCAGAAGAATCAATAACTCACAGCCAATCGATACTACTTATGTCAGCAGCCGCTGAATGACGCTACATAGGATGTTTATATAGAAAAGACATGTGCGGAAGCTAACCTAATCGGATTTAGTGAAGCAGAGCACTCAGTGAGTTAGGATAAGCTCGTAGCAGCACTACAAAAGAAAGTAGCAGCGATACTATATATTGAAGCAGCGCTACTAGATATCAAAGTGACACTTCGATATAAACAACTATATAGAAACACTCATTTACTATTATATATCTAGTCTATTATGTTTTATTCTCTTAAGGAAATAGCATACTACTATTCACTCTTTAACAGCCTCTAAGTCTATTATTGCGATAGTACTCGCTTTTACTCTATTTTGTCTAAAGAATTGCCTATATTATCGTTCTCTCTTGCCTCTAGCTAATAGAATATCTATCTATAATTTATATCTTGGTGACGAGTTGTTGAATTGTTTGACAATAAAATACTCTTATAGCATGAAGTGTGAGAACTAGGTAAGTAATCAATCTTTGTTAATTATGGCAGGAAATTCAATACTATTAATAATCTCTAGTAATAACTCTAAGACTACTATTAGCTCTTAGACTTTTGTTACTGAACTTTGTCAAGTCTTAGAATAACTCGATGCCCTGAAAACATGAGGAGGTACTGGGTTAAAGATTAGAAAGGTCGAACCTTTCTTAGGAGTCTCTGGAATTTTGGAAACTTTTTTAATGCAAATGTTAATCTATTTCAATAATAATATTATCCTAAATGGAGAAGCTGGTAAGATTATAGCTGTAGTAAGCTTTCTTACTGGAGATGCAATAAAATGGTTCTCTTCGTATATAGATAATTAGTTGGGAAACTCTGAATCGTAAAAAGAATCTAAAATAGTTTCTTTATTCAGTAGTTATAAATATTTTAAGAGAAAGCTTAAGTAACTTTACAAAACTATTAATAAAGAACTAGTCGCTATCTATAAGATTAAAAAAGTTAAATAGTAATAATTAGTTAGAGAATACATCTTAAAATATCTATAAGTGTTTAATAATCTTAAGTATAGTGATTAGAGACACTGTGACTAGTTTTACTAAAAACTTAAAGAAAGTATTAAGGATATAATCGCGACAATAAATCTTTACCCTAAAACATTTTAAGAAATAATAGAAGCTATATTATAAATTGATCTGTAGTAATACAATCGCTAAATAGAAAAGAGAAATACTGGATATCATAGAGAATATCACCAAGCTAATATGAAGAAATCACGTGGACCTCAGTATGACAAGGACGGTGATATAAGGATGCAGCTCAACACTATGATTAGTAAAGAAGAAATAGCACAGTGTAAAAAGAATAAGACATGCTATAAGTGTGGACGGAAAGAACACTTTTTGTGATAGTGTTGGTAAGAGTAAAACTAGAAGAATGACGTCAGTCCTTAGAAAGTAGCAACTATCTATTAATAAATTATGACTGCTTTATAAATAGTTATTACTCCCGCAGAGAGTGATGACGAAGGAAATAATGGTTAAATTAATGATCTTAAAGAATTAGTGGGATAGGAATTTCGATAGATACTAGATAATTTTAAAGAAATCAGATAAAAAGTTAGCTCTAGATAACTCAAGGGACGCCTTAAGTAGAGTTTAGAAAGGGAATCACTCTAGAAAGAAGACACTAAACTAGAAGAAGCATAACCCTATCGATGAGTATAGTACCATTTAGTAAAAGAAAAGAAATCAATAAGACAGCCCCATAAGAAAGACCAATATAGATAAACCGCTGGACAGCATATTAATGACCTTTCATCAGAAAGTGAAGACCAACATCCTCTGACATTTCGAGATGGTGGAAAAGATAACCACATTAATTATGAGGACTTAAATCAAGAACTAGACACCCCACAGAGAATACAATTAGCAGAAACAACCAACTGATTACTATAAGAAATTCTAGGAACAAGCAAAGATATCCTAGAAATGACAAAAGATAATAAAGAAATAACAAATGACAACAAAGAAATAACCAAAAAATTCTTCAAAATTAATTATAACATTCTAGAAAGTAGTAGTGATTTCTAAAGATACAGTTATATAATATCCAAACCAATTTATTAGGAAGAGTCCAGAATAACATAGATGCATCATGTTATGAACTATGAATAATACCAACAATAGATATACCACAAGTGCGACGTATATAGCCAAGGAAACAAGAAACTCACCAAAGAGTTTTCATACATCTTACTAACTAAAGAATATTCACTATACCATAGCAGCTTAGAATATACAGAAAAATATTCTTATATATATTACCTATAGACTAGAGGATAATACCACAAGAAGATATATTGGACTCAATATTATAAACCTAGATATCTAACACATATAATCTCGAAGAATTAGTACAGATAGATTCCAAAAATATCATTGATTATTTATCAACCAAACTACGACTATCCAAAGGACTTTGAAGATTATTGGTGTTATGTAAAAGAAATTTGTCACTCTATACATAGTGATATTAAAAAAGAAGCATATTATGCAATTAAATACCTATACTATAAGTAATTAACAAGAAATTAATATAAATAATAGAAAATACTCAAGAAATATCAATAGCAATACATTAACCAACACTGAAAGAAATATCATATAATTGTAACAGCCGGATCTAGAGAAGCTATGATTATTATACAAGGAATGATCAACAGGTATAAAGCTAGACTACTCTTTAACTCAGGAGTATTAATAAATTTTATTAGCGAAGCCTATGTTAAATGATATAGAATCTCGAAGAGAACTATAGATCAATAATAAACAATACAGAATTTTGAAGGAGAAATCATGATTAAAGAATATATAAAATAAGCTACCATTACTTTACAATTAGAAGAATATAAAGAAAGTATTATAATAGATGTGAACCCTTTCAAACAAAGAGAATTCGATATACTACTTAGAATAACTTAGCTACAGGAACATAACCCTATCATTAACTAGAAGAATGAAACTATATTAATAGACCTAAAGATACTATAAACTATAATACTAGAAGACAAACCAAATCAGTAGATGAAGGTAGATCTAGCTAAAATAATCAACGAAATAGGTTAACAGACTGAAATATAAATAAAGTCAAAAAAAATCTATAAAAAGGAATTAAAAGAAATATTAGAAAAATTATTAAAAAAATATCATAAGTTTATTAAATTATTTATAAAGAAAGACTACTAACTACTAATACACTCACTGAAGTATGAGATTACGATCAAACTAAAACTAGGAGCTGAACTCAGACAAGTGAAACAACAACAAAAATCGCCTTAGGAGTTACAGACCGAAAAATAGTTTACTATCAAATTTTATACTACTGGATATATATAAGAATCAAGCGTATTGAACTCAGTGTAAGATCTATTTATATTAAAGAAAGATAAAATATTACGAATAGTATTAGATTATTAATCAATGAATAATTAGATAATTAATAATATAAATAAGACACTATATTAGGAATAAAAAAGAGATTTACTGTAAAGAGTATAAATTATAATAATGTTCAATATTCAATAGGGATATTACAACCTACAGATGAAGGAAGAAGATATCCCAAAGACAGCATTCTTAACGGATCAAGGACTATACGAATAGGTAGTAGCCCCAATAGGTCTCAAGAACCTACCTGCCCAGTTCGCAAAATATATAACACATGTCTTAAGAGAATATCTTAATGACTTTGTTACTATATATTTCGATAATATCATTATATTCTTGAAAGACCCTAGCAAGCACAAAGAATATATCAGAAAAGTTATAATAAAACTTATAAACGCAGGATTGACTCTCAAGATCAAGAAATATAAATTCGATATCACTCAAGTTAATTATTTAGGAATAATATATACAACAAACAGAATAGAGATATTAAAGAAAAAAATAGATGCTATTTTTAAATAGCTAACTCTAAAAAATGTTTACAACGTTTAATCTTTTCTTAGAGTAATCAGTTATATTCGATGATATATTAAAAATTACACCAAGATAATGACACCATTTATAGAATTAACCCAGAAAGATAAGCCTTTTGATTAGACAATAGCTAGGTAACAGGCCTTTGAGCAAATCAAAGAACTTGTTGGAAGTGCGCCAATTTTACAACTTTATGACCAAGAATTACAAAGTGTTATACGAATGGATATATCAGAATATGTTTTAAAAGCTATTCTTAAATAAATTAATAATAAAGAAGAAACATAGATTGTTATATTTTATTTAAAGAAATTTATATCAGCAGAAGTCAATTATAATATATATAATAGAGAATTACTTATAATAATATAAGCCTTTTGATAATAGTGATATCATCTCCAAGGAACAAAACATGAAATAATTATAAAAAGTGATCATTATAATTTAAAATATTTTATAATAATAAAAGAATTAATAGAATGATAAATATAATAGCACGAAGAACTATTAAAATACAACTATCAAATTAAGCACGTATTAGGAAAACAAAACACCACAGCTGATGCGCTAAGCAGAAGACCAGACTACGCTATTGGGATAGAACCCCCAAGAACGAATATTCTATAGAAAGAATTAAGCGTTTTACAACACAACTATACTATAGTTATTGCTACTGTGATAAAAGTTATCGATGATGATCTATTTTATCAGTAGCTATGCAAAGAAACTATAACCAATAAATAAATCTAGAAGGAATAAGAATACCGATAAACTGAAAATAAGAATAAATTAATCGTTTGGAATGGACTGATTAGAGTACTATAAAGAATAACTACTAAAGTTATTTAATAATACTATGATCTACTAACGAAAGAATATCAAGGAATTGAAAGAACAGTTAAAATAATTTTAAGAATGTTTTACTTTCTATATATGAGGAAAAGAGTTAAGAATTATATTAGAAACTATAATAAATATAATTAAAATAAAATATTACACTACAAACTTTTTAGAAAAATATAAATATTAGAAGTACTAAATGAAGTATAAAGAAGTATTATAGTTAACTTTATTCAAGGACTACCGCAGTCCAAGGATCTAGTCACAGGAATTATCTATATTGATACAATAGTAGTAGTTGATCGACTTATAAAATATGTTATCACAATACTAATATTAAAAGAGATAATAGCCAAATAATACGTAAAGACAATGATATAATATGTCTTTATATAAACTAGATTACCAAGTGAAATAATCACGGACCAAGACAAACTATTCACCTTAAAATATTAACAGACAATTACTAAAGCATATAGAATATAGCATAATCTATTAACTGCTAATTATTAACAGACTAATAGCTAGTCCGAAAGAATAATTTAGACAGTTGAATAATATCTTTAATATTACCTTGATTGGGAATAAGATAATTAGATAGAATTGCTACTACTAGCACAGTTCACATTTAACAACATAGAAAATACTACCACGAAATAAATTCTTCATTTTGCAAATCTTAGACGATATCCAAGAATAATATAGTCTAAAGTACCGCGAGAAGAACTATCAGAAATCATAATAGTTGAAGCTAAAAAGCTACAGGCACTCTATCAGACAATATTAAAAGATATCAAGTAGTCAGAAAACAGAATAAAGACCTACTATAATAGAAAGCACAAGAATATACCAATTCTCAAAAAGAGAGAGAGAGTCTACTTGCTACGACGAACCATCAGATAGAAAAAATTTAACATTTCTACAAAGAGACCAAGCAATAAACTCGACGCAGTTAAATACAGACTCTTTAGAATTTAAAAAAAACTTGCTAATAATAACTACAAACTCTGATTACTAGTAAGAATAAAGATGCACCCAATATTTCATATCTTATTATTGGAACCAATCAAAAACCTAGAAAACAACGATAATGAAGTAAACGAAGACAAATACAAAATTAAAAAAATCTTAAAAAGAAAGTTAATAAATAGGAGAATCTTTTACTTAGTTAGTTAGAAAAGATATAGACCTAAATATAACTTATAGAAATCCGTTAAGCACTTAAATTATCCTAAGAAAATTCGAGTGTTTCGCTAAAAAAGAACTCAGAGAGAATATAATCAAACTTATTATTAAATAATATTAGAAAATCTTGAATAATAATAGCAATAATCTTGTTTAACTTTTACTATTTAGTCTCTTGTTATTGCTTCTTCTCTTCCTTCTTTTCTAACCGCTCTAACTCTTTTATTTCTTTTATATTCTTCGATATAAAATCATTAATACAACACTAAAGAAGACATTGTTATTTATAAAGATAAAGAATTTTAGATATCACTAACTCCTTCTCTTCCTAAAGCTTTTGTTAAGTATTAACCAGCTTTTTCTATTCTTTATCCAAAAATAAAGAAGTAGAGTCAACGTATTTTACATCTAAATGAATACACTCACTATAATAATCTGATTTATCATACTTGATGTACAACTTATTAAGATAAATACAACGAGTATAAGAGAACACTATTCTGAAACTGTTCTCTTCGAAATAGTTAAAATATTTTTACTTTTAAATACCTAATTTTAAAGACATAATTAAACTATCGCTATAAATATAGGAAAATAGGAAAGATAGTTACTCATCTACGAACATAAGCAACACGCAACTATTTATTAAGCTGTCGGAACACCAGCCTAGAAAGAGGGGATTGTCAGAAGAATCAATAACTCACAACTAATCAATACTACTTATGTCAGTAACCACTGAATAATGCTACATAGAATGTTTATATAGAAAAGACATATGCGGAAGCTAACCTAATCAGATTTAGTGAAGCAGAGCACTCAATGAGTTAAGATAAGCTTGTAGCAGCGCTACAAAAGAAAATAACAGCAATACTATATATCGAAGCAGCGCTACTAGATATCGAAGCGACGCTTCGATATAAACAACTATATAGAAATACTCATTTACCATCATGTATCTAGTCTATCGTGTTTTATTCTCTCAAGAAAATAGCATACTACTATTCACTCTTCAATAGCCTCTGAGCCTATTATTGTGATAGTACTCACTTTTACTCTACTTTATCTAAAGGATTGCCTACATTATCGTTCTCTCTTGCCTCCGGCTAACAGAATATCCACCTACGATTCACATCTTGGTGACGAGTTGTTGAACCGTTTGACACCCACTTCCGTTCAAAAACGCGGTCTATATTAATTATACACTTTTCAATGCGTCACTATGCTACCAATTCGCAATAAAACTTCTTTAAAATCAGTTGAAATAGAGGAAAAGATCCAATTAGCTATTTCTGATTTAAAAAATGGAAATATCTTAAGTACTTGTGAAGCTGCAAGGATTTATGCTATCCTATGTATAACTCTTCGCGTGTGGCTTCAAGGAATATAATATAAAGGTGAAAAACGCGCTAATGGTTATAAATTAACTAAATTTAAAGAGGATTTGCTCGTTAAATGGATATTGGATTTAGATAAGCGAGGATTATCTCTCCGGCCAGCTTTTGTATAAGAAATGGCTAACTATTTTCTGTGAGGCCGTGAAGCCTTCGGAGCGCGCCAGGTGCCGCACCTCGCTGCACTAGCCTCACAGGGGTTTTGCTAAGCCATTAAAGTGGAAGCTACATATAACCCGACCTTCGCACAGAAGATACGAAGATCAGTAATCAGTTTAGCAATATAGTAAACCATAGCTTTACTATTAAATCTGTCAAAC
>CVMT01000013.1:685637-726801 GCA_000985935.1 Talaromyces islandicus | reverse complement strand
GATTAAATAATAATAATAATAATAATAATATTATACTATATAAATTATATAAATAGTTTTATCTATATATCTTACTTACTATATCTATATATTTAATATAGTATAATTTTTATAGAATATTTAATATAAAGAACCTAGAAGATATAATAAAAGAGTTTAAAATAAAAGATTTTAAAGTAATTTAAACTCTATAATTATATTTTTTATTATCAGAAGATTCAATAACTCATAGTTAATTAATATTACTTATATTAGCAGCTACTGAATAATACTATATAGGATGTTTATATGGAAAAGACATATGCAGAAGCTAATCTAATTGGAATTAGTAAAGCAGAGCATTCAGTAAGCTAGAATAAGCTAGAAGCAGATACTTCTAGATATCAAAGTAGGTGCTTTAATATAATAAAACAGATGCTATAATATATCAAATTAAGTAATTTGATATAGAAACTATATAGAAACATTTATTTATCATCATATATTTAATCTATTATATTATATCTTTAATTTAAAATAGCATACTACTGTTTACTCTTTAATAACCTTTGAGTCTATCATTATGATAGTACTTGTCTCTTCTCTACTCTGTCTAAGGATTGCCTATATTATCGTTCTCTCTTGTCTTCGACTAACAGAATATCTATCTACGATTCACATCTTGATGACGAGTTATTGAACCGTTTGACACCTATGTATATAGCTACCTGCCGCTGGGGTAATTTGTGTTTTGAAAATGGTTTAGCATGTGTGGCATTAAAAAAAATACCCGTGGCAAAAAAAATCAAACGGTAAGAAAAACGAATTTTGGCAAGGTGGCACCTATAGGCCTCCGTAGTTCTCCTGTGTCTCCTATTTAGCTTCTAAAAGCCATGTGGTCGGATGTGCATTCTCATTAGCAACGGCAGCTCCACATCGGCCTTTCCGGTATCCAGACTAGTAGACGGTCCGCTCATCCAAGGGGCCGAAAATACCACCGTTGGCTACTACCCCCAATAACATTGGCGCCTGTCCAATAACATGGATTTTAAACTTTCATAACCAACGCTTGATCTGCAAATGATGCTACGTAATTGCTGCTTGAATAGTACTGAGTGCGTAATCCCTAGAAGCATAACTGTGAAGGAATGAGAAAGAAAAGAAAGAAATTCTAGAAGGTGTTGTTGCTAATCCATCCTAGGGCCGTAATAATTTAATATGTACCCTGTTGGGTTTCATAGAAGTCAACCTACTACTCCTTCCTTGATTATTTCTCATTAAGATTCTCGCTGCCACTCTCTTTGTTTTGTTTTTGTCTTTTGTTTTTGATACTTTGTTGCTTCCCCTACATATACTATTATCGACACATCTTCATCATGAAGCCCCCCTACATGCCCTTGGCCATTGCAGCCCTCGCTGCTGGCGCCATAGCCGCTCCTTCCATGTACTCCAATGCGTCCGGTGCTGCCTGTATTCCCCAACACGACCCCAATCCTAAGCAGCGCGCCGCTGGCGTTTCTGCCCGCAGCGTCGGCTTCATCTACGGCCCCTCTCTCATCGGCGAGGCAGCGCCCTTCCCTAACGGCACCCTGGGCAACGCCCGCTCCAGATCCGACTACAACACCTGGAGCATCGACCGCAAGAAGATTGATAGCCTCATAGCCAACGACACTCAGGCCATGGGTGTATCTATTCAGCTCAACGGTGGTCTCAAGACATGGCAGGACTACGAGAAGGTCCTTTACGATGGCCAGCTTAAAAATTCCAACCCCCGGGGCGTCACCCCCGGCATGATTGCCAACGCCACCCAGGATCTCCTTTTCTCCATGGAGCGCCTGAGTGAGCATCCTTATGCTGTCCGCCGTGTCATGGCCAATGAGGCTCTCCCCTTCCCTCTGGGCAACAACCTCACGGCTAAGATTGTTGGTGAGAACGCTACGCTCGAGTCCCTGCGCGACTCCAGCAGGCTGTTCATAGTCGACCACTCGTACCAGAAAGACTATAAGCTTGCCACTGTAGTCGAGCGCTATCCCGTGGCCTGCAGCGCCTACTTCTACATTGATTCCAAGTCAGGTGATTTCCTGCCTCTAGCAATCCGTACCAACGTCGATATGGATCTGACCTATACGCCACTCGACTCGGCTAATGACTGGCTGCTCGCCAAGATGATGTTCAACGCCAATGACATGTTCCACGCCCAAATGCTTCACCTCGTAATATCCCACGACGTCACCGAATCAGTCCACCAGGCTGCTCTCCACACGCTTTCCGAGAACCACCCCATTATGGTCATTCTCGAGCGCCTCATGCTCCAAGGCTACTCGTCCCGTATCGTTGGCGAGGAACTCTGCTTCAACCCCGGCGGCCACTGGGACCAACTCATGGTTTACAGCCAATTTAGCTGTCGCGACTTTGTCACCGATCGTTGGCCAATTGATGGTCGCTTTCAAGGAGGATATCTCGAGAACGACCTCAAAGCTCGGGGCCTAATCGATGAAAAGGGAGAGTCCCTGTTCAGGTCCTTTCCATTTTACGAAGATGCTAAAGAGATCCGCGACATCTACAAGGCCTTCTTCACTACCTTTATCAACTCTTACTATGGGACTGAGAACGATCTTTCGGGCGACTTTGAGATCCGTAACTGGTTCGTCGAGGCCAATACCAAGGCGAAAGGACATGACTTCCCCAAGGAGGAACAGCTCACCAAAGATTCCCTCATTGACGTCCTCTCCCACTTTGCCTTCGCTACCTCTGTTTCTCACCATAGCACAAACGGCGGCGCGCCCATCTCCTCCGGCACTCTGCCCTTCCACATCCCGGCCATCTACACCCCGATTCCCAAGGAGAAGGGTGTCACGGACCTTATGCCCTACCTTCCCGACGCCGCGACAGCGGTGCATTACCTCGGTTTCATGGCCTCCTTCAACCGTCCCTTCTACGGTGACTCCGGCCGCGCCCTCGAGGATGTCTTTGTCACCGCCGACTCCATGACCCGTCTCAACAGTGAGACCAACAGCGCTGCCAAAGATTTCCTTACCGGCATGCACAATTTGAGTGAGAAGATCCGTGGCCGCCAATTCAACAACGATGGTTTAAGTCAGGGCATGCCCTTCATTTACCGCACTCTTGACCCTGCCTACATTCCTTTCTTCTGTGCTGTCTGAGACACTTGCTTGGAGTGTGATGAGCCACTTCAAACAAAGAAAAGTATGTAATACTGTACTATACATTAACTCTAATATTTTCTTAATTATATAAATATTCACATCTTTTCTATCTTGATTAAAACAAAATCTTATAAATATTATACCACTGTTATTGTCTACTCTACCACAATACATACATCTTTAATTTAATTTAATATTTAAATTTTTATTATACATAAAAGTAAATATTATATGCATTATTAACAAGGTCTGGTGAGTAGTAGTATTCACCACTACACTCATAGATCGATTATTACCCATACTACGGGTAAGGTTTCTGAAACGGACGCGCAGCAAGAAATCTCAAAAAGTAATGACAGGATTTTTTAACTATGTGAGGAGGTTCATTAGTAGTAAACGCATAATAATGCTCGGTACAAATGCACATAAAAGCAATGATGTCAACCATTTTTTATGTTGACCCTACGCATTCCTAACCTGCTCGGCGCCAAGATGGATTGCCGGAAGGCCTGAAATTACAACGTTCAGGGAGGCTTCAAGGGTGCCGTTGAAAGTACCGGCAGCCGTCGCATTAACAGTTCCGGCCAGAGAGATACGAGCAGAATCGCCGAAAGTGCCATCGCCGTTAACGTTATCAAAGATAGATACGGCAACAGAGGTCGCTCTAATAACGGACTTGGCATACCTGGAAGGTCAGGACGACATCAGCGATGATGTTTTTAACCCAGTCGTGGACTGTAGCTGACAAAGCAACGTCGATCTTGTTTGCATCGCTCAACAAATACTTCAAGACCGACTTTAAAGATTTAGCGGATACCGAGAGGATGGAGGCACCACCAGTAGCGTGAAGGGCATCTTTAGCAAGAATATCGAGATCAGTTTCACCCTCCAAGAACGCTGTTAATGCACCAGTGGTATTTGTTCGTATTTCTGAACAACATCCACGGTCGCCTCCCATTTTTGTTATTCATTCACTGCATACAAGTCTGGATCTTTTTGGCTTTTTAATCTTCGCTCCTGCTCTCATCATGTTACTGCTTGCTTTACAGTGGGGTGGCACTGCATACACTTGGAACAGTTCTCAAATCATCGGCTCTTTTGTGGAGCCGTGGTCACGTCGGCTGTCTTTCTGCTTTGGGATTACCACAAAGGCGACGCAGCTATGCTTCCATCCCCCATAGCTGGAAAGAAAACTGTTTGGACTAGTTGCATTGTATATGGATTATTCATGGGCAACCTATATACCGCATCCTACTAGGTGCCAGTGTATTTCCAGGGGGTCAAAAGCTCATCTCAACTTACATCCTGTACTCAATCTCAATTTCCAAGAAAGTGTTGCACTCATGTAAAAATGTTATAATTCACAGGAAGGTTGAACATCGCCTCGTGGCTTCACGAGAGAACCTTCCCAGTGGTTTTCCGCCCTTCAAGATTTTTATGGACACTCACAATCTCTGACAATGGATACGTGTCATATATTTTGACTTTTATCCTACGCTCTTTTATGATACCAAAAAGCTTTGTGCACCATTTCTCAAGCTCCTGGGGCTAACCAATGTTTCTCATCAGCGCGCTCTCGGCAGGTCCCACAAACTTGACATTCTTCGCTGCCAACTTCGCAGGTGAAATGGGGGCTGGAAATCCAGACTATATTAGCGTTAATAACTTGTCCGCAAAAAATACCAACACAGATCTACTCACAACGGCACCATAGGTTACAATTGTCTCATGCTTCGCCACAACGTACATATCATTTTCGGTCTGGTCTTTCCCGATACCGTCATACACGACGTTCAACCCCATGGGGCCGGGAATATCCTAGACTCCGCGAACAAGGTCCCTCTCTTTATAATTAATCATGTAGTTTGCACCATATTCCATTGCAGCCTTCACTTTCTGTGCGGTCACGTCCAATAATCCCACCTGGGGCAAACCCCATCATTGGGATGCGCCAATAACTGATATCAAATAGGAAGCTGAAGCGTTTGAGACGGAGGTGTGGGAGAAGGCAACGAACATGTCGACATAATTGATTCCAATAAAATCATTCTTGATCAGAACCTCTCCATCTTGCGGAATAGGGGCTGGCGGATCCATCTTGTATTTTAAAACTTTGGGCCCGCCATTGTTGATCACCTGAATGCCTTTCATGCTTTTTGGAACACCAACGGAGGTCATAGTAGAGTGGTGTAAAAGTTGCGGTAATTCTATATCAAAAGAAATGGCCAAAGTGAAGCTTCTCATCGACATTGGTAAAATCTGACCAGACAGTGAGATTTAGTCGTAAAGACAGTCAATCTAAACAGTTTCTTGTAAGAAAACCGTAGGTAAAAACCGAGACACGTAAGTAAACTGGGTAAAGGGTCAAGATTTAATTTGTATTTGACTGCAAAAGGAGATCACTAACCGACGAAGCGAAGTTTAATTCCTACAGTCTTTGAGTGGAGGCGGAAAGCGGCACGGGTTTCATACGGGGTTGGACGGTGCGGGTTTGGGCCCGTACAGGCGGTGCAGGAGTATCAAGCTGCGGGCCATCTTACGCCAGCCGGTAAAAGTCACACCAGGGTAATGTTCCGGAGGCATGGTAAAAATTGGCCAAAACTGCGTGCGATAGTGGTGAGATGCGTCTCAAGTAGTTGCTAGCGCGGGTAGTTTGGGCTGTATAGAGAGATTTGGTGGTTTGTTCAAGAGAGTTTCCTGTATAGCAAGCTAAGAATAAAGAAATTGATAGGCAATAATCCATCGTCTCAAGTCAGCTGACAGTTCCAAATACGCTTGGCTCATCTTTCCTAGAGACCCGCATGTACACTTACCATTCTGAGTAATATTTCTAGGGAGTTGTGCCTTTATCCTTTCCAATTGTGACTGAAGGCCTTCAATATAAGAGACGGATGGCTGAGAGTCTTGGTTCTTCCAGGAGCCTCGGCCTATTTGGGCAATAATCAACTGTATCTTTAATTTGGGCTGCGAGCTGTTCATCGCCTGGCCATTCTGGATGCTGCAAGATTGTCTGAAGACAGCCGTCCAGATGGTGAGTCCATTCCGGTACATCGATGCCTATTTTTTAATGAGAGACCTTTTTATAGTCCACGCATGATTAGCAAGGGGGGGTGATGTAAGGGAATACTTTTTGTTCGGGCCCACTGAGAAACTAGGAGAAGGTATGTGTCGCCCGAATATTGCACTATTCCCGAATAAACCATGGTCCTGATTACTGCACAGACTGCCGATCAAGCGACGTGGCCTCAGGTAATAATCTGATCGAGGAAAAATAGGGGTAATTAGTAATTTGTATGAGGAAGCCATATAAATAGTAAATTAGTGGTAATTGGGAATAATCAGACATTTTGACACCTTCACAGGAGAGGCACCAATTGGTGTAAACCTGCGGTTACTAAGCTTGTTCCACTTCCTGGCACAGTATGCTAGCACGGATCATCGTCCCACTGTAGGCTTGGCATCTTTGTGTAGCATCTGTGACCAAGGAGCAGTGTTTTATGTTTCTAGAGGAGCGTGGTTCAATTTCATGTCCGTGATAATTGAGTACGCAAACGAGGTAATTAATGTATAACTTGCCCGTGTGGGGGAAATAAAACCTGACAGGAACATTTAAGATAACGTGGTCAATTTTACTGGTGGCAGAGTACACGCAGGGAAAGCAGACTTACCAGCATATGAATACAAGCAACCCCAGCAAAAGGTCAAGGCTAGCTTCATTATCTACAACCACGTTTTGTGCAAGGAAGCGCTTTATGCCATCTGTCATGGAAACGTTCTGGCCAGTCACATGCTTGATCGTGACAGCCATTATTTTGGCCCGTAAGAACGAATACAATTCACGGACCTGTCTTGCAGTCGTATCTTGGTGGATATACACGAAGGGCAACAACCTCAGCATGCGGGAGCGGAAGTATGCCAGGCAGTCCTCGGCCTGGTGCGGCAGGAGCCCAAAAGCCGATGTAAGTATGCCGAGGTGTGATCCCTGGTAGGAAGCGCTCTCTCCTAGGTCAGCAGATCCGAGTGACTAGGACCGGCTAACTCTGGGTTTGCACCAGTGTCTATGGAGTTATCATTACCCCCTCGTTGCAGCGAAAATCTCCACTCGGCACTAGAGTCCCGATTCCTATTAGAGGTTGACTTTCATAAAAATGCGCTTTTTCAGCCGCCTAGCTCTAGAGAAGTGCCGCGAGATTCTCAATGGATTCCTATATTGAACTCCGAAGTGCGTGCGGGTTTACTAGTCGGGATTGCGGATTCCGTGGCTGAATACCGGTCCAAATCTGTTCGTTGAATGAACGGCCGTAGCAAAGTTGTGAAAATGGAGAGCATCCCCAGAGCCAACGATGCCTTGGTGTTGCTATCACTGTACTTCAATCACTTAAAGATATGTCTATCGTTTGATAATAGCGCACTGGTCAAATATGACACCGAATTTTTGACATAAGATTGAAAAAAATCGCATTAACTGTGTTTGCGGTTCGGAGTAACTGGTTTTTCTCCATCCAGTATCTAGTACCATTCATGTGCTAATAAAATATTTGTAAAAATGCCAGGCGCTCCTGGTATAGTAAACTGTTAATGCAGCATGTTATTGCTGTTCATTATTGATGAATACGACTAGGTACTACAGCTGCAGCTTGGGTCCATGATACTTGGTTGGTAGATTACCGGACACGTCGGCAGTCTTTATGCTTTTTCTCTTCGGGAATCCGTCTAGAGATCGACCATATGTCGCCACAGTGTGTGCAACAAGCTGTATATAAGAAATATAATCAGCATAAACAGTACAGCGGAGAATCAAAGACGTACCTTTGTGTTCAGCTCCCAAGCAGTTAGGTTGAGGTTAGCTACGGTATCGCAAAATTGGTGATAGCATGGATCAAACCAGTCACCAGCGACACCGCCAAACAGCTCTCGTTCCTTCTCCGTCTTGACGCCTTCTGCGCCAGTCGCGATACCGCCACCTGGAATGCCATGCTTGATGAAAGCATCATAGTCACTTCTACCATCAAATGGAATATAAGTGAAATTCATCCCGTGAGAAGTGTAGAAATCGGTATAAAGATCACGCAACTCCTCGGATCCAACAGGGTTCAAGGCATTGGTGGCATTGTAGACTTGGTACGCGAAGTTAGGTGACGCGAGCATGTCATAGTCCATGAAAAGACGAATTCTGAGGTTTTCCTCAGGGGAAAGCACGGAGACATAGTAGTCGGATCCAAGCAGCCCCTCCTCCTCACCTGCCCACCACGCAAAGCGAACGCAGTTGTTGACGCGGTAATTTGCCAGTTGAGTGGCGACCTCGAGAAGGGTAAGAGAGCCAGATCCATCATCGTTAATACCAGGGCCCTCTGCAACGCTGTCACTATGGCCACCTAGCATAACACAGTTCTCAGGGTCGCCTTCTTTAGTTTGTGCGATAAGGTTGGTAGTCTCGATGTTCTCGACAATGGCATCAATGTAGACACTGGCCTCAACCTGTTTTCCATTGTTTAACTTCTTAATATACGGTGCAGCATCGCTATCTGAAATTGAGAAAGTGGCAACGTGATCAGGGGACGGTGTACCCAAAGTTCCACCAAGTGCACCTTTTTCATTGTTGTAGACCACGGCGGCAATGGCTCCAGCTTTCCCTGCGAGAGCGGACTTAGTTCCAAAAGGACAGTCTCCACGACTAACAAGCGCAATCTTCTCGCTTAGATCCCGGTAGTCTGATGCACTACATCCGAAATTTGACACAAGACCCAGTAGCCCGAAAACTGGCTCCTTATCCTTGGTGGGAGGAGTCAAGCTCATCGGAATAGCCGACTCCGGGACTTTACTACCCAGCACCAAGCGGGATTCAAAAATGCTTCCCACTACAGCAGGGAATGATTGGTTTGATAGAGTGTAGTAGTCGCCCAATTTTGCAATGGTTGAGTAAATATAATCAATGGTGCCGAGATGTCCTATGGACGCGTGAGTGAGACGATCGAGGAGAGAAGGGCTGGAGGAGTAATACCTTTACTTCCAATGACTCTAGTTGGATGACTGTACTCTTCTTCTCCCAGCTCAGCGATACTGTAGAGTGTCTTGGCTCTCTCCAATAGATTGTCCACACGAATACGGTCCTGGAGCGATTGCGAGCTGACCACCTCGTGCGGGATTGAAATGGGTGATGTATCGAAAAGAGGATATTGCGAAGCGAGTGCTTCTCCCAGAAAAATAAGAGCTATAGGCAGGTAAAAAGGCGCCATGTTGGAGTGTGAATGGCTAGTACTATTAGGAAAGAATCGAGGTAGAGTAGTCGCGGTGACTTGGACTCAGTCGCCAAGACACGCCTTACCGAAGCAGTCTTATCGCTGCTTCATTTCTTATCTATACGAGCGAGGGGTTTCAATCTACGCTATGCCAGAACCGGAATATTTACATAGATTATACAATAATAGTATTTTATATCGTGACATCTCCAACTATGGAATGTATATACTGCAAAGTATGATAGATTCACCGTTGGGGTCGTTTTTTTTTTTTTTTTCCAAATCATGTCTTGAACAATCCCTACCACTGAAGTGGGGTCGCATTTCGGATGTATCTGGAAAATACCCTGATAAAATGTCTCCGTTATTGTCTCCGAGCTTTTTGAGTAGTATATAGACTACCATTAACTCTCGGCACCCGAAATTTCTAGTTTAATATTTTTCCAATAGAAATAAAATAATCTTTATTGTCAAGAAGAGACCCGGCTACGGATTGAAAGAAAAGTGAACATGGCATTCCCTTTGCTCGACGCACTCATTATTGGGGCAGGCCCAGCTGGCCTCTCAGTGGCCACTGGCCTTGCACGTCAACTACACACTGCTGTAGTCTTCAATACAGGCACTTTTCGTAATTCAAAGGCCAAACATATGCACAATGTGGCTGGGTGGGACCATCGCAACGCGGCTGACTTTCGAGCTGTTGCTCGTCAGGACCTGCTCGCGCGCTATTCGACAATTCACTTTCAGGATATCGGCATAGATACAATCCAAAAACTTCCAACGGGGCACTTTGAAGCCAAAGACACAAGTGGTAAGACTTGGCGTGGGCGCAAAGTTGTCATAGCCACGGGGGTGAAGGACATCTATCCAGATATTGACGGGTATGCGGATTGTTGGGCTGATGGAATGTAAGTGAGTCATCAGCTTCTTTTTTCTTTGTTCCGTTTTGTTTTGTGACCATAGATAACAGAACTTTTTATAGTTTTCATTGCCTTTTCTGTGATGGATACGAAGAGAGGGGCGCTAAATCAGCAGGTGTTTTGGCGACAGGTCTACTCCGAGATGCTCACCGTGCGATACACGTCGCACGCATGGCCAAGAGGTTGGCCAATACTGTGACAATATATACCAACGGCGATCAAGATATTGCCTCATCCCTTCAAAACGTCGTTCATCATGACAACTACAAAATCGAGCCCCGTCCTCTCGCGAGGTTGGAAAAAGGTTCTTTAGGAAGCCTTGTTAAGATTCATTTTCAAGACTGTACCTCTACAGAAGAAGGCTTCTTGGTAGGTGACCTGCTCAGCGATTGTGTCTATCTTATAGTTAATTTATTCCTCAAGGCTCATGCTCCCAAATATATTATTGACAATACTTTCATACAGCAACTTGGACTTCGGACAGTTCCAAGTGGGGATATCGAAGTCTCTGAGCCATTTAACGAGACTTCGGTTCCTGGTGTGTTTGCTGCAGGAGATTGCGCTGTTCTTCTGAAATCTGTTACCCAGGCGATTTCCATGGGAACAGCAGTAGCAGGAGGGATCGCATCGCAAGTACAAGCTGATATGGACAACGAAGCTTAATGGGATTTTAGTAGATAACTTCCTGGTAGGCGACCTTCGTCGGCAATGGGAGATATCAATTGATATCGCTATTTACACTATGCTTTGTGTATATATATATTCTATAGCACTACTTAAGCGGTTTTGGATGAATATATATCCATACCACTCTGATAAAAGTAGTATAAGTCCGACCTGGGCAGTGAAAAATTGGATGTAGTAACCCTAGGGGCACCAGTTGATGTGGCGTACAAATTTGTAATTAAAATTACCATCCTTCTGTATGAATTTTATTTCTCTACGAGAGAGCACTTGGTGGCCCTTACCCTAGTGTCATTGCCTTGCCGTAGTGTTAGAAGACTTAACATACGGGGTACGTGACATCAATAATAAAACACTGCTGGAACAAAATACTTCATGGGGAATTATCTGACGCATATGCAGAAGTTAGTAAGGACTAGTAAGGACTAGCTGGCAACATGTGAGGCTAGAGGGTACGGCGGATGTCACGCGAGCCTAAGATGACACGGCTGAACTAAATGACGACTTACGTTTTCTTCACTCATAACAGGGATTAAAAAAATGTGCATACTTTTGTTTAAACCAATTTTTAGTTATATAAAATATAACCGACTTCTAGCTAAGTATTGTTCTCCCTCAGCCCTGTTCAATACTGTGATTTGCTCTTCTTGTATCTACACCTTGAAATACACGGAAACGATATGCTTATCAATTTATGTCCTTTCATTTACACATAAAATATAAGTATGCGTGTTATTTTGATTTTGCAGGCTCTTCTTGTTACAGCAACTCAAATTTTTGCCAGGAATAATTTCGACTCAGCTGAAGAGCGTGCTGCGGCAGTACAACAGGCGTTTCAACTTTCCTGGGATGCCTACTATCAATATGCATTCTCTCATGATCAGTTGAAACCTCTAAGTCAAGAAGTATACAATACCTAGTAAGCCATAGTCACCGAAATTCCCATTGCGTCGATGGATTGAGAAGTATTAACTACATACAGTGGCGGCTGGGTTGCAACAGCGCTAGATGCCCTCGACACGGCAAGATGAATAATCAGCAAGTTTGGACTAAATTTTGGATTACCAATCATCGATTTTGGTAACAGCTCTTAAGGCACCGTAAGCTTGTTCGACACGACCGTCGGGCATCTACATAGGTGGCCTGCTCTCTGTCTACGATCTCTTAACGGGCCATTCTCGCATTTGGTCAACGACACTAACAGAGTGACCAACCTTCTTACTCGGGGGGACTGATCAGGACTGATGACTAGGTCCCTCGTGCGATGATTTGCAATCTATATTTCGAACGACTTTTCCTTCTTGATTTTCCATATTCGAATCCAGTGTGTGATGTTCCGCGCACTGCTTCACCTCCGTTGCTGCCTAGAAGGCAACAGCGTGTGTTCATGACAAGCAGATCCCCTTAGCTATATGTAGACATATGGTGGTGATAAGAAGAGCAAGTAGTAGTGAATCGACGTGTGCATCCAACCGAGATGCCTACTCAGTTAAAATACCCTTGGTTACTTACATGTAGCCTATATAACGAATATGTTCGACGCTAGCGGGCTCAGCGTCACGCCGCTTTATGCTCAGCCTGGCTCGGGGATGGCTCCCGGGCTCTACGAGAGTCGCAGCAGCTCCGGGAGCGCTCTGAACAGGGCCCTGAGGCTGCTCACCGAGCATCACCCCCCTCCAGGGCTCCGTCCGCTGTGGCCTGGGTCTCTATTTTCTTTTTACCGGCTGTATCTTGGCTGTGGAAGTGGTTAGCTGTGGTATTAGCTACTTTAACAGCCCACTTTTCCTTTCATAGTCATTGTAGTGTCATGCATGTTGGCTTCGTAACATGATTAGTGTCCAAATAATCCTGGCAGGTTTTAGCTCCTTTCCAGATTAGTGCTCACCCCCTCGCCGCTTTTGCTCACTGAGTAGAATTAAAGCACAGCTTTCAGTTTACTAATTTCGTACACCAACCGCACTCAACACGTTCAACACTTCATAATAGATCCAGTTATTTGTACAATGTCCTTTATTGATGAGTGAGTGTTCTAATCTGGTCCTCAGTGTTTTGAATAGAGGCTGTGATATTGACCCCTTTGACAGACACACACTCCGATTTCATCTCAATGGATGTTTCTCAACTTCCGGACATCACCGGCTTGCTTGTCAGTCCAGATAACCCTCCACGAGATGATGTCGAAGGGATGGATTACCCACGATGTGCAGCTCTATACAACTATCTAGCCCAATATTCCTAGCTCGCTGAAGGCCGTCCGCTGGTAACTCTGAATGAAAATAGCACCAACTTTTTCACAGCGTTTGGTGCTGAGCTGAAGCTCTTCGTCCAAGACTCCATCCGTCACTGGTGGGTTTCCTTGACACCGCTATGATACCTCCCAGTGATAGCCCTGACCAGTTTCCCCCGCCACTCTTAATTTTTGCATGGGACTTCCCTACGCCAGACGGCCCTATTGAGGGATTTGTAGCTGATCTTAAAGGCCAGCCGGTTGACAGCCTGGTGCGCTTGAGCCCTGGCAGTGGTGGGGGTGTTATCTACCACCAACGCGTCCATCGCGTCGCGGTCTTCATGCATCTTGATTCCTATGGGTTCGGGTTCCCAGTTGAGGATCATCCAGACATTTGGAACCCACTAGAGACAGTGCTCTCCCACTGGATCGACCTTATTCAGCTTGGAAAAGTTGTGGCTTCGCCTCTTGAAGAGCCCGGGCCCTACAGCGAAGCCCAGGTTACTACATGTGTCGGCGCGTGGGATCGGCTGTGTCGGGCCACTGAGGAGCGTATCTCACAGCTGCCAAACCCACCATCACTGATCGGCCCCATTTCCGGGACTGATGCGGACCATCCAGAGCCACTAGTACCATCAACCGTCCTGGACGCCGCTTCGGCGCTCGACCCTTCCTTTGCGCATTCGTTTCTGACGCGTGCGAGACGGCCCTTGTTCTGCTACATCGCTCCGGGCCTTCTCCTGCCCCCAGCCGACTTGTCTGGGTTTGTGGCAGCACAGCCATTTGCCGTCTTACCCCGCTCTCAGCACACTGCACCGCCGGTGTGCCTTTTCCCCGCCGACAGCGGAGACCAGCGCCCTGTCCAACTCACGAGAATAACAAGTCCATTTTTATTGAGGGACTTCTATTCAATGTCCACCGATATGCTCACACCGTCTCGTGTCTCTGCAGGCCTGTATACTGCGGCAGTGGAGAGAGACGGTCTTGACACGGGCGAGGAAGGATTTCGGCTTTTGCCTCCGTTCACCCTCAATGATGGCAGGAGCGTAGGCGCACGAAGAAGCGATGGGGAGCTTGTTGATAGGGGAAGCTTTACAGACCTCTTTCAGAATGGTTTCAAGCCATTTGGTGGTAACTACTACCGCCCTCAGCGGCTGGAGCGTTTGTTGGATTGTTGGCGCAAGCTGGTTGAAGAAGGCGTCTCGTCTGTTGGGCCGGAAGGGGTAGAAGGTACTATCGATACTTTCAGAGATGCTGAGTCGGATTGTTGGAGGGATTATTATATCCTTCCAACATGGTAGATATCCCAGAGTCATCCATCCCGCCTTCAATCCGCACACGATTTCTGCGCTCTACTCTGCGGGGATGGAGGCGCCAGGTAATTTCATAAGACACCAGTCACGAGGATACGCTATCGAACTACTACCATTTTCCTAATTGATGGTGATTTATATACAAATTTAGTCTTTATTCGTTCAATTTCCTTTTCTATCTCTTCAACCAAGCTGAGTTCATCAAGATGGAGGACATCAAGCAATCTACAAGAAAGAAAGCTCCATTGACATGTTTAATGCAGTCAATGACGGTACGCAAACGGCGCGGGTGTCACTACGCTCACTACGCTTCCCGATCTCGTCTGGAGCCTGGTCGTACTCGCAGGGAACGTGGGTCAGGACTCGCTGCCCGCCACAACACCCGTCATGACAGTGACGGTAGTGGGATCAACTGTCACCCTGTCCGAATTGAAACTGTTAAGTGCCTCCCTAGTAAACAAGCCAGCGTCTGGGTCGCCCGTATACATGTCCACGACATTGCCCTTCTCGTCAAGTACGATACGCACTTCGGAGTGCGGGTCGTCGTCCTCGTAGATGATGTCGCATGTCCGACCGTCAATAGGTTTGCCATCTAGATCGACAAAGAGGAGATTATCATAATCAGGGTTGAGATAAGCATCCTGTTTGCCATTTCCAAGTAATCCTCGCCTTGTCAGCTATACATTGATTACCGAGTAAAGTTGGGAGAGGGACACATACGGATCATCGTCAAGAACGCGGAAGCCATGGTCAACAGGCGTGGAGGTGCTCGTAGTTCCAGACTGCTCGGTGTAAGTGTATGTAGCCCAGAAAAGTGAGTTGGCCGCTTGCTCGTCGAAACTATAAGCATATATGGAGTGTTTTCCACTGCCAGAACCGCGACTCCCGGGCAGCGGCCCAAACGCCCTGTTTCAAGTCAGATATGATCGCATGACGGTAGCTTGGGTTTTACATACCAGGTTGCAGGCGGCCCATCAGTCTTGCTGCACTTGGTAGAGCGGTACGTCGAGCAAGGCCTTCATTGCGCCTCCTTCCAAGCCGAGTAATCATTTCCCTGTCTCCCATTCGCAGGGCCGTTGACTAGACGGCAAACCTGCGGGGAGAGATTTCCTGATTCTATGAGGTTGACCATAGGAAACTCATCAACTTGACATCGGTATCCTTCGCCTGGGATCAATTTTTGGGCCAGGGTTCAGTATGAGTCCTCGCGCTGACGTTTCCATTGTGCTTGCTTAGCATTGGGAGCGCGTTCCTTTGCCAATGGATGATGGACAGTCTGTCCGTTGAGCAGTTTGTCGATCCCCCACCTTTGGTTATCACAAATTTTATCCCAACCTATGTTATAGCGGCACGTATATGTGACCTCACAATCGCAGCTAGTCGATGTGGCGCTGCCGTCAAAGTCGAGAATTGGCCACTGGCCATACGAAGCTTTGCCTGCAATTGTCGTTGGGACGCCAATATTGGGTTCAGATGGGGATACGCCAAAAATCCACCCAATTATGCTGATAATTGAAAAACTGACGATGGTTGTAGTGGCGACGGCGGCAGCGGTCGTAAGAGCGCATGTTGCCCTCTCTGCAGCAATGGATAAGCCGAACGTGAACGGTGCTAGAAGAGCAGCTGGGATGGTATCAGCAAGAGAGAGATCCCAGTCTGGAGAGTAGCAAGCCGGGGAAAATGTACGCTTTTCAAGCGCGTGGTCGCGTACATATAGACTGAGGCCATGATTAGACCCGTCTCGCTTGCTAAGCACAGGAGTCTGGCCATAGAGCAAGAGATTGCCTGAATTAGTGATTGACGAAGGGACAAATCCCGTGCAGCAATATGCTTGAAAGCCACCAGTACAGGTCAGGTCTTCAATCTGCTCTCCATCATTCCTCTCGTACGAGTTGCTATTACGGGCGACAATGGTGGCCTTGGAGTCAGCATGCCGGTGAGCAAGGCATTCCCACGCCCCTGAAACCCTCCCATTGGCAGGTGCCCATCGTGATTCCTGGGGCACAACATAGTGTCTGGAATTCGCCTAAAGCGCATACGGAGTTCTGCTGGAAGCCAGCAATTTGGCCGCGGGCTTCAGTTACATCGAAATACCCGGTCGTACAGGTCCCTCCGAATAGTGACCAGTAGCAGCTCGACGCAATAGCGTTCTGCAGCGTAGCATTGGCCATCTGCTCCTTGAATGAAGCGGCAGCTGCCTTTGTCACCCCGTTTGCTGTACCGATGCCCATAACCTCGTTTATTTTATACTCTCGCCAGCTGTGTTGTCCTGATCGATCGGCCACTAGAAGAAAGCCTTGGTTAGATGTTTTCCCAAAAAGAAAGGAAAAGGGCGTTGAGAGTGAGAGAGAGACAGTAAAGAAAAAAAAAATAAGAAAGGCAGGGAATCGGTCACTGCTATGAAAAGTGGTCTCTTACAATCATGATACCCCCAAGGCACAGGTAGCGAAGGCCAGCTTCTGCTGCATTGTCACTCCATCATCGAAGCTTACCCACTGGTTCGTATTAAAGGTAAGCCAGCGGACCCCTGCAGTGGCATCGTATGACTCGGTTCCTGTTCCATCCCTTAGAAGACGTTTGATCTTGGCGTTGGAAAGCGTCCCGGATGACCCTGTGCACTCTCCCGCAGTACTGCCGGTGGTGAACTGGGCTACGTCGTTAGGCATGGTGCAAAACGGATCAGTGAGCGTAAAGGAACGCCCGTACCATCCCAGCCCAAGCACAACCTTGGATGGGTTGATTCTAGCCCTCCACATCAGGGACAAGCCGTCGTTGATTTCAATGAGATTGATGTGTGGGCGGATGTCAGGCCCCGTGAACTTGTCGGACGAGTTCCAGACGCCATGAATGTCGTAGCTCACGAAGTTGAACCAGTCGACGCTGGGCTCCATGTCAAGAACGTCAAAATGCTGAAGGTACCAGTATGAGCATGAAAGTGTAGCGCTGATTCCCAATCCGCTACCGAACGAGGCCCTCAATTCAGCCAGGAAGGTTGGGAAGTTGGAGAAATTGGCTGGGACACCGCCTCGATCGTCGGCGGCAGGGTATCCCAGTCAATACCCACGCCGTCAAAGCCGTATGTCTGCATGAAATTGCGCAGTGAAGTGATGAATGCTTGCTGATTTGGCGGGGAGCTGACCATGTTACTGAAAGCATTCTGCGTGTTTTGTGTATTCGTTGCATCATTGAAAGACCAGCCGCCGACTGATAGCCATGTCTACAGACCTGGCTGTTTTGCCTTGAGTGCTGTGAAGCGCAAATAAAGGATGGCCGCATTTCCGTCCACGGGCTAGATCTGGAAAGTAGACGGGTCGAAGTATGAGAAATCAAAATTGATGTGTGTCAGACCCGTCAGCTCGAGGTCTTCAGGTGTAAACACATCACATGGCCGCTCCGTCGCCCAGCCGCAGCGTTGCTACCACTGGAGCAAGAAGGAGTCGGAGCTGCTCCACAACTGCCAAACCCCTCCTAACCAGTGCCACAGAATTCATCAATGCTACCGCCTGGGGGCGTAAAATAAGGGTCAGAATCTGCTCTCTGGGAAATGTTCAAGCAAACGTGAGGCTTACAAAATCCATATTGCGAACAACACACGTTCAGAGGGCACGTTGCGTTATCGGGGTTGGCATATTGGCCGCAAGGAGATTTTGCGTCGCAGTTGGAAATGCAGACGTCAGCCGCGCAACTCGAGGGGGGGTAGGAACAAACGCCAGTGTTTGAACAACATGCTCCAGTTGTGCAAGGTACCCCAGGTGCGCAAGTGCCTGCGGGAAGGTCTCTTTTGCGCAGAGAGCCAGGGTCAGGGTCAAGGTGGTCAAGTCTTTGCCCTGGATGCTCAGACAATTGCCGGATGAGGGCCTCGTTTTGGAACTTAGGTTTGTTCTTTGAGTAGGGCTGATAGAGAGGCGGCAGGGCCGAAGACGAGTTCTTTGGCAACTGGGGTACTGGAATGAACTCTGGCAATAGTTTCGCGTCGTTGCGTTTCCCATGGTCGTCTTGATGGCCTTGGGAAATCCCGTAACTTGCAAGAGCAAGAAGCACTGGCAAAAGGATTCGCATTGAAGCTGATGCCAAAACTCAACACGCAAATGGGTTCAATGAGGGACTAATGAACAAAAGTTACTCTGGCCTTTGTCGTTGAAATCTTTAGGGCAACGGCACAGCAACCTCTAGCTTATGGAGAAGACAGGAGTACAATTCCTGTCAATCTAGATATGGGGGTGGAAATGACAGCAAAGAAGACGAGAAGCCGGTCACACGCTAGCGCCCATGATTTTCTATCCGTCAGCCATGGCATGCAGTGTCTTTTCTGCATTTGGTTACCGTAACATTTGAAAGGAATCAATTCATGCGGATATACAGGAATGTTCCCTTAAAAACTAATAACTATAGTCTCCGCTAGTCGACATCTAATTGGAGTAACTGCGACTGTGTTGTTTCAGACTAATAATTATTTTTTTCACTTTTATTTTTGCCGGTTCCATGTGGAGGATTCTTTGTGCGACTTCCGACAAAGAAAATTTGACACCGAGCTGAGATAAAGATTTCTTTGTCTCTTCTAGCTGATACTCGATTCTTATTATATATTAGCTGGTCTTTGGATTTCCTGTGTCTATTTTTACCAAATTTTTCCCTACACCTCCGGGAAAGATGCTTCGTGAAGCTATGGCCGACATGGTATATCTCATGCGAAGACGCACATTTGTTGTGTTTTCCATGGTTTTATTAATCTTGTTTTATTTTACACGCATACAAACACTCGGTTTGAGGTCTATAACATCTCTGCCGTCCATATCATATCCAACGTCGCTCTCTTCCAAGATTCATATTCCCGGAAAACCAGAAGGCTTCAATATCACGGGATTCGTATTTTACGGTCGACGAGATCGAGTAGAATCGATGCACTGTTATGTAGAGGTACGGCCCATTTTTCAATCCCACACTTCGCAGCGTGAAATAAGACCTACAGAGAAACCTCGTTACCCACGGTGGCTGGCTTGACGACGTTGTCTGGGTCGTAAATACTGAAAACCCCGACGACCTATCCTTGTTGGACGAGATTTGGACAGGTCAGCTCTGTATAGGGCACATCGTCTTGAGAAAACGGTATGGGGGCCAGAGTACGCTAAATTATGGCGTTCGATCGAGCGTGGTACGATATACGTTAAGATCGATGATGATATTGTGTGAATTTCAGCATTTGGGGTAAGTTTATTCCTATACTGACAGCTGATATACGACAGGTTTGGTTTTCCGATGACGCTATTGAACGTGTCGTACTAGCGAAGATTCAACACCCGAAGGCCTTTGCAATATCTGCCAATGTCATAAACAATCCACCCCTTGGTTTCATACACTATCATATGGGAGCCATTCATCCATACTTTCCGGAGATTCCAGGTGGATTCGACGTAGCAACTCTCGTAAAGAGCGCAGATTACAAACGCGATGGTGACAATGATATGGTCAACGGTAATAACGACTCTGCAGACCTCTCAGAAAGACCATCTGACCAGGCAATCCCCTCCATGAATCAAAGAAAAACAAACATTTCGTGGCGCCCTTCTTTATATCCAAATTGGTCTGGTCCCGCCGATTTCGAATGGTCTCTTGACTACGTGCCGCCCCCGACTTATCCAAACCACCGCTGGCTCCGGGTCACAGATGCTGATGATCATAACGCTATAAATCGTACACCGGTTGCCCAGTTAGTCTATGAGGTCTGGGGTCCGAGCTATGAGAGCTGGGCTATTGCTGCTCAGCAGCACTATTCTCTCTTGGAGAACATCGAAAATAATCAACTTCACCTCTATAAATTCAACTTACCGTGGGACATGAAAGGAGAGAGAGTCCGCATGAACTTCTTGGCAATCCTTGGCGATGATGTTCTTGATACACACCCATTCAACTGGCCGAGTGACCAGGGCGATGAAGACAAGCTTATCCTAAAACTGCCCCACGACTTAGGAAGACGTAAGTTTATATCCACATTCCTCTCCAATTTTTTAAATGTCGATACTCATATATTGCGTTTTTGATAGCAATTTTGATTGAAGGCACGGCATTGGCTGCACACTTTAGTTATATGGACCAAGACGGTATAATAACAACTGATCTATTGGGCAGATACAAGTCTCTGGCAAACGAAAAGGCATGTCTATAAACATCTACTGATTAGAGATCAAGTACATCCTGATGGATTTCCATGGTTTATATAATGTGACATCTGGGAGGGAATGATACAAATAAGTCCATGTGAAGCTACATCCTGCGGGTGTCTGCCAGGGTAATCACCACAAGAGTATGTAAGAAGTTCCTCTAGTTCTTTTACATATAAAAAATTTATCGATATCTCCATTAATACCACAGAGTACCTACGGGAAAACTAGCGGCGTTTTTCTTTCCCTGCAACATCGCGAGAACTGGTAACGGAAAGTTAGACATAATACCAATTCCTTGGTTTCTCCAGAGGGTAGGTATTTATATATCAATTCATAAACCATGAAAATCCACTTGCTTTTGTTCTACTGACGCGAATGTCGAATCCACAATTTGTACCTCCATGGTCGAAATTACGGCATCGCAGGGTACCGAGCTGCATGTAAAATTCTTTTAGAATTAAAATTAGAGTTAATAGATTAGACTAAAAACATTAGAGATTCTTAAAATAATTTTTAAGATTAAATTAATATTAATATTTAAGAGTTATATTAAAATATATAAGAGTTAAGTAAAAGATATACTCTAAAAAGCTGTTAGGATGTTAGTATCTCTTACCGTCTTTAAATTTCCTGACACCCTGGTAGCCTAAATTTTAGTGACACCCCGCCAGCTGTACCCCCCAATTCACCACCCACGGAAAGGCCGGTATCACGTGGAGCACTAGTTCATTGTTGGCGAAATGCGGGGTGCCAATTTGGCTCACTGAAGACGCAGTTTCTTTTCCCTAGATCCCTTTATTGCCATGGCATAATGATAAGAAAAGGATGCGAAAGCTGTCGCCGTCGACATGTCAAGTGCACCCTGAGTGAGAATGCCTCCGTCTGTGATAAATGCGCGGAATTGGGCCTGGCATGTGAACTGACCCCGTCGTTCCGTTTCTGCCCAGTTCACTCCGTTTTTCAGAAAGGACTCACTGGTTCAAAATGCGAATTCTCCTGGGGCCCAAGCCAGCAATGGGTAGAAATTATCAATCCCAGTACGTTGGTTTGCCCAGCTGATTATTCTGCGTCAAATCACTCATTGGTCACTCATTGATGAGGGCAACAGTCAATTTTGTTATGGAAACGCCAGAAGATTCCTCCGAATGGGCTGTGGAACTGCCAGGATATTGTAGTAGAGATAGCGATTTGCACTCTTCAACGCAGAAAAATAGAAATTCAACTCAGCCTCTTCCAATAACGTCTGACTCTGCTTCCCCTCACCAGCATGATCAGCAGTATCAACATGGCATGTTCGATGTGCATTTACCACCCGCCACTCCTACAAGCTCCGCAGTACAGAATACCTCGGTTTATTCCAATCCTGAGGAAGGGGTGGCTTCTCGCCAAAGACGTTCCTTCCTTGAGCCCAGTACTCCAGAGAGATGCACTGCCGAGTTGACAACCCGCGAAGCATTTTTGGTGCGTTCATATACAAGAAAGATAGCACCATGGGTAAGTGCTCTTGAATCACAATATTGTATAAGAATAGCGTTTATTAATCGTGGAAAAGTTTGATGTCTGCGACCCCTTGTGCCATTTTGCCAACGAAGTTCCTCGACGAGCTCTCGACAATCCAATGGTTATGTATGCTATTTTAGCTCTGGCATCTCGCCATCAAGCCATTATGACCAAAACAACCGATCAAGAAGTTGAACAAAACACATACCATAGTAGGTGCTTAGAGCTCCTCATACCGGCTTTATCTCGTCCCGAAAATACGTACAACGACCAGCTGCTTATCACAATCGTTCTTTTACGACAACACGAAGAGCTTGAGAACCGGAAAGATACTCGGTATCATCTAGTTGCGTCTATTAAACTGATTAATATGATCTCCAAATTTTCATCATGCGGTGGTCTCGCTGAAGCTGCAAGCTGGTTGTTCCTTCGCCAGGCTATCTATGCCAGTCTAGTACAAAGAGAGCCATGGAAGCTGCAGCTAGAAAACTACGAGCGTTCGCAGGCCTTTCTCTTCCGCGATGATTCCTCATATGCAAATGTGAGCGTTTTTCAATTGGCTAGAGCCTTACGGCTAGTGTCTCGACAGTCGGAAACTCGTTCCCTTCTAGAGCGACAGGAGTGGGAGGCTTTGGAAGAAGACGTTTCTAGGTGGAAAATAAACTCGCCGTCGTCGTTTAGACCTCTTCGATATCGGGAGCCCGATGCTGAACGTGGGCGGCCATTTTCAGAGGTTTGTATGATTTCTGGGACTACAGGTAAATCTTACTAGTATTCATTCTTGTTCATGGTATCTCAGAACAAAGTTAGACAATGGCGCCTTGAATTAGCTAATCACATGCATGATATTACCTACACAGCTGTCGGATTACAATATTATTATGCGACATTAATCGTTCTTAATATCCACAAGCCCCGGTCACCTGGAATATCGGCTTTTGAATCTGCTCGAATGACGAATACTGGCGAAGTAGGCGGACTCCCTATCCTTGAGGAAGCTAATCTATAGCTCACCGATTTCAATAGGTTGCCGCTGTAAAATACCTTCTCAATATAATTGGCTTAGCAACGTCAAATGAAGGTGTTGAAAACGCTAATTTTACCGCCTGTCATTTGATTTATTCTTGTAAGTCTACTTGTTTTCCGCTCACAATGCAATCTAGGAGCTTCAACAAACTAGATACATATTAACTCTGAATAGATGGATATTGTCTTTCTATAGATTCTCAGCGCCTCGGCGTGATCTCATTTTTGCGACATGTGGAGGAAAGTATGGGTTGGAGAGTGTCCTGGATTATTGAGGGCCTGACACGGCAGTGGAGGGAAATGGATAGTTTAAAATATAGAAAAAGGAAGGCGTGAATACCAGTGTGTATCAGTTTCAATATCTCGTTTCATCTTAACTTACATTTGTGTGGATTGTATTTTAAATGAAGATTTATTTTTGGGATTTGCCTGCCCTAAGGCTAGAGGATTCAACGTGTGATATATCGAGATATGCTAATTATCATGCATTTTCTTATTCTCAGTATTGTGTATTCTGTTGCAAGTCCTCTGCATTCTTCACACCAAATCTATGACTGTAAACTTCGCAGGTCGAATTAAGTGGCATATTCCACCTCCGGGTAACAAAATATCTCAGATATGCAGTCGACAAAGCAGATTCCTACATAAAATACAAATTCCCCGGCTAGTGTGCAACTTTTCATCATTGACAATAAGGTTGACGAAATTATAGTATCGCTACCCTAGCAGCAGACAGTATTCAGCATCGTTCCCAGAGCATGCACTTCTAGCGGCAGAAACTCGGTTCCTACCCAGGCAATCGGAGAAGGTCATGCAGAAGATAATTGTGACCAAAAGGAAGGTACCAGCCCAGTTGATTTTTTGTAATTGAACGACTAAATGGCGGTTAATGGGAACCCAGTGAAATGTGACGGCGACAACCAAAGAGATTTCCTAACAGAATTAATGAGTCAAATTGAAAGTACTCTCTGGTTGCAAATAAAAATATAAACATAACATTCGTAACAGAGTAAGTAAAAGAATTAATCTACGACCAGAACCAGCTGACGATCAAGAAATGTGAAATTGGCAAAAGCGAATATAAAATTGGTGACTCCAACAACGATTGAAACATCGACGGGCTTGTTGAAGCCCACGATGGGGAATAGCGTTGGGGAATAGTACATCAGCCCATTAAAGCCACCCAGGTTTCGTAACGCACAATATTTCGAGGATCAATGTGTGGGAATGCTCACTTTGCCATTACCACACAGGCTATTGTCAGGGCCCGAAGATTGGCAGGAACTGTAAAGAGCTGCTTAATTTACTGCCATAAACTCTTATCAGGTACAGAGACAGCAGTTTCTTCAATTGATTTACTGATAATTTCAACTTCAGACAGAATCTGTTCCGAAGTTGCATATGGAAAGATTCGTTCTAACCCTTTTCCGGTCACTTCTTCTTTGTCATGTGCAATTAAATGACAGACTCAGGACACCAAGGTAGAGACGAAGCAAGCAATATGGCGGACAAAGTTCCGACCATTTATCAGAACCCAGTCCCGCGAGAACACTACCAACCAGTGCGTCACCAAACGTGACTGAATTATCCACCTCTTGTTCTGCTGAGGACCGTGTCATCGGTTCCAAGATTAACAAGAACTGCTGAGATAACTCCAGCGTCGTACCCTCAGATTCAGATCAGTCATAGCCAAGCTAAGCACGTTACCCCCTCCACTCCAACGCAGGAACTTACCAAATAAAAACTCACCCATTGACACACTACAGGCAATGAGCCAGGCTTCCTTTCCGAGGTTTGTTTTCTCAATTGAGTCCTCACCGATGACACTTAGTATTCCACCATGTTCGTAACGTACGATGTAGACTTTCTCGTCGTGGGAGAATTCCCCATGAAGACTGTTTCTTGATATTCATCGGTGATTTTGAGATGTTTTTACTATCACGTGTTTTTTTATTGTTGTTAAGGGAAATATGTGTTCTGGGTATCCTTGCTTCCTTGAGTGGTTAGGAAACGGATTCGCTGATGGATCTGAAGACTACATATAGATGTTCCCGTCTTGTTAAAGAAGCAAATTTATACAATATGCTCTGAGAGCAGCAGCCGATAGGCGATATGATATCTAAGAATTTCAGCCAATCAAGTAGAGAACCCCAGTTTCCGTTAGTTTCCTCTTTTCGAAATGGGAACGCATTCCCCACCGTGACGAATCTGGAAACGGATTTTTGTGTCTGAAAATGGCTAGTGCAGAAATTATTATCACGTGGAATCCGACGCCCCGGCCCCCGGGCCCTCCTCTCTAGGAAGCGGACAGCGGGCAGGCATGGACGACTCTCCCCGACGGGGCCCATCCACCCCGAAAGGCCAATACAGGCCATGATTTGAGCAGTCCGACTGACTCGGGCTAGGTAGCAAGTTGAATTTGTTGTTATTATATGTAGACGTCCGAGCTGATAAGACAATCTAGTATCTTATTCGAAATTCCCATCGCGTATGAAATATTCCGGGTGGAAAAGGCATGTTTATCGAGTAGACCTACGCCTATTTGTTGGCTCATAAGGGGTTTAATTGTCAAGGCTGGACGGATGATAAAAGTCACGATAATTCTAGATTCTGAATGTGATTAGTATAGCATGCCACTGTTTCTCGCACGCCTGCAGTACAATAATAACACCTACGCGGTCGCTGTGTATATTTTTCCGATCGGGCCGTGTCTGCCCCAGCCTGAGATGTACAGGGCATAGGATCAACAGGATTTTTAGTGGAACCACTTAAATCCATCAATAAAATGATTGGGAGGTGGGATGGGAATTAACATTCGAAAATCAAAGGCTCGACCACGGTCGTATGAGTGATTATCAATTGATATTTATATATCCTTCTTTCCCCGGAGCTAATTATCCAGCGACTTTGGGCAATGCATGCCATATTTCCGGTGTCGTGATAGCACTAGCCTCACATTGTGCCTCGATCGTTGCAGCAGCGTCGTCAACTCAACCTCGTCTTGCACAATGTTATGCACTTTGACCCCTCTTACAACAGCGCTCAAACGGGTTATATCTCCTCCATTTCGGTCGATAGTTCCAATTAGCCAGTAGAGATAGTTATACATCAGATTAAAGCCGACGAGCATCAAAAATATACACACGTGCTCCATGGCCAAAGCCTGCGTCCACCCAGTCCAAAACCGGTGGGTCAGCACCGCTCTCGTGATTTTTAGTTACAATCATGTCGTAGATGTAGAGAGACATTTCAAAGACGTAGATAAAGGGAAATGGAGCTTTACTCGCATGTTTATGGTAGGTTTTCTCCAATCAAGAAAGAACCCGAGTGCAAAGTTGGAAACGATGACATATGCGCTAGCTACGAGCGAAGACAAAGCTCGTGCATGAACCGTGAAGTATGTCGCATTGCATGCGGAAAAAAAAATGCATCCGAGAAGACACTTTGAAAGATCATTGGTAGTAGCAAAACAAATTTCTCTGCGGCACAGCAAGTGCCATGTAGCAGCAAGTTCAGTCTGGAGAGCCTTGGGGATGTTCACAACCACAGGGCTCATATCTGACCGCTGGATTTTGTCCAGGGGTGACAGCAAAGCGGCGACAATTGGCCCTATTGACTGAATAGAGATAAATACCAAATACGTCTTGACGCTGACGTGACCCTTTTCGGCATTTCCGACATTGACACCAACTGTAACAAACCCGCCGACCATCTGGCCAACAATCCGGCTGGCGAGCTAATACGCAAGGTACTTGCCTCGTCGATGTTTCTCTGGGAATGTCAGCGCAATGGCTCCCTCGGTGAGCCAAAAGATGCCGGAGGAAATTCCATCGATCACACAGGCAAACATTATATACCAGGTATTGTTGTACCTGACATTGCAGTAGATGCTAGCCACGTAGATGGGGAAACTGACCATGCCGAAAGCGAAAGTCCATTTCAGTCCGATGTTGGCAATTAGCGACCTGCCAAAGACACAAACCAGAAATTGGAAGCAGAATATGACCGAATTGGCAGAGTTCACGTAATAAGGGTCTACTGAACCTACGCCCATAATTCCGACGCGATAAAAGCCCAGGCAGAAACAACAGTCAAGTTGAACATAGTTGTTCTATACCAAACGCTCTTCTGGGATTGGGTTGAAGGGCCATCCTGCGTAGATGCTCTCATTTTCTTTTCTTGTGATTAAGAATTTTTCCTGGTTTGGTTGATGTTCGTTCTATCGTTATGACTTGGTCCTGACACACGAAAGAATCAATCCAGTAAGCAGGGAGAAAAAGAGGAAACAATGTCGAGTCTACCGATCTACATCACGAATATCCTGGAGGGAAAATATTGTTGTACTTCGGCCGTCTCTACGCCGTCGTACCCGGCACTGGGGAGTATAGCATCAGAAGGGATAAAGTTTAAAGGTTTACTCGCAATATTTCTTCGCAGGTGTAATTATCGCAGGTTTTGTATTCGATACAACGACCCTGTGTAAGAACTGTGGCACCAAAGATATCTGAAAATGATCGTCGCATCAGACGAGACGGCTTTAATTTTCGAAGTCAACACTGAAACCAGCAACCAGCCCACTGTTTAGCGGTTTCTATCAATTGATATATATATATAAATTGAATATATAAATGCACTCTCTACAAAGTTGAGTCTATAATGTATATACGAATATGTACAGGTATTAACTGATGGTTGTCAGTGCTTTGCACGATGTTAGAGGCCTCGGCTCAATCTGATCTCATCACAAAATTGTGATAACATCATTTGCCAACGTAATGTTGGCCACATACATAGCACGACCGGCATCAGCATTTTCACCATTGCGAGACGCATGGAAAGCAATCTTCGTCCCGCCTTTGGCGATACTGCTTCCACCCGGGCCTGTCAATGCACCAGCCGAGCTTGCGTCTCCTGATACCAAGAGTGGCGCATAGGGGCTATGTTGCTTGGTCCACGGTCCAATAATGTCAGTAGCATACGCATAGCTGCTATCATATTGAGGCGTATTGAACATGGCGGACGAGAAGGTGAGGTAGTAGATGCCGTCAGACTTGATGAGACTGGGTGCCTCAATCAAAGGCCCATCTCCGCCATTTGGGTCACGGTCAAGTATTTGAACTGCCGAGCCAACCGGTGTAATGCCATCGCTCTCAACCTCTTGCAGCATGATAGGAGTGGGATAAACATGGTCGCCAGAGTCCAGGTTGCTGCCGTCAACTTTGTAGACCACGTACATCGTTTGGTTGTCGTTATCGTCGATAAATCCAGCTGCGTCAATGGCACCACCTGCGTCTAAGGGGCATGCAATGGGAGATTCCATCGGAGTGTACGGTCCGGTCACGTTCGGCGAGGTTGCGGCGCCAACACAATGCTTAATATCTCCGCTAGCAGCACTGTCATTAGATGCGGCTGAGAAGTACATCAAAAATGTTCCGTCCGCCTATTTGCTCAATAGTGTTAGTTGAAGGTGAAGTTCTTCCCAGGAGCGGGGATGTGTTTTCTTTACTCGTTGGATCACGTCAGGGGCCCAGGTCTGTGGGCTGCTGTATACCCAAGACGGGAATGGCCCAGGTAAAGCATCATAATTGGAAGCCAAATGCCAATTCTCAAAGTCATCCGAATAGGCCATCTGGATATTGATAGAGCCGGTTGTTGTCGCAAAGGCATACCATGTGCCATTGGACAATTGGACCAAACACGGATCAGCAAAGTCAGAATCTAGCACTAGTTGCGGCGTTGCTGTTGCGAATGAAGCCAAAAGGAACAAGGCAGTTGCTCCAATAGAGGGAATGTATTTAGGCAGCATTTTGTAAAAGTATGACAAGTGATAGATGTGAAACGCCTGGCAAGAATACTATTCTGACGAAAGAATGGCGAATACTTTCGAAAATTCAATAGGGCATTTGAGCCTATAAGTACCATTCCCCATTTTACAACTACGTACTAATTTTACGTGAATCCTGATTCCGGTTATGACGATAAAATGTAGAAGTACAGTAATAATCGCTGTGGCCGCGTGTTTCAGTTCTGATACAGGTGACATCGTGTACATATCTGAATGTGCGACAGCCGAGTGTTTAACCTTATTAAAATATACGATCTTAATATTATTAAATATACCGTCTAACCAGCGCCTGTTCTATAGTGTAATTGGTCTGGTCTGTTGGTTGCTGACGCGCCAAGTTCTTAGGCATAGCTGTAGTTTATTCTCTATTAGCTGTAAGAAAATTAGCAAGCAATGCGATCAGCATACGACAAGTTGAAGCATTCACAAACCTTTTTTTCCGATCATCTAAATTCAACTGTATTAGAAAACTGAACTTACAAGCCATTGAAGCACAGCTACACAATCTTCTATCCCAATACAATGCGTAACGATTATAACATGGGGTAACGAATCCATGTCGTCCTATTTTAAACGTTGGCGTCATCAAGATTTCTTCGTACGTATTGGGATTTAAACTCAATTAGACTAAAAGATCATATTTCAGCTTGGTTTTTGAGCCCGATCTATCTAGACTCTATAGCTTAGCGTGTCGTAAATTTGTGAGGTTTTAGCCCCTATATTGTATGACTAGTTGCCTAAAAGCTGTGCTTCAGGAGTTCAATGAAATGAGAAAGATAAAGTCATCCTCTGGTATAAGATAAATACAAAGGCACATTGTCCAATTCCTACTACAGTTATCATAATGTCCCGTTCAAAATGTGGCATTTGGATGTTCATTCATGTTATTAGGAGTGGGCCATCAAGTTCGTGTGGTACGTATAGATCATTCACAGGGTTTAGCCCAAAACGAGACGCAAGGTGCGCTCTGTGGGGGCTGGGTGTGAACGCTTATTTCTAAGCCCCAATTTCAGTATGCTGATGGAATGCATGTACGCACAATAATACCCCTCCTTTCGCAGTCGCCATTATCATTATTGTATACTGTTTGCTTGGGTATGAATTTGCTAATCACCTGTCTTCGAATTCGTTACGCAATTCCGACTAGGAATCGCGAGTTAGATGAATAATGGTGAATATTTCAAAGGGAAGTTCCTAATTCATTTGCCCAAAACGACGCCGAGGATATCAACGGATTCAATACATAGGGCATTATTCCAAGGATTGTGGCGATGCCACTGCAGAGCCGCTATTGAGACTGTTCCCAGCCACCTGGATAATAAAACCCATACCAAAAAAAAAAGGTCTTTGGGGCAAGAATTGGTGCCTATCAAGTTGAAAAGATATAAATCTCCTTTGTTTTGGTTTGGGGGTGATTTTCCACGTATCAATAGATGTGTTGCTAAGCTGTTAGTGTCTCAAATTCTAAATAATCGCGACAGACGGCATTTGAAGGGCAACAAAAATAATCAAGTGATGGTCCTTCCCTAATATTAATACCAGCCAATCATAATTGGCTTCGACGGTACTGTACTGACCAGAACAAGTGGCCCAAACAAGACAGAAAACATTCTTTTCCGCTGCATAGGTCTATTTAATAACTAGTCCAGTCAGCTGAGCGCGCAAGCCCCAGCTGAACAATTAGCTTTCTCGGCTCCGACAATAACACTTGGCAAGAATAATATTGTTGTTACTGTCAAGGATTCTAGAAACCGAGCAACGTGTGCTAGTACACAGTTGGCAGCCGCTGGCGCTGGCTGGTCTTTCATCGCTTGTGTGTCGCATCTTGGGAAGAATCAGAGTAGCCGCATTGATATTTGGTGATAAAGCAGAGTGCAGGACATCGCCGGGCGTGGCGTTCAACATGTTCCGCCAATACCCGGATACGAGTCAGCTGGCTAATACCACACATGGGATCCTGCACGCGAAGTAGCAGTGCTAGTTGGCCGTAGTGTTGCAAAATGGGACATCTCGACATAATTAGCCAACGAATCATTAAATACTACACGGCGCTGCTGGGCTTTTTTTCGCTATCAGCATGACCCAATTAGCCGAACCAGCGCAACAGTCTTTGCCACATCCACAAACCAGAGAATAACAACAACAATAATAATATGCCTGTTGCAATTATTATTACGTACATAAGTACATTACTAACCAGCAAATTAATTAAGCTCTCGGGGCGCTGTGCGATTGCCCCTAGAGCGCTGGGCGAAAGCTTGTCACATGCGCCATGTGCTGCCCTGTGGAGATTCATCGATATACGGAGTATTCCGCTGGCTATCTTTATGTCCTCTTTTTGTCTTAGAAGGGGTCAATTTGCGCGAATAATAATGTTATTATTATTCGTAACAGCAAAAATGTAATATTCGCCATTCTCTGGCGGTTGGCGCCATCTTCCACGCTGGCGTGACTGAATACGCCCACCAATAATAATGATAATCCGGCCACAGTATGGCACTAGGAACCACGGTCTTAGATAAAGCTTCATTTTAAAATTCAAGCCCACCTTCTCGAAGAAGTTTAACCTGCTTTCGTGCCATTCGCCGCATGGATGAGACAGACCTGTTATACTACGTTGCCCATTGGCGAGATAGCATGGTAAATTTTCTCCCTCCATGCCCACGCGAGCAAATGCGACGCCCCCGCAGCTCATTTGCTGCACAGACAAAAGGCCCTCCCTCTAGCGTCGCTCCCAGAGCTTAGCTTTGTTGGTTTGGTCGTTAACTACCGGTCAGAGAGATAAGTGAGCCGGGCTCCACTTCGGTGGCCTATATTAGAGCGTAGTACGTAGTACAGTAGCAGTATAGTTATAGGCGTCTCTGTCTGCACGCGAGGATCCTTCTGTTCTGTTTCCCCCATCTCCTTCGCAGTCGCTCTGCTTGTCGTCAAGTGCATATTGCCCAAACCGACCGTTTCATCTCGTTGGCTTCGACATCATGGCGCAGCCTGGCAGTCTTATGCAGGGCGAATCTGGCGACCCTCGCTTGCATGCTGAAGAGCGCCAGGTTCTCGACGCCCTTGAGCTCAGCAGAGAAAAGGATGTGCTCGCCAACGGAGAAAAAGAACTGCAGGCCAACGAAAAGCGTCTGAACGGCGCCATCAAGCCCCAGCAGCGACTAATCCATGACCCAGACGTGTCTTTCGCCGAGTACTACCACTACTCGCAGCAGACACGCGCAGAAGAGGAAACCCACCCTTCTTCGGGAAGAACTGGCGTGATGGGCATCTTGTTTCCCTCCAAGTCCGGGCCTGGTGCTGGCCATGGCTCGGAAGAGGAAGTAAGCAATGTGCATGTCACCGGCAGCCTGCAAACACGCTCAGTCATTAGCGATGAAGAGTGGTCTCAGGCTTCGCGCGCTCTACGCACTGCCACTCAAGGCACCGCCTTCTACCTGATCACTACTGACATCTTGGGACCGTTTGGCCTTCCTTATGCCATGGCCACTGTCGGATGGGGGTAAGCTGCAACCTCTCCTATGCTATCGATTATCATGGACTGACAAAAGACAATGATCAACAGTCCAGGAGTCGCCCTCTACACCGTTTTCGCTGTCATGGCAGGCTACTCCGGTTATCTCCTCTGGGATATCTTCCTGGGTTTGGATTCCTACCAGTTCCCTATACGCAGCTTTGGAGATATTGGGTACCGCCTCTACGGCAAATACATGCGCTATGGCCTTAGCATCTTGCAAGGCCTACAGCTCTTGCTCAATGTCGGCCTTCTCGTCATGAGCAACGGCGGGGCGCTGTCGCAGGCTAGCAAGGAGAAGCTTTGCTACATCATTTGCTGCCTGGTGTGGGCCTTGCTCGGTTACTTCTCTGGCCAGATTCGCACTCTCCAAAAGTTTGGTTGGCTCGCGAATGCTGCCGTCTGGATCAACATTTTGTGCATGCTCATATCCATGATTGGCGCCGGCAAATACGGGCCTAGTTATGGCTCCATCGACAGTTCAGCCGGCATCAACATCGACCCTGCTTTAGTTACTGCTGTCAACGGTACATTTCCTGCAGTGCAGACCTCGGGCGGAATTCCTCCCTCTCCCAGCGGCTTTGTTGGTGCAGTAGGCGGTGCTATGAATGCTGTCTTCTCTTACGGTGGCTCTATGGTCTTCCCAGAATTCATGGCTGAGATGAGGAAACCCAAAGACTTCCTTTGGGCCATGTGGGCTGCTCAGGCTTTCATCTACTTTGTGTACGGTAACCCCCCCGAATCTTTGACGTTACATCAGGCTAATCCTCTTTTTTTTTTTTTTTTTTTTGTTTGAAGTTACATGTTCTACGGTCTCTTTATGTACGGATACCAGGGTCAATACGTTGCAAACCCATCCTATCTTGGAATTTCGTCCTACGGTATTTCCACTGCTGGAAACGTTTTTGCGATGGTCAGTGCAGCCATTGCTGCCGCACTTTACGGTAACATTGGTCTCAAAGGTGAGAATACCAACTTTGAAACGAGGGCCGATGCCTATTGAAACTAACCTGGGTTCATAGTGTTGTACAACAACGTCTTCGTGGAGATTTTCAACTTCCCACCTCTGACCAAGACAAGCGGCAAGATCGTCTGGGTCGGCTTCATCCCCATATACTGGTCAATTGCCTTCGTTGTTGGTGCCGCCATTCCCAACTTCTCTGCTCTCACTCAGGTTGTCGCCGCTTTCTGTATTTTGCAATTCACCTACACCTTCCCACCTCTGCTTCATATTGGGTACAAGATCAAGCAGGCCGCCTTGGCCGATCAAGCTACCTTTGACCCTGCCACCGGTGCCGCTCCGGAGAAGCTCGGCTTGAAGGACTACCTCCGGTACTTCTTCTCACAGCAGTGGTATCTTAACGTCGCCCATGTCGTCTATTTCTTGGGAGCGCTAGCCCTGGCAGCACTGGGTGCATATGCAGCCATTGAGACTTACAAGGCTGGCTTTTCATCTGGTGTTACAACTTCGTTTACCTGCAAGTCTCCATTTGGGTCTAGCTAGTTCCAATTTAGCTATCGGCGAGGTGAAGCAAATCAGAATTGGTCTCACCACTTATGCTTGTGGAAATATCCTGAGTGTCTAAACACATGCACAAAAGATCGTTAATACAGCTAGTTTAATAAGATAGTATTTTCTCAGGTACTATCACAAGATAATGCAAAAATTCTTCATTTTTAGACATGGCCAGTATGACGCCCGAGGTAGTAGCCTGGCTATTCCCATTAGTCCACTGTTAAGAAGTGCCAAGAACGCGACTTCCAAGTAAATTTAGCACTTCTAACCTGTATTTATGCGGCTACTAACGACCTAGATGACATAAAACAGTTACTATAGGGCACACACACCTTGATAATATCGTGGAGTTGACAAGCTGCATTTCACCCTCTGATTGGCCAATTGGGGATGAAGTGGGTTGCAAACTCTATTTCGGAAACCGAAGTGGGTCTTTGCCTCGTAGCCAATCAGCGGGGGGCACATCAAACAATGCCCTTCGCTTTCCGTCTGTTCGCTCCAGGCTTATTGTCATAACAATAATAATAATAACGACAACTACTGCTCCCCAATTCCATATTTACTGGTTAACAATGGCCGGCCCAATACAGTCTCTAGATGGCCTCGAGCCTCGAGTCGCCGAGGAACTCATGTATCTAGGCAGCAGTCCTGCCTGGACCTGTGTGGCTGACAGTCGCTTCTGCTACTTTCTGTACGTCCCAAAGCGCTACTACGAGCTCAAATATAAACTGCAGTTGATTGTCCTCATTCACGGCAGTGGGCGCAATCCGTACACGCTGCGTCGAGAATTCTCCGACTTCGCAGAAACCCATGAATGTGCCCTACTTGCTCCACTCTTTCCTATCGGATTGATCGATCCTCAAGATACAGTCAACTACAAATACATCAAGTATCGGGGCATTCGCTTTGACAGAGCGCTTCTCTCCATGGTTGACGAGGCCCATGCCCGATTTGGAAAGATCGATACTAGCAAGTTCCTTCTCTATGGCTACAGTGGAGGTGGGCAGTTTGTACATCGATTCTCATATTTACATCCGCACCTCGTTCAGGCACTGGCATGCGGTGCTCCGGGGACGCAGACGCTATTAGATTGGACGAAGCCTTGGCCTGACGGTGTGCAAGATTTTGAGGACGTCTTCGGTCAGCCACTTGACTTGGAGGCTTTGCAAAAAATGCCGACAATGTTTATTGCTGGCGATGGAGATACAGATATTTTCTACGCCGTGGCACGTGGCCGAATAAATAACCATGATGATCTTTCCAGGTTTGAGAATGGGAGATTCGGTGCCACTGAGCGACTCGAGAAGAACTGGAAATCAAAGGGCGCCAACTGCTTTATGCAGAGCGTCCATGGGGCAAAACACGAGGAGAAGCCGATGCTTCAACACGTAAAACGATTTTTTGAGCAGAACCTACATTCTGAAACGGGAATCAGCCCGAAATGATCTTCACATGCATATCTTACTTCTCTTAAATTTGTCAAGAAAACTCGATATTGATTTGGTCCTTACGCATTTTTACGGGAATCTTGGAAGTCTAATACACAAAATACCGGTAGAAATTAATGAAATAGAAACATAATGTCATTGAAAGAACAACGATTCTTGTACATGGAAAGACAGTCTTATTTTCCTGCGATCGCCTTCACAGTTGCAAGGATATCCTCTGGTCCCAGACCCTGAGCATTGATCTGTTCATACAAACCTCCACTGCCCTCCTTGACAGCGCCGATCGATTTGTACTTGGGAGTGAGTTTCCTTTCAAGGAACTGGCTTCCGAGGCGAGATCCTAGGCCAGTCTTTTGGGCAACCGACTCGACGACGACAACAAATCCGGTCGATCCGTAAACTTTGATAGCATCCTCGTCGACCACGTTAAGCGTTGGCTTATTGACAAGACCAACGTCGAGACCTTGTTTCCGTAGGTTCTCTACCGCATCAAGAGAGCGGTAAAGCATGTCACCGTACGAGACAATGTATCCGGCTGACCCACGGCGGATAATCTCCTCTTTGCCAGGAACAAACTCATAGCTGCCTCCGTAGAACTTTTCGTCGCTAGACTCCTTGAGAATGTATGGGACCTTGGACCGAGTCGAGAAAATGAATCGCAACCCCTTATCCCAGAAGACCTTCTTAACGACCGCCTTCATTTGCTCACCATCCGCAGGGAAGTAAAGCGAAGTAGATCCAGAGTCCAACAAGCCGTTGTCGGCAAAAAAGTGGTTCAATCCGAAATGGCAAGTATTGTCTGCCATCTCATCAACACCGCTATGGGAGAAGTGGGACAACACGCTACAGTCATTCAGCCGTGCCATTGTGATTTCAGAAATACACATTTCGAGGAATGCGGAGAATGTAGAAAAGATTCCTTGGCGCTCGCCATTGCTTCCAAAGCCAAATCCTGCCGCTGCAGAGAAATTGCCGCGTTCCATCACGCCAGAGGAAACAAAAACTTCTGGGTGTTTGGATTTGATGGCCTTTAGCCCGGTCGAGCCCGCCAGATCAGAGTCGATTACCATTACACGAGAGACAGCTTCTTCCTTGCTCAAACCGTCGAGGACCGAGTTGACAGCTTCACCGAAAATGGCGCGGTTGGCAGCCTTATCTTTCGAGGAGCCTGTATATTGGTGTGGGTTCGAACGACCTTTGATATCATCGTAGAAGGTGAGGGCTTCTTTCCTATATCCACGCTTAGTGAGGTATTTGCGAGCAATATCGACGGTGATCACATCGTGGGCATGAATCTCGCCCTCCAAACCGTCGATACCAGGAGCCATCTTCCGGTTCACGACGACTGCAGCAGGGCCCTTGCTGCTGATTACTTCGCTCATAGCACCGTAGAGCGAATCAAGATCTTCACCTTGGGCATTGATGACCTTGACGCCGTGGCCTTGGAGGGTCTTGGCAATGTCATAGCCCTTAAGATACTGTGACGGATGGCCAGCAATCGTCACATCGTTGTTGTCAATGAAAAGCTTGACGTTCAGGTTATTAGCAACAGCAATGCGGGCCGCCTCGGCGTCATTTCCTTCCTGTTGAGATCCATCCGAGCCTAACATTATCACGTTCTTGTCCTTGTTCGCCATGGCAATTCCATTTACCATCCCCCACATGTGGCCTAGACGCCCCGAGCTGAATTTCACTCCAGGCGTAAGGCCCAGCTCCGGGTGGCCGGGAAGCTTCGAGTCTGCGTCGCGGTAGTTGAGCAGGTCTTCTGGACTGATCTTGCCGTCAAGCGCAGACAGCAGGTACTGGGTAGCAACTCGATGACCAGCTTCATCAAACAAGGCGTCAACAAAGGCGCCAGGGTTTGCATTGATGAATGCAAGCAGAATACAGACTTCTGGCGCAGTGTCGAAAGGGCCACCAGTGTGGCCGGACACGCCTCGGGCGGATCCGGTGGCAGTGAAGGCGATTATTGCATCGCGAAAGATGTTAATGTTGGACTGGAGGTCTTGTTTCTGTTCTGCTGAGAGCTTCGAACTGCTGTGGTCGAGCTTGAGCTTCTTGAACTGCGCAAGGTCGACCGGGAACCGACTGCCCGCCATAATGACTTTTTACCTCCTTAGTGGTAGATGAATTACAACAAACAAAACTATCCGTCGTATAGCTTGATTTCCAACGTCAATATTCTTTGCTTTCTCTGCGATTCTGGAAGCTGGGGATTAGGTTTAAGTATAGCGCTGAGCCAAAGCCAGTGGGAAAAAACTGGGGAAGTGAGGGGCTTCGGTTACGTCAGTGGGGGGAGCAAGTTCTGAGTGTAACAATCAACAGCAAAAGCGGTGGGATCACTATTCTTCCGGTCATTATTGGCCATTGCCTTGTTTCTGATTGACGTCAATCGGCCCACTGTGGTCCAAAATCTAGGCCCGACTTGACATGAGAGATTAAATTCCTATGGTGATTCCGAACCCAGCAATGGCTAGATTCCTCGTCCCCTTGCACGACAACCAGTTTTGTATTCCGTGTATTCTGGTGTCCGGATTATTAATGAATAAACCGCTTTTATCTTGGGATAGGTGTGACCAGATGTCTTGTTCACTGGGCTCAATGCCTTCATGTGTCGATCGGGGGAGGTAGGGTTAAGCTAGGTTAAGCTCCCTTGACCTGGCCATGGTGCTATACAATTATGTAAATATCCTGTCTCAATGCTACTAGATACAGGTAATAAGTACCGGAGTTTCTCGGGGCCTTACTAGTTATCACTTGTGCATACCTTTTGTCACCCTGGCTGTTCTCTCATCTTAGCAATTGAGGCCGGGGCAGACAGCTCCGAGTGGGAAGATATCCCCTCTTATCCACCAAAAGAACCCCTCTCTCTGATTCTAATAGCTTTACCAGGTCAATTATAGTGTTGCTAAAAGTATTCCTAAACACAATATTCTTCTGAGTTTTCAACTTACATGATATTTGTTGGAAGATCCTCGGTTGGGGTGCATCCTATAGTGGCTTGATTGCAGGGAATCTAATCGTCCATTCTAAACGATTTGAAAGTACTTTAAAGTTGACTAGATACAAAAACAATAGCAGAAGATAGAAAAAACTACGGAAGGCAAACCCACATGTCGATCGCACTATCGGGACAATCCGTCTGAAACATGACATGGCAGGCTATGGATTCAAAACAGGGAGGATTAAGAGGATATGTTGTCCTCATTTTGCTCCCAGTAATTTAGCCACCGGACTTTCAGTGCTCTTTCTTCTAATACCCGTACTCGAATGCTCACCTGAGGTCCTCATCAGGAAGCAAGTCTATCATATTGCCTCCCCACTCGGGAATCTGGCCCCCATCAACATCTAGCAAACTCGTTCGCCGGATCGTTCACTTCGGTCTCTATAGTCCCCCACACAACAATAGCCTTGCAATCAGGCACTGCATCTTCTTGAAATTCCTGTTTTTGGGCCATAGGAGATACCGAAAATGCTCTGGTCAGTCAACTGACCGTGCAGCGATCGACTCGTCTGAATTTATAAAACTAGCAGATAGACTTACGAGGCTATCTTCGGTACTAGTGTGGGGAGTCTTGAGTTCTCCATGTTCATTGCTCTAGTTTGGTAATAAAATAACCTGGTGAAGTGGCGTTTCTTCATACTCGGATATGTATTTACTAGTGATGACATCAAAGGCTCTAATACGCATGTAAAGTGCACCACTTCGCTGGTGGTATTATGCGCAAACACAGTGAAGTGAGATGTCTCACTATCTCGTAGGTTTTCTTAATCAATATACCGAGGTCTTGGAGTTCTGTCTATTAGGATACAAATAGATGCGAAAGCTCGCCGGGTTGTGTAGAAGGCTGGTTTGTGCTAGACATAGTAATTGATTAAAAACTAACTCACTTTGTCTTTCTAGGATCAATGAGGGAGATAGCTCCACACCTGCTAGATAAAAGTACTAACATCCTCCTCTTTTTCTTTGCCTTGATATTTTCTTTTTCATTCCCGGGGCGTAATCCGTATATCTTGCTTTGCACTAACATAGACATATATTGTAATATCGTTAATGTATCTAAAGTTCTCTGCCATCAAGTATTGTGCTAGACTTTTTTTTGCTTCTTCGCCTTTATTAGGACAATATATTGTTTGCGCCTGAGGATAGCAGTACACCGGATCTAGGGCAAAAATATCGACTATACACGTTTCGGGATATCCATGTATGCCAAACTCAGAAACAAACCGGTCTGATAATTTGTGGTAGTCTTGATATTGATGGTAGCTGCTTGTGATGCCAAACTACAGTGGGGGTTCAGAAGTATTGGCATCCTCAAAAATGCGCTAGTTACAACGTCTCTTTACAAGTCTATATAATTGGCTTAAATGTCGTTTTGGTGCAGTGTTATAATTGAAAAAGGCAGGCGGTGTGTAGGGGGTGCCAATACTTTTGAACCCCCACTGGTAAGAAATTTTGCAAAAAAAAAAAAAAAAAAATCCAAAACCAAAACCCAATCCACCCCCAAGAAAAATTAGCAGCTTATTGGTAGCTTCCTCGAGCAGATTTCCTCTTTTGGAACTAACACCCTGTGCGCTGTGAGGTGTCAATAATATTGTCACTATCTGGCCTCACTGCAAGGGAGTTGATTGTGAGGGTCTTAATGTTTAGAATAAGAAGAGGCGAGAAATAACGACTTGAGTTGCAAATATGTGTTCAGATTCACTATTGAGATTACCGCTGAGGCTTGCTTCGCGAGGGTGCCTCGTGAAGAAGGCATCCAGCGTAGTCATGTGACCACGGACTTGGCACGCTAACCTAATTAATTCTATATAAATTTCGCAGGCGCGGCCACGAGGCTGCACCTCCTTGTTAGGGAAACTGCGAAGGTTCTCTTACATTGATAATGTACCCAAGGGGCTTATGTAGAAAGGCTTATAAGCTTTTAAAACTCTTGCAGTGAGGCCAATTTGACCAGAGTATGCCGTTTAATTGGTCAAATGGGCCTCGCTACAGAAGCGTTCTGCGTCCTACTGACTTTCATGCGCCATAAAGGTGGGGCACACTTGGCCTAGTAAGGCGCCAGTAATCAGCGAGGAAGCGGTTGAACTTGGTAATTAATTTTTGGTTGCGATAGGAATACATTCAACCGAAATTCGCAACGTGAAACCGTAGAAAAAAAAAGTTGAATCCTGGGCTGCCTTGATGCTTCCCGCTGGCCAACCGCCTCACTTCGATTGTTGTAGATGGCTGATGTATCAGCCGATATCGGTAAACTTTCACGAGTGATTCGCGGGCCGTATATTGGAACCGTGGAGCCCAATATAACCTTTACATCAATCTCAGAAGTAACAGTCCGTAGCGTATACACCAAGTCCCACGATCACTAAGAAACCTTAGAAAAATGAAAATCTACCCTTTCTGATCACCGACAACTTGGAAGGGGAAAAAAGGCATTAGACATGTACAGAGGAAACTGGAGTCAGCTGGGGAAAAAAAATACCGGGTAGCTTGTTCTGATCATCGGCGATCAAGCCAATTTGAATCGCCGAGAGGGTAACAAAACGTTCCGGGGATGCCCTTTAGGGATCAAAAAAAAAAAAAAAAAAAAAAAAAAAAAAAAAAAGGGGGGAAAAAAAAAAAAAAAA
>CVMT01000013.1:673815-685612 GCA_000985935.1 Talaromyces islandicus | reverse complement strand
AAAAAAAAAAAAAAAAAAAAAAAAAAAAAAAAAAAAGGAGGGAAAGAAAGAAAGAAAAAGGGTTGCCCAACGACTTGTCACCATAAATACGAGATAACTATTGTTTCGGCGTATTATCAGGTCCTAGCAGTTACCTCATTCCATAATAGATGGGAAACTCCTATACATACTTAACATTCTTCAAGTTACAGCTTCGATGCGTCAAGCGTTTTTGATTGCGAGATTTCTTGTCGTCATAACTGAAACTTACTGTAAACATGTCAACACCATACCGTTACAAGCTAGATCCCACTGTATCACCTGGATACTGCCACGTGGATAAACTCACAACGGAAAGTGCTGCGGTAGCCAGTCTCATACTGCAGTCCAACAGAACTGCCTATCATGTATTTACCACAGATTTTGACAAAATGGGGGTAAGCACAGGAAATTCACCAGAGCCGAATAAATGGTAATAACTAACAAAATTCCAGGCTTACCTCCACAACCACATCGTACACCATACACTGACTCTATGGGCCTTGGGAGCCGACCCAGAAACGATGATATTCCACAAGAAAAACAATGAGAACTATCAGTTATTGCCCAGAAAGTTCCCCGATGAATCTGTCATCGAAGAGATGAAAACGGAAAAGGGCTTCCGAAAATACCGAGGCAGCCAGGACCACTTCCTCGACTTTGTCACCTTTTTTGAGCGAGAAATCGACCAGTTGGGATATCAAGAGGTCCTACAGCGTTACATGGTTGGAGGCGGGGATATCGCCGATGATTTACTAGGTCGCATGTATCATGGTGAGCGTCCTTCCCTTAGGGCTCGCCTAATTTCCTATCTATCGCAGCGGCTTACAATCTTTTGCAGGCTACGTCCACTCTTTGATGTATGTTGGCCAGGCGCTCGAATTTAAGCAGCTGCCTCTACTAGCTGAAGGGTTGGCTCAGGCAGCGTCACACAATGATATGTATTACAATGATTTCCTCACGTATACCGAGCTGCAGAGTCGCTATACCAATGAACCATCGCTATCACTCATTGAATGTATGGAAAAGTGCCGCCAGGATCCAGTGATTTCAACGTGTTCCAGCGTTGATGTCCACCATCAAGTTGTTAATGGCTCATGGAGAGTAGAGAAGGAGATGATTCGTGATTACGTCTGTGGAAAAGCCTTTAAGGAAATGGCAGCAGTCTGCGCTCAGTATCGTGTCAATGAGGACGATGTAGAGCGTTCGAGCGCTGAGTTGATCAATGCCGCTGGTGAGTAATGATCTGGATCATTGATCTAATGACCACTGTCTCATCCCTCTGCGAAAACAGTGTACATGGCGTCTGCTGCCCAAAGTCCACCCCATGAGTGTCGCTTCGACTTTTTCCTCATCCACGGTTGTAATGCATCCATTTGGCAGACAGCATTTACAGAGGAGTCATCTTTAAGTCGAACCCAAAAGGCTCGACTGATTGAGTACTCGGGTCGTGTGATCTTGATGCTTTACGCTGGTATGGGCTCACCAACACTCAACATCGACTGGCTGCTGGCACAGGTACCACGTGAACCCCAGGCCGACTGGGACCGTGTTTTTGAGCGTGTTGTACGTCACAAAGATGATGGACACATGTCCAAGCTTATCCGTGTCATTCGACACGCGCAGGACATTTCAGTCCCATACGAGGACAATGCCAGATTCCCTATGAAGCAGCATATGTTCCTACCAGCAGCACAAGCAGCTATCGACTCGGGTAGTGACAAGCCCATGTCCGGAGTTCTTCACTTTGACTTTGTGCGTGGATGTGCTTTCCCGAAAGCATGGGAGAAGGTGCCCACAAGAGATGGAGTGGTGGTGTAGATGGGGTCTGAAGAGGAAGTAATAAATAGCGTCAGTGTTCGGGAATGTTGTACGGTTAAGATTACTAGTTGATTTGGTTCAATACCTGAGTGGAATATCCGTTTACAAAGGGTACTACATGCTGGCTGTTCTTTAGCGGATGGTTCCATGGTTTCACAGAGGTTCATAGGAAGGGAATAGTTAGCTTCTCAATACAGCACTTATAACCTTAAAGACTAGAGAAATAGATAGCCTCTAGAAAAAGGTATCTTAGGCTGAACGCTCAATTTACAGTCTTCGTAAGGACATCCTTGACAATAGAATTGAAAACTACACCAGTGTATAGTTAAAATTGACCCGAAAGTGGGCGGATTAACCACCAGTATTTCTAAAATTAAATGACACAAAACATATAACCAAGGCTTTAACCACACAAGCATCTGCTATCAGATTTTGGTAACAATATGCACGAGAGATTTAGTAATAAATCCTAAGACGCCGGGATTCGGGCACCGAATCTAGACTACCGAGAATTTTCGGGTATGGGGTCCATCAGCTAAGATGTGATTAAAACAGAACCTAGAATCCGTATTGTATGTATTAATTCCTACTAAAAACCAAACGTAGTTATACAGTTTCCTCCCTATAACCAAGTCCTTTGAATATCTACCCTACCATGGCGCTCCGGATTATAATTGTCGGGGCTGGTATTGCTGGCCTTACTGCGGCAGTCTCGCTCCACCAAGCTGGACATCACGTCAGAGTCAGTTCACTTATTGGTTGAACTAATGATGCATACTAAATTTGAAATAGATTTATGAGAGGTCTGCATTTGCTGCTGAGGTTGGCGCGGCTCTGAATCTGGCCCCTAATGGTACAAGAGTTCTCCAGAAGCTCGGATTTAATATAAAACGTGCACGTTGTGTGCTAATTCAAAACTGGGACACTGTGGACGGAATAACCCTGCGGCAGATCGCATGTCAAGATCTTAGCAAGGCCCCCGAGAGATTCGGTGCCGCATATGTCGCAGTTCATCGAGTTGATCTGCACGAAGAGCTCATGAGACTGGCAAAATTAAACCAACCGGGTGGCGTGGAACTCCATCTTTCTTCGCGGGTTGTGCGTATTGACGCCGATGCTGGCCAAATTGAGTTGATTGACGGGCGGTTTGAAGATGCTGACCTTATCATTGGGGCAGACGGGATCCGCTCAGTCTCACGTATGGCTATTAGTGGATCGGGAGATGCTAATAGCCCATCTACGGCTGCTGCAACTTCGACAGGCTTGAGTGCATTTCGATTTTTGGTTCCAACAGAATCGCTCCAGACTAATGCCGCAGGCAAGGAGCTCTTGGAGTGGAAGACACCCGGTGCTACGCTGCTAGGCGACCCTAATTCGGTTACGACGGAACAAGAGCGCCATCTCATGTGGTATGCCTGTCGGGAGTAAGTTGGCAATTTGTTTATGTACAGGCGCCAGAGCTCCGGCTAACATGGTTTTCCACAGTGGTAATGTCCAGAACTTTGTTGGCATTCACCCCACAGTACCTGGTAAACAACCAGAGGCATCTGAAGGTATTTTGTTGAATCAAATCACCATTTTTACGAATATACTGACTAGAAGAAGGCTACAGAGAACAGATGTTGAAGGAATTTGCTCATTTCCATCCACGGGTTGTGGAAATCCTTAAGTAAGCTCTAATCGGCCAAAAAAGGAGATACCTCGAACATAACCTTCAATGAATAGACTTGGCAAAGATGTTAAATGCTGGCCTTTATTCCACACTGAACCTTTGCCGACTTGGACGCAGGGAAAGTTGGTGGTTATAGGTGATGCTGCTCACCCCGTGGGTCTTTCAATCATTTGGGATTATTGAGAAAATGCGTAGCTGACAGCTCTACAAGATGCTACCATTTGGTGGCCAGGGATCGAACCAAGCCATTGAGGATGGAGGCGCGCTCGGAATGCTACTTGAAAACGTTCATGATGTGTCTCAGATTAAAGCCCGTTTAGACCTGTTCGAAAAAGTTCGGCGGCGACGGGCGTCGCGTGTACAGATATTGTCTACGGTTCGAGCAAACCGCGAAAGCTTGGTTGAAAAACAAATTCAAAAATACATGGAAAAGGATGTCTTATGTAAGTGATATTGTGGTTTTGGCTTGATGATTCTCGCTGATAACCTAGTGCCGAACTCCTTCGCTGCTCGAGTGGCACACGATGCAGGGTAAGAATCAATGGCTCGTTTTTGACAAAAACTCTTTTCAAATGTTATTTCTATTTTGAAGGAACAATCTCTTGCTGATATGTACGTGTACAAACAGATTTGATGTGTTCCGTCGATGCCAGGAGGTTCTTTTGACTGGTTAGATATTTCAGCTCTACACATTTAAATACAGTATACTTAGGTGTAAATATAAGGACATTTCAGACAATGATCTCAATGTTCAGGGGCACTTGATTTCAAATGTTTAGGATGCTGCACACTTTTTTGAATATAATATTACCTGTATCTCAACAGTTAGACCAATCAATATACTATGTGAAGGAATAAGAAGAGATCCAAAATTAAATGTACCGTCCAGCATATGATATAAATAACGAGATACCAGGTAGTTAATCTTTGTATACTTGTGCGCTGCGTAAAGGAACCGTACTAAGTATCAAAAAAAAAAGTCCTACGAGAAACTCGTGAGGTTGAGACTAAGAACAAAACAAACTTCCAGAATTTTCTATGCATGACAAACGCGGTCATTGATAATTTGGCCTAACTTGGTAATCTGATAAAGAGGTTAGATTCTAGTTTTGCGTAAATAAAATGAAAGAACTCACGTTAGGATACTTCAGTAATGAGAAACTGTCAGTGTCTTCGCGGTGAATAGAGTGAATCTCGCCGACCAGGCCATCCCACCCCAGAGTCTCCGACGATCCCCAATTAGCCTGTATCCAGGGAGTTAATGGACATTCTGGCGAGCTTGTCCCACCCCCAAGACCCTTTGAGGCAACGATCAACGTTGTATGTACTGGCCGATGGGTTTCGGTAAAGGCCTGGGGCTCGTAGAGTACGTGAGATCGAACAGAAGCCGTAAGATGCTGTTTTTGTCTTGCAGATAGGGTGGATAACTTCTTCCGGCCGGTGCCATAAGCAATTCCACTTTTCTCAATCATTTCGGTGGAAATTTCCAAATGTCTCAGATGAGCTGGGGCAGGAATTGGTGCTGCATTTGCGATGAGAAGCAACTCAGAGACAGTCTCACCAGCATTGAGTAAACGATGGCTAACCTCAAACGCATGAATAGCACCCAACGAGGAACCTCCAATAACATATGGACCAACAGGCTGAACTTTGCGTATGGAGAAAATAAAAGCGTCTGCTAAATCACCCACGCTGATATCAACGAAGGCCGACGGATCGCGAGCAAATGGAGACTCCACCCCATAGATTCGACGACCGCCTGAAAGCGCAGGAAGCTGTATGTAGGAAGAAACTGAACCGGTGCCATCAGCTAGGAGGAAAAGAGGGGGCTCCGTTGAAGCCACAGACCCCTGCAATAACAGGGTAGCAGCTGGTTTATCTATTAACAACGGTGTTTCCGTCGCCCTTCCAACTTCGAAGTCTGTGGTAATAGATGGTGTTGTCTCTAACGGCTCAAAAGGAACCGAAGACTCACCGTTCACTTCTTCACCACGAATTTTGGGGGAAAGATTCGGAGGAGAAGACTGAGGCGTGGAGATGCCAGCGTCGCTATCCCCACGCAATGCTTTTGTAGCTTCTGCAACGGTCGGGTTGTCGAGGAAAAACGACCCTGGCAATTCGACTCCAGTGTCATTTCTGATTGAGGCAATAACCGTAATTGCCATCAACGAGTCTACCCCTAGATCTCCAAATACTGTGTCGGGTTCCAAGTCGGAGATTTCGCAGCCTACCTCTGCTGCAACGGCAGCAAGAAACTTATCTCCAACCCCGGGTTCATCATGACCTATGATAGAGGTGACAGATGACGAAGGTTTGGGAGTGGTGAAAGCAGACGGCTCGACCGATGAAGGTAGTGTATCGAAATCAACATCCCTAGCCAACTGCTTATTTCTTGAAGACTGTTTTTCACTTGACCCAAGAAGATCTGGTCGAAAGACTCCTGCGCCTATTTTCATAGAAGAGTGAGGGGCTGCCGATTGCAAAATTCTTGTGAGAGCAATCTTTTTCATCTTTTGAAAGCGGAGTCCAGTTAGTGAGCCGACCAGATCTTTCCCATCAAAGACGTACACGTCTCCCAACAAAGAGGATCCGTTAGATGATTCTTCCATGTGGGAATAGCTAGTGTAAGTTTTATTAGGTAAGATAGGCTTCAATATGTGCCAGGATTCGAAGCTGGAAGCCAGGAACCCTATATCCTCGGGATATTTCAAGCCGCAGTTGACCAGGAAGCCGGCAACATGTACAACGGCATCAAGTAAATAGGGGCTATATAGGAAATGTCCTGATTTACTGGATGGCAAGTCCGGAAGTCTAACTTGACCAACAACATCGTTACACTCGGAATCGAGGAAAACCTCTTCTAACCCTTGAAAACGTTCCCCATAATTCACGACATTGGAGAAGAGTCGGTAGATCACTGGCCGCAAGAATCGATGTCCTTGACCAGTGATAGTTGCCTCTTTTAGTACATCAATCCTGAAAGAGACAAGATACAGAATACGCGAGATGTTCTGCTTCCAGCTCGCAGCGTCGTGAAATGAGATCTTGCAGGACCCTATGGGTTTCCCAACCTGGTCTTGAAAGCTGATATAAACCTCTTCGGTTTTTGCATCAAGTTTAGCGTTGATCTGAATGATATGTGAGTCTTTTCGATCAAGGACCACTATTGGCCGCTGAATATCCAGGCCGCTGATGGTAAGTAGCTCTTCAGACCACCTGCCTGGCTGTAGCCGTTCGCACGTGTACCGAGCGGCCGATAATGCCATGTCGCTGAAGATACTACTGGAACAAATCGTGACTCCGGCCACAGCATGGCCCATTATCGCTTCAAAAAGGTGAGGATCAGATGTGCTGGACTCGAAAGTGACCGAGATTTTACCGTCCTCGAATGCTTCTTGGGTTAGCCTTTGAAGAGTTGTTGTGGGGAATCCCTGTACTGCAGGAACTGGTGGTGGTGACAAATGCTTTTGCTCAACACCACTTAGCTGCTCGGGGTCCGGGTATGATGTCCAGAACTCCTTTTCATCAAACACATATGTGGGCAAATCTAGCAGTGTCAGACAGTTTGTAAACTCCCGGTGATAGTCTGGCCAGTTGACGGGCACACCGGCCTGGTGGACTGCTGCTAGTGTATTTGACGTGGTCAACCAATTGTTTTCGTTCCGGCGAAGGGCAGGTAGAAGTCGAGGCGTTGCAATTGTCCCCAGAGTTGAGCGAACCAACGACATACAAACTGGATCGGGCCCCATCTCGAGAAAGAGTGTGTCATCCCGCAGGAAATTGGAGACCTGTGCCGCTTGTAGAGCTCCGACAAAATTAACAGATTCTCGGGTCTGTCGTCTAAGGTAGACAGAAGAAACCGTTGACTTGTCCTGAATAATATCACCTAGGAGAGTGGATGCTATTGGAACCCGAGGGGATGAAATACCAACTCCCTGTACACACGACTCGTACGAATCTAGGATTGGGTCCATTTGCTTCGAGTGGAATCCGAATGGTACATGGAGAAGAGTGGACCGATACCCTTGTTCCTCTAACTCCTTTTGCATGATTTTGATTTCTGATAGAGCGCCACTTACCACGGTCGATTTGGGTGCGTTGATGCATGCGATCTCACATGTATTATATGCGTCTGTTGCGAGGCGCTGACGAATGATATCAACTTCATCATTGATTGCCAGCATGGCGTATTCGTTTTGCGCAACAGACTCAACTAACATCATTGCCCTCTTTCCGACTAGATAGAGAGTATCGCTGACCGTCAGAACCCCTGATATGCATAATGCAGCATACTCTCCCAAGCTGTGGCCAATGACAAGGCTTGGCTGCACTCCCCATGATGCCCATAGCTGAGCCAGGCCAATTTCAAGCGCCACTATAGCTAGTTGTGTCTGAATTGGGCTGGCTTTAGACAAATCGAAGCTTTGGGAAGCAATCAGGTCAACAAACTTAGGCAAATCCAAAGCAGTCGCTATGGATTGGATCGAGTCTATTAGCCGCCGGAATACCGCACTGTCGTGCCAGAGTTGATGAGCCATCCCTGCATACTGGGACCCCTGACCGGTAAAAGCAAATACAACGTTAGGCCCACTAGAAGCCCCCTTACTCTTTTTGACAGGGGAATCTTCTTTCTTCAAGTCAGTTTCAAGCTTATTGGCAAAATCTTCGATACTCGTAGCGGTAAATGTTGACCGGGCCGAGCTTTGGTGCATGCGGCGTGCAGTCGTGGTGTAGGCAAGATCAGCCAGCGATGTATTCGGGTTGAGCCGAATATATTGAAGGTATTTTTCTTTAATTGCTCGAAGAGAGAAGGGAGTTCGAGCAGAAAAGGTCACGACGTGGTGATTTCGGGGATCACTAGCCTTGGAGTGCTTTAGAGGCGCCTCCTCTAATAGAAGGCAAGAGTTCCCCCCCTACGAGAAACATATTAGAATAACTGAGCCTCAAGGAAACAGGATATGTAACAAAAACGAAGACTTACAGAGGCATCGAAGCTGTTGAGAAAGATCCTTCGTTTGGCGGCGTTACTAGCACTCGTTAGCGGAATTGCAGTTGCTGGTATATGCACGTTCATCTTCTCCAGATCGGGGAAATGATGATTAAGTTTAAAAGGCATTCCAGGTTGCGGTGGGATGGTATGCTTCTGAAACATCATCAAGGTCTTGATGAGGGCACAAACACCAGCAGCCTAGTACCGAATAATCAGCCTCCTGGATTCTACCTCAAAAAGGGGATAAAGCTTACGGCTTCTCCATGACCAATATTTGCCTTAACAGCGCCGACAACCAGTGGGTTATCTTTGGAACGAGATTGACCAAATGTAGACAATACTGAGGACATCTCTGTAGAGTCACCGGCTTGTGTTCCGGTGCCGTGCATTTCCACATAGGAAACACTCGCCGCGTCTATGGCATTCTGATTCAAGACCTGCCGATAGAGACGCTGCTGCGCTTCCGAAGATGGATGTGTAATAGAAGAAGCTCCCTTGCTATAGTTTCTCGCTGATCCGCGGATGACACCTAGGATGTTGTCGTTATCCGCAACAGCATCTTCGAGCCGCTTAAGAACAACGACACCCACGCCTTCGCCACGCACGTAACCATCAGCATCGTCATGGAAAGTTTCACAACCTTTCTCCGGGGAGAGAAAGCCACCTCGGCTTAAACCAGCAAATGGTGCAGGAGAGTCAAGAATGGAGCCTCCACCTGCGAGAGCGGTGTCGCATTCGCGAGCCAGCAAGGCAGAACAAGCCAGGGAAATTGTGGCGATGCTCGATGCGCAAGCTGCATCAACACTATACGATGGCCCTCCCCACTTAAAGTGATAGTTGAGACGACCAGGTGCAAAGGCACGGCAAATACCCGGAGCGTAGTATATATCCACGCCCTGGGTAAGCACAATGTCTCTCCAGTCATCTGATGTTTGACCAAAATAGGTTGCGATGCGGTTACTGTTTGTTGCCAATGTTGCCTCTGGAGAATAGCCTGCCATCTCGAGAGCCTCATAGCTCACGGTGAGGAACATACGATGAAGAGGATCGGTCTGAAGGGCTTCCCGGGGTGACATATTGAACAACCGGTTGTCAAAGTAACCGGGTCGATCTAAAAACGCGCCCGAGCGATTCATCGTGGCGTTTTTCTGTTTTCCGGTCTCATCGTACCATTTGCTCAAGTCGAACCGGTTTTTAGGGATCTGTCATGCTTAATTAAAATATGTAAATGGGAGTTTCCAGACTATACCAACTGACCTCTTTAATATGCCTTTCTCCATCCAACAGGGATTGCCAATACTCTTGTATATTGTCGCTACCAGGAAATCTTCCAGACATTCCTACAATAGCAATGGACTCCGAGCCTCCGCGCGGCGATGTGAAAAATGTTGAACCTGCGCTGGAATGTTGTAAGACAGTGGCCTCGCGTCTTTCGCGCTGCAGTGATTTCTGCAGAGATATCAGGTGAGCAGTATAACCAACGCAGACAACCTTGACTGATCCATTGCTTAGCCCTTTAACGGCCGTCTCTATGGTATCACTTAATCGTAGTGAGTATTGGGTGATATCTGGGATGACCTGACGGATTAAATCTCTGAGTGTTGCTGCATTGCGAATCTCGCAACTGTACGGTGACCAAAGCCTCGCCTTGGGGGTAATAGGGACATCTAAAAGCGGTGATAATCCTACGACCTCATCCAAGTCTAGCTCGGGGAGATTGGGAAGATGAACACCACCGCCAGCATCTGTCTTGATGCGAGATGCCCCATCAAGCTCCTTAGACCAGTTAAAAAGTTGTTCTGTAGTGATAGGAGGCCCGAAAAGTGTTAGCCAACCTGCTGCCATGATGCCGATGTTGATTTGTCTTGTAGGAGCAATATTCTATGATTTGGCCTTTAGCCTCGAACCCCCGGATATTCGGAGACAATGCAAACAAACTCACCTGACTCTGGTGAAAAGTGTCAAGTATGGTCTGAACTCGTCCGGGCGAAACACCAACGATGGTGGTCGCCCAGCTACCATTAGTCCTGTCTACTAGGACCGACCGACGGATGATGTTCCGCGCAAAACGACATATTATGCGGACTGTCTCGATTGACAAATTATATAATTCGATGCTATCGCGCGCGGCTGCTGCCACAGCTGCCGGAATTTCTCCTGTGCAAAAAGCAACAATATGTGTCGGTTGCTCTATAGAGCCTAAGACGTTTGGGTGTTCTTCTGCGTAACTAGAGAAAATAAAAGCGTTAGGGTATCTTGCGTGTTGGAGTGCAGTCTGGAAATACGCACAGAATAAACTCTCCCAGTCGGGTCACGTTCATGAGAATTGTAGCCACGATCTCACTGGGCTGGTCAGCCTGGGCATTACTTTCTGCCAGCTGCAACAGAGTATCAAAATGCCCGACGTGAGCTCTCTCATCTGTATCAAGGCTGAATATTTCTATTTGAATGATATCGCACGCATCGCGGAGAAAACGACGACCAGCCGGCGACCTCTGGGCATGTTCTACAAGAGCCCGAACAGCAGGCAGCTTCTCTACCGTCTGATCTCCATATAGGAGGAGGAACTGCTCTGTCTGATCCTGGATCTCTTGATGCATTGTTGACATAGGATCAGAAAGTACAGTCACCCTCCAAAAAGGTAAGCAACAAGGTCTGGAATTGGTCCGGTGAAAGTCGAAATTCTTTTTCTTCGCACTGAGCATTCATAAGTATATATTGGCCTGGGCTAGTGGTTACGTCCGTTAGATTAACAGGAACTTTGGCCACAAGTTGAATGCCCTTCCACTAACTAAATTGACACTTTCCTCGGGGTTCTATCATAATTACGAGGGTGCCCACTTTTTGGTCAATGACAAGAAGGCAAAACGTGGACTGTAGATCACCTTGCAGATGCCCATTAGTATTTCGGGCAATTATTGAAAGCTCTATAGCTTCGTACATGCATACATGCATTAGCTAAGCATCGACCGCAACAGAAAACCACCGGCGGCTTTTTTCCTTCCTTGCTACAAGAAGTCCCCGTAAGTGGTCGCCGAGATTCATGGAAGATAGTGAAACATTTACTTCTCCTTGAGGATCTCAGAAAGCCTTGGGAAAAGCAAAGAATGAAAGTAGATGCTGATATTTGGCCGGAATTCCTGGACGCTTCGGGGGAATGGCGTTGTATGGGAACAATCACGTCTATCAGGGCAAATGATAAAAGAAAGTAAGCATCCGGTCGTCCAAGATCCATTTTTTCTTTTCTTTTCTTTCTTTCTTTCTTTTCTTTTTTTTTTTTTTTTTTTTTTTTTTTT
>CVMT01000013.1:644805-673790 GCA_000985935.1 Talaromyces islandicus | reverse complement strand
TTTTTTTTTTTTTTTTTTTTTTTTTTTTTTTTTTTTTTTTTTTTTTTTTTTTTTTTTTTTTTGCAAAGGTATAGACTATTTAAACTAGATAGAAGCTTGTTGAACATATTTTGATTGTTAAACTATAGTTTGTAGCTCTGTCTGACTGCCTCTCTTAGTTTCTATCTGATCTGGTAGTCTGGTAAAAGTAAAATTTAAAGAGAAATCTGTAATGTGTGCTTGGAAAAGTAGACTTTGTAGTTAGTACCTAGGAACTTGCTAAAGGTTAGACTATACTTGTCCTTTCAAATTTCCCCTTTCCATTTTCACGCCTAAACTATGAAGACATAATTTTAGCCATCTGAAACACTCGTTTGTTAGCTGCTGAATCGGACACGACATTTGAAAATACGAGTGACAGAAAGAACAAGCTCGCATGAGTCTGTAGAAAAGGATGCTTACCTGTTCCGCCAATGCGTACACAGACGCCTGGTAGTGCGCGCAGAGTGGAAGAGGAATGACGCTGGAGTCGACTACTCGCAAGCCCTCAACGCCCTTTACTCGACACTCTGTGTCAACGACAGTGCCCATTGAGCATGTACCACTTCCATGATTCACGGTGCGAACAATTCGGACAGCACGTCGCATCATGGCCTCATCGCCGTAGTCACCGCGTAAATCGTCATCAATGGCATACTCAGAAAGTCCGTACTCTGGAGAAATAGTTCGCTCAAGACCTTGGCTTGTCAAACGGGTCACAGACCAAAGAAGTTGCTTATCGAGTTCGTTGGATAACATGTTCGGGTCACACACAGGTGCATCGAATGGATTGGTGGATTTGAGCGTCACTGTTCCCCGAGACGATGGAGTGACTAGAATGTTCATTACACACACGTTAGATCCTGGAGGTGGAGGGCCCGCCTTGCCCGAGAAGTCAATATGACCGTATCTGGGGCATTTGAATTAGAATAAACGACCAGAGCATGTAGAAAAGCCCAGAATCTAAGGCGGCGGAGAGTGAGCTGGTGCTTACAAGACCACAGACTCAGTGTGAGCCCTATTTTGCTCCTGAAAGCGTTCCAATTCATTTGAGCTTAACTGGCTCTCAGCCAATGCAGCAATGGTTGGGTCTTGATCGTGACGGTGGAATGCCAACCAGTCAACCGGCAACCCAGAAGTCCAATCGCATTCAGCTGAACGCATTTCAACATCACCAAGAGCCAGACCGCGCTTTTCTAGGTTCCAGTATGTTGCCATCATGGGGTGGTCGCTGTAGTTTTCCCCCACAGGGAGTTCGACTACTTGCTGAATGCTATGCTTTTGTAGCTCTGCCGAGGGTCCAATTCCACTGATGAATTTGTCAGTAATATTTCGTACATTAAACGAGGACGGGCAACTGACCTTAACAGTAGTAGCTTGGGTGAGCCCTGAGCACCGCTTGAGACGATGACTTCTTTTTTAGCTGATACTGAGGAACTAGTGCTTCTGTCAGGCCGCAAGTACTCGACTCCCGTGGCTCGAGAACCCTGTGAGATGATTTTTGATACATGGGTTTCCGTCCACAAAGTCACGTTGGGACCAAATTTGTAGTTTCCTCCCGCCCATTGCCGGATACCGTCGTAGGACCCGGCCGTTGCTTCACTGAAGCCAAGAATATTTCCAGAATTCAAATCTTCACCTTGGGATACGCCGGCACTCTTGTACATGGAAGCAATGGCTCCTTTCAGTGGGTAGTTGCGCGGGCGTCCACAGGATGAAGTTTGAGACACCTTCGCAACGGTTAGTTTTTCCCTCCACTCTTAACATGCACCCTTCTACCCACCTTGATAGGACCATCGAAGCCATGAAGGGCGCTTAAATCTTTGCCCTGTAGGTCAGCCCCTGGATGGAATGTCTCGGTGTTCTTGAAGAAGGGGAGCTGTCCATTCCATGACCATCGCGGGTCGCCAACTTCTGCTGCCCAGCGATTGCTGTAGTCTTGAGTCAGTTACTTGTATTTGATATCAATCGATAGGAATGAAATAAAAACATACAAGTCTCCAGCTGCACCGCGGGACCATACTTGGTGGTTAATACCGGAGGTGCCCCCGAGCACTTTACCCTGCACTAGATCGATAGTCTTGTTGCCAACAGCAGATTGAGGAGCACTCTGTATGTTCCATTTAATTTCGTTCGCTGCTTGGCCAGTCAACCCAAGGGTTGGTTTCACGCGAGGGTCATGCTCGATACCGGCTTCGATCAATAGAATAGAGGCGTCCGGTAGGTATTCAGAAAGGCGGCTTGCGAGAACACATCCTTTAGTACGATTATTAGTAAGACAAAGCCATTTTTAATGTCAGAAGGTTGACCGAAAGAGAGTTACATACCTGCAGTGCCCCCGCCGACAATGATGTAGTCGAAATCCAAAGCCATATTTGATATGCTCGTTTTGTTTTGATCGGAGATCGGTTTACCATCTGCTTTCTTATTTTGTGAAGAAATGCCAAAAAATGCCAACAGCCGGCTATAAAACATTTTGTAGAAAGTGGAAGACGTGACTTTAATGATGTCAGGCTAGGATCATCGTACCTGCGTTAACCCTTTTAACATTGAAATGAAAACAATCAATCGTGGAAGGGTCCGCAAAAGAATGTCAAGAAGCTAATCAAACTTGTCAAAGTCACGCTATACGTTTGAAAAGGGTGAAACGCATACTACGTAATTGCACGCGTTATGTCGGTGATCAATTTGCGGGATATATCAACGTTTCGCCCTCATTTCCTTAAAAAGACCCCGAATGCCGACAGACTACAACTGATTCCCCAGAATATCCATAAACCTGTTATTTTTAGCACCTGGTAATTAACTAGAAAATCTTCTGTGAACATGTTTCGACTAAAAATTGTTCCTTCGTTTTGAGATTGTTTTATTCTATTTCCAGGCAATTGGAAATTTCTCAGCGGCATATACAATAGATATACCCCGTAGTGCATATCTATAGATGCCTCCGCTCAGCAGACCTTACGCACATGCACAGTTCAATGTTATGTCACCTTTAGTAAAAATATTTTCCCCAAATGAAGATATTAATTACAAATTATGCCTAATGGTTGACAAAGAGGTCCAGCCTTCGGGAACCGAACGTATAAATACTATTTATCTATTCTTTTTAACAGAAAGAGTACCAGTCTCCTCGTCGTTGACTTGATGCCACAGTAATGTCTCGTAAAAGGACAGCCAACTCATTTATCTGGATAGAAAGCGTTAGTAGGTCTGCACTACTCGGGAAAGGAACAGACGCTTACGTTGGGTTTGTTGATCAGGGTGAAGTGATTGCCCGAGATAGACGAAATGCTGATGTGCGCTCCGGGGAAAAGCCGGTCCCACCCGTATGCACTGGTGAGATCAGGTTTTCCTTCGAGAAGAAAACGTGCGACGCGGACGCGGAGATCCAAACCCGTTCTTCGAAGCTGGTTTGCTGGCATTACACCTTCTCGACTCCAGATGATGCAAACTTCGTCTGGAGCATCAGCAGCGTCCATCGGCACTGGCACATACTCACGTACCGCCCGAAGAGTCGAGCGGAAATGCTCGATGACCCAAGAAGGAACACTTGTATGTCGAGCACTGCGGTCCCAGTTGCCCATAAGGTTCTTTTTGGATAAATACTGCACCACTTCCATTGGAAGCTCCTCAAAATCTGGCCGACAAGGAGAATCGAGCAAAATGAGCTTTTTCACACGTTCACCTTGACGGATGAGTTCACACGCCACTTCATATGAGTAATAACCACCGGCAGACCAGCCCCCAAGCACGTAAGGTCCGTGAGGTTGGCGTTTACGAATCTCTTGCACGTACTCTCTTGCAATTTCTTCGATTGAACAACAGTACTCCGAGGCGCGGTTGAGATAGGGACTATTCAACGCAACAAGACAGACAGTAGAAGGATCGATAAGTGGCATTTCCACATAAGCCATCCCGGAACCACTGCCGTCAGGTAGAAGGAAGATGTTGGTCTTCTCGGCACAATCCATCGTTGGCTTGCCTTGGAGCACAATGGAGATCGGGACGCGAGCTCGCGTACGAGTAGTGTTCGTAGTTGATTTTTTATTTCCTCCGTGCGCTGTTGCAGCTTTCTTTACTGCCAGGTCGTCCTTTGGCTCCGTGATACTATCAATGCATGACTGAAAGTATCCGCCGCGAAATTCTTTGATAGTTGGACACTGGGTAAATACAGTCGAGGGAATGTCTCTTTTCAAGACGCTTTCGAAAGAACGTATAATTGACCGTGCGACAATCGGGTTGACACCGAGATCTGTGGTGAATTCATCCTCGTCATCGATATCGTCGATACTAAACCCTGTCTCCTTTGCAATTATTCGCAGACACTGCGACCACGCTGTTTCTACGCTCGCAGACATCGGTACTGAACCGTAGAAATAGTTTCAAAATTAAAACAAGAATTGTTTGAGATGTGCAGCAGAAACTACCTGACTTATTGAAGAAAGCCAAACGTGTATAATTTAGGCTGTGGCGCATGAGTTCTTCAGGATGGATATCTCCTCCAAGAGAGGCTTCAGCGAAATGAATAAAATCTAGGTTTTGATTGTATCAAGATAAACTACTACATGTTCATACTCAGAGCTCTACGCTTGGATTGGGGTTGACATTGCTGACTGGGGAAAAAAAAACTTGCCGAGAGACAATGCCTATCGTAGCTATCCGGCGAGTAGATTCGGGGTATAGTAAGAATACGCACATAGCACCTTCACATCGGTAATTAACTTACTAAACATTATTCAAAAACGGTCCTTAGCGGTATGACCCTTGCAGGTCTCACATATACCGAATATTATTATTGCGTGCACGAGCTCGCTATCTTTCTCAGCGACATCGGATTATTGGCTACGAGCGGACCTTATATAGCGAACTGTCTTATCTTGACTTTCTGCTCATCCAAACAAATAATATTTTTCTACGACTGTTCTTGTGAGATAATAGTGGTTCATGAGTGGTTCAGAATCAATTTTCTGAGCACCCACTCCGCACAACTTGGCATATACCATGGCGACAACGAATGAAGTCCGGTGGGCTCAAGATATTGCCATTGTTGGCATGTCCTGCCGATTCGCCGATGACGCGGATTCATTCCCTCGGTTCTGGGATTTCATTTGCAATGGAAGATGTAGGTGGTCCACAGCTCATTTGTTATTGCAATCTTGGAGAACTGTCTCGTGGCTGAACTATATCTCTTTTTGGAAGCTGCATATTCGGAAAATCACGACAGGTGGAATCCAGATGCGTTCCACTACCCTGGAAAAAAAACAAACACAAGTTTGCCTCGCGGTGCACATTTCTTCAAAGATGACATCGCAGAGTTCGATGCCAATTTCTTCAACATCTCCAAAGTCGAGGCCGAATCGATTGATCCGCAACAGCGCATGGTGATGGAAACAACGTTCGAAGCCCTAGAAAATGCTGGAATTACTATAGACAAAGTGGCAGGAACCCGCGCTGGTGTCTGGATGGCCAATTTTACTAGCGATTATCGTGAGATGCTATACCGAGATTCAGAGACAGCACCGATGTATACCCTGTCAGGCGCCAGCAACACATCCACGTCAAACCGTGTATCATGGTTCTTTGATCTCAAAGGCCCAAGCTTTACCTTGAACACTGCATGCTCTTCAAGTATGGTGGCTACCCATCTAGCTTGCCAGAGCCTTGCTCTGGGTGAATCCAGCAGTGCGATAGTTGGCGGGACAAGTCTCCTCTTGAATCCAGACCTATTCCTCTTTTTGTCGAATCAGCATTTCTTAGCAGCTGATGGTAAATCTAAAGCCTTTGATGCCAGTGGTGATGGATACGGCCGGGGTGAAGGCGTTGCTGTTGTTGTCTTAAAGCGTGTTGCGGACGCCATCGCTGATGGTGATCCCATTCGAGCAGTGATCCGTGGGACTGCCATCAATCAAGATGGAAGGACAAAGGGAATGACATTACCTAGTGTAGATGCTCAAGAACAATTGATCAAGGATGCCTATCGCAATGCAGGACTGTCCATGAAGGACACTCGATATGTCGAAGCTCACGGAACAGGAACTCAAGCTGGTGACAAGTGTAAGTATCTTGTTGAATCTCCAGAAAGTCGTCATTAACAGATGTAGGTGAGACGGAGGCATTATCTCGAACTTTTAGCCCATACCGTACTGCATCCGAACGACTCATTCTTGGGTCTGTCAAGACCAACATTGGGCATTTGGAGGCATGTGCCGGTTTAGCGTCCATGATAAAATGCGTTGGTATTCTTGAAGCCGGAGTGATTCCTCCAAATCCATTATACAAAAAAGGTAACCCGGGAATAAAATTCGACGACTGGAAACTCCATGTACCTACTAGCTCAATACAATGGCCGACCAGTGGCCTGCGGCGCATCAGCACCCAAGGATTTGGGTATGGAGGAACCAATGCGCATATCATCATGGACGACGCTCACAACTATCTGGTATCTCGTGACATAACTGCGATACACAATACATGCCTGCTCAATCTGACAAATGGAACCACTTATATAGAGCATAAAGAGGCTCCTCGGCCAAGGATTTTCCATTTTAGTGCCCAGGACAAGGACGGGCTAGGGAGGGTACGAGACGCCACTTGCCAGTATCTCAAGTCAGGTGCATTAGAGGCTGGGAAAATGCGCCAGAATGAAGATAAATACCTTAGAGATCTAGCTTATACACTGTCAGAGAGACGTTCTCGGTTGCAATGGCAGACATTTGCGGTGGCCTCATCTGTCGAAGGATTGATTGAAACATTACAGACCAAGCCATGGGCCAGTCCAGAGACACGCTCAGCGTCAAAAGTACCTCGCATAGGCTTCATATTTACTGGTCAAGGGGCTCAGTGGCCACGGATGGGAATCGAGCTGATGGAATATGACATTTTCCGAAAAAGCGTGGAAAGATCAGATGTTTACTTGCGCGAGGGATTGGACTGCTCCTGGTCTGCCATCGAAGAACTTGCTAAACCTGATTCCTCGTCTAACCTGGGCGCAGCGGAATACAGCCAAGCACTCTGTTCCGTTCTTCAGATTGCCCTAATAGACCTGCTCGATAGCTGGAACATCAGACCAAGCGCAGTAGCCGGCCATTCTAGTGGAGAAATAGCGGCGGCCTACTGCCTTGGGGTTCTCTCTTGGGAGGATGCCCTAAAAGTAGCTTACTTTCGAGGGTCGCTATCGGCAGAGATGAAGGGAAATGACAGCTCGCTCAATGGAGCAATGATGGCTGTCGGCTCTTCACCAGCGGATATTGAAAAGTGGCTCGACAAAGTTACTGCAGGGGAGGTTGTAGTTGCATGCGTGAACTCCCCTGCCAGCATTACTTTGTCTGGTGATGCTGCCGGTATCAACGAATTGGAGTCCATGTTGAAAGAAGCAGGGATATTTGCAAGGAAACTAAAGGTGGACACGGCATACCACTCTCCACATATGCAGACCATTGCCGGCCAATACTTTGAAGCCATTGCCGACATTTCTATATTACCGGTGAGGAATGGGTGCCAAATGCATTCTAGCGTGCGAGGTGGCTACATTGATCCGAATGAACTCGGTGCCGCGAATTGGGTACGGAATTTGGTATCGACTGTTCAGTTTGCTGATGCTGTTCACGATCTTCTTCGACCATTAGTTTATGGTGAGCGTGCAGCGCACAATGCTGTGGACATTCTGGTTGAAGTCGGGCCGCATTCTGCTTTACAGGGACCGGTAAACCAGACAATGAAGGCCCATGGAATCAATAGTATCAATTATTGTACAATGCTCTCACGTGGGAAAAATGCCATCAATACGGCTCTATCATGTGCCGCCACTTTGTATGTGGAAGGCCTCGCAGTCGATCTTCGCAGGGCCAACCAGGATGAAAGCTTTGCGGTTGAGCCTATCTTCGATATGCCTTCGTACCCTTGGAACCACTCAATTCGATATTGGGCCGAATCTCGTGTGGAAAAGGAATATCGACAGCGGAAGTATCCCCGTACACCTTTACTCGGTGCTCCTTGTCCGTCTATGAATGCGGGTGAGAAGGTCTGGAGAGGCTTTATTCGACCTAGTGAGGAGCCGTGGGTTCGCGATCATGTTATTCAAGGCTCCATTTTATATCCAGCTGCCGGATTCTTAGCAATGGCCATTGAAGCTGCAAGGCAGGGGACTGAGACGGGAAGGTCAATTGACGGTTTCAGACTTCGTGATGTCCAGATTAATGCTGCCCTGGTTATTGAGGAAAATGTCGAACCAGAAGTGATATTGAGGTTGCAGCCACACAGAATGGGCACCCTGGATGCGGGTTCAGTATCCTGGCAGGAATTCACTGTTTCATCTTCAACAGATGGAACAGATCTACGACAAAATTGTTCAGGACTGCTTGCCATCGATTATGAACCCGCTGAGGGATCTTCTATGCACATCGAGAAAATCAAGGAGGTCGAGACTATCAAAGGAAAATTGGTCAAGGCGAAGGAACAGTGTAGAGCTGCTATCAATGTCGATGAATTTTATGCCCATCTTGACACCGTTGGCCTAACATATGGCGAGACTTTCGCTAACCTGACCGAGGTTCACACCAATGCAGCAACAGGAGAATGTACAGGTCGTTTGCTCGTACCTGATGTTGAGTCAGCCATCCCTCCGCATATGAGGGAACGGCCACACATCATACACCCAACAACCTTAGATGCCATTTTTCACTTAGCATTTGCTGCAATCAGCGAACATCCATTCTCACTCAAGAGTGCCATGGTTCCTATTTCGATAACAGAGGTAGTCATTTCAAACGAAGTGCCCCACAGAAAGGGATCCCAGCTCGAAGGATTCGCTCAGTCTTCTCGGTTTGGATTTCGAGAATTGGTCACCAATATCAACATTTTTGACGAGCAACTCACAGATGCCGTTGTCAAGATCAGCGGATTTAGATGTGCAGATGTGTCTGGTTCAAGCCAAAGTACGAGCAGCGGTGAGGCAGCCAAGCCAATTACGTTTAAAGAAATCCATCGACCTGCTCTGGAGCTTCTTGACTATGAGGATCTCCAAAGAGCTGTCAACGCAAATGCGGACGAAATTGCTAGTGGAATATTTGAACAGGATACCTCTCTCGACAAATCCGCCCTCGCCATTGTTAAGCGGACACTGTCTAACGTTCCACGGTCATCTGTACATAAAGATTTGCTCGGTTTCTACGATTGGATGCAGAGGCAAGTTTCATCGGCAGACAAAGCATCAGGTGCTGGTCAAAGAGACAGCACGGGCTATACAAATATATCTGTGAAGGACCTAGAAGGTATTCTGTCTGGTGAAAAAATTGCTGCACAGGCCATGGATGAGAACGTCATTCTTATGCCTGCTCTCACTAGCTCTGCGAACTTCCAACAAATAATGAAAAAATTGAGCCAGGTGAGTATAATTATGTGGAACCAAGTGGTTATGCATATATTGCTCTTTGGACTAACCAGGGACAGTATTTACTTATTCTGCAGCACACATACCCAGAACTCTCCGTTCTCGAGATCATTCATTCGGCGGAAAATTCAACTACTGGATCTATTTTACCCCAGTTGCAATCTGCTGAAGTTATTCTTGATACAAGCAAATACACTGTGCTTGTGCAAAATGAGAAGGCTGCCAAAACAGTGGAAAGCCAGCTAGGTACCCTGACGGATCTTATATCGCTTGAAGTGAGCGCCACAGACAATAGTGTACAAGACCATGGACGCCAGTATGATCTTGCTCTTGTGGTAAACATTGCTCATAAAGACCCTGATGTACTTCTCTGCGAAGCAAAATCATCCCTGAAAGAAGGGGGCCGTGTTTGCATTATCGAAATAGGCGAGCCTCTCTTGAATCTTGGAATAGGGTTGGCCGCTTTACAGCACACTCAGTAAGCATTGATAGACATCCGAGCGATTTATAAAGAAGGCTACTAACTACACACGTATTAATTAGTTTCATTATTAGTAGCCAAAACACAGACGAGTCTCACTTGAATCGTGCTGGGTTTACGAAAGAGCTTCTTCTTGGAGATGCCTTACCACCCAAGAACGAGTTCCGGCTCATAGCCGGAAATACATCGAAGCGATTAGCAGTTACTATTCAAGGAGAGATAGTCATTGTACAGGCGCCTGAGCCGTCAAAATCTGCTCAAAATGTTGCTGATGCCCTTACTGAAGTGCTTGAGAAACAATGTGTGCGCGCCATTCGTGTTGATTGGAGCTTACCCGAGTATATTTCGGTCATAGAAGGCAAGGAATGTATCGTCTTGGCTGATCTGGAGAAGTCACACCTACTAGAAGCATCTCAGGAGGAATTCCCAATAATACAACAGACCATCCTGAAGGCTGGAGGCATCCTTTGGGTTAGTGGCTCTATCGGACCAGACGCGGCATTAGTCACTGGATTGGCTCGAACAATTCGCAACGAGATACCAGGCAGCAAGCTGCGAGTTCTTCAGACAAATGAGCTCTCGTTAGCTTCACCGACCACGTGGTCAAATTATATTTTGCGATTGCTACAATCACCAACGCTAGATAGTGAGTTCACCATCAAAGATGGTTTTCTCCAAATCAGTCGCGTCGTAGAATATTACACTCGAAACGACGCTTTGGCGGTTTCTCTCGGGCGGCAGGAGCCTAAAACGGTGCATATGCCTCTTAGTGAAACTTCAAGCCCAGTCAAACTGTGTATCAAGAATCCTGGGATGCTTGATTCACTATATTTTGAACCGGATGATATCCTTAATAGTCCTCTAGCCTCCGGGCAAGTCGAAATAGAAGTGAAAGCATCGGGTGTCAAGTGAGTGATTTCCCACTTTCTCTTCATTTTTCTATTGTCATCTTGTCACACGAACAAAAACGGTCATGGGTTAACATCTGACTAGTTTCCGCGATGTCATGGTTTGTATGGGTCAGATTCCAGATAGTTTGCTAGGCTTCGAGGCAGCTGGAATAGTTCGTCGAGTTGGTGAGAATGTTCAAAACATCAAAGCAGGTGATCGAGTTTGTTTTATCGCACACGGTTCTCATCGAACTGTCCATCGTGTGAGAAATGAGTATGTGGTACACATCCCAGATGAAATGTCCTTCGCAGAGGCTTCTGGCGTGCTTCTTGTTCATGGCACGGCGTGGTATGGTCTGGTCAAGATTGCCCAGATCAAAGCAGGGCAAACGATTCTCATCCATGCCGCTGCGGGTGGTGTTGGACAAGCAGCAGTGATGTTGGCCCAGCATTTTGGTCTCGAGATATTTGCAACAGTTGGCTCCGATGACAAAAGGCAACTCATCCAGGACCTTTATAAGATCCCAGAAGACCACATTTTCAATTCTCGTGACCTGAGTTTTGCCAAGGGAGTGCTGCGTATGACAAATGGTCGTGGTGTGGATGTTATCCTTAATTCTCTATCTGGGGAGACTCTTCGCCAAACATGGCACTGCGTCGCTCCATTTGGAACATTCATCGAAATCGGTATTAAAGATATCCTCAGCAATACCCGACTAGACATGCGCCCTTTCCTTCAAGATGCCCGATTTGCCTTTTTTAATTTGAACCGTATCGAGAACGAGCGACCAGACTTGATGAGCGAGGCATTAAATGAAAGTATGGCTTTCATCAGCTCGGGTGCTACACGACCTGTTTCACCCCTGATGAACTTCCCTGTCTCGCAGGTAGAAGATGCCTTCCGTCTCATGCAGACGGGCAAGCACCGGGGGAAACTATCCCTGACATACTCATCTTCTGACGTAGTACCCATTCAGAGCCGACCTACTCGCTCTATTCGTCTGGATGAAACTAGTGCCTATGTTCTCGTAGGTGGTCTTGGTGGGCTTGGGCGCAGTCTTGCACAACTTTTTGTCCGACTCGGGTGCAAGAAACTATGCTTTCTTTCTCGATCAGGAGGGGCAAGTGAAAAGGCACAGAAGCTCCTCAAAGACCTTCAGCAGCAAGGGGTCAAAACTCTTGCTCTTAGATGCGACGTTTCTGATGCACAGTCTGTCAAAGCGGCTATTAATGAATGCGCGACTCGCTTGGGACCTGTCCTGGGTGTGGTACAGTGTGCAATGGTGCTTCGAGATGGCCTATTCGAGAAGATGACCCACCAACAGTGGGTTGAGGGTACTCGGCCCAAGGTCCAGGGGTCTTGGAACCTACATGTGAACCTACCAAATGTTGATTTCTTTATTATTCTCAGTTCCTTTGCTGGAATTTTTGGAAGCCGAGGCCAAAGCAACTATACCGCAGCGGGAGCGTATGAGGATGCGCTTGCAAATTATCGACGATCGCTGGGTCTCAAAGCGGTGACAGTTGACTTGGGTATTATGCGCGATGTGGGCGTTCTTGCCGAGCAAGGTATAACAGATTATCTGCGAGAGTGGGAGGAGCCATGCGGTATTCGAGAAGCTGAATTCCATGCGCTTATGGAAAATGTCTTGACTAGTGAAGTTCTTGGAGATCAGGAGCCTCTACCGGCACACATTCCGACGGGCTTTGCTACCGCAAAGACAGTTCAACAATTTGGTATCACCACGCCATTTTACTTTGATGATCCTCGGTTTTCAATTCTATCCGCCGCCGGCTCTAGTAAGACAGGAGCTGGTGATAGCACGGATTCTAACAAGGCCATCTCAGTGCAAAATCAAATTGCGCAGTCTATATCTATTTCAGAGGCAGCATCAGCCGTCACCAATGCTCTTGTTGCACGCGTGGCCAAATCGCTTCAAAGCGCTTTGTCCGACATCGACCCATCCCGGCCGCTGCATGCCTTCGGTGTGGATTCTCTTGTCGCCGTCGAAGTGGTGAACTGGGTGTTCAAAGAAATCAAGGCCAAAGTTACCGTATTTGACGTTCTTTCTAGTATTCCTATTACATCTCTTGCCGAGAAGATTGCGCTGAAGTCTAGTCTTTTGCCGCAATTGACTTGAGCTTAGATTGATATACTTATAGTTATTGTTGTTATGTTCAGACTTTCTTTCTTTTTTGCTGTTATTTTTCGTTTTTCAATTATATAAAGATGAGCGTGATTGAGATCAATAGATTTTCCCCTTGTTCTTAGAGACCGCGCTGCTTTAGTCAATTTTTGTTTTTCCAATTGTATCAAGGGTTATTGGCGTTTGTCTTGTGTATAGGTAATGAATACTAGTAGTGAGTTTCATGTCGATTGCCTCCATAGAAATTGATATATATTAAACACTTTTCCTTTCTCACAACGAATCGAGTTCCGGCGCATGCCAGCTGGCATTATTACACTCTGCACAAGGCAGAGGATTACTCCCTCAATTGGTGCAGACAAAGGATATTCTGAAACTTGTCAATAAATTAATCTTCGACTAATGACTTGCGTAAAATAGTACATTCTAAAATTACCTGCAATCACAAAACCTAGAGACTTAACGTCGTTAGAGGTCATCAACTGCTGGTGATTAATAAAACGGCCCCCCAATGATCTTCACTTATTACCACATGTACATATGGAGTATATGCAGATATGCCAAGATACAAGCAGAAATGCTGCCACGTTCAAAAACGATGACTTTTTAGGAGTGGATGCTTCACGGTGCTGCAGGAGCTCGGCGTCTGCCTTCTACCTCAACCCACTGTCCGAGCTATCCTACGACCAGTCAAGACATCTCCGCTACTTGCATGTGCTCCATGTACCCAGCCAACACTGCACAACGTACGTAAAGTTGACTACGTATTGGAGAGATTGTACAAAGTAGGTTATCTCCAGTCACATGATGCATGGAACGGAATTCCGCTTGTCGTCAGCAGCTTACGCATCGCTTGATCAGGACGCCTCATAATACATAATAACCATGGCATAGCATGGTGGACAAGCTACGGCATAGCGGGCCAATCCTAATATTAATACGAGGCCCTATCTTGATACGAGGGACTAGCGCGATCGCTCGTCAGCAATACGGCCAGGATCGAAGACGCAATTCACAGTAGCACAAACTAGCTAGATTGTCTCACTCATGCTCATCATTTCGGTGTGTAATAATGCGGTGCGTATTGAATACGGCGTGAAAATAAAGGTATCCGCCCTCAGGAACTCCTCCGACGAGCCAATGTATTTCCACTTTTATCCGTGGGTCTTCGCACTGCAGTCTCCATCCTTCGAAACATGTTGAGTTTCGTTTGGCGATCTTCCGGAACAGAATCCTCCAGAATGCGTTGATCGGATCATCCCTGCACTAGAATCTGCACCGTCACGCCGCTGCCTAATTGAGTGTTCGGAAACACCACACATCAGATTTAGAGGCATCGTTAGTGTACGCTCTAAAATTAACACCTCAACTGACCGAAATTAGGCCAGGTGTATTTTCTAGCTGACAATGCAATTCCTCAATGATGAGTAGCTAGTTGTTTGCTCAAGCTCTTGGTGAAGGAAACAACAAGCAACTTGGGGGAGTTGGGCTTTGGGTTTGCAGGATTGTGGCGCATTTGGACTGTGGTAACAGTTCGTTGATGTGGAATTTCAAGCCCAAAAGGAAAGAAGAAGGTCTTGGAAATCTATTTGAATTCTTGTTATGTCGGTCACCTTGTGAGATCGACCACACCCGTGGGCCTACTTGAAACATCAGGCACCGAAGACATACAATGATCGATAACAATGGGCTAATGGCTCACCTGATCTTCTCAAAGCGACACCCCTCTTTCCTGTATCCGATTATAGTAGTAGGTCTTAATTCTTCTTGTCTTAAATTCGCGTCTTTGCAATATCTAGTAACATACTAGCGAGCGAGGCAAGCCACAATTAGCTTATCGGGATTTTCAACAGCCTCGGAAAGGCAGATGTAGCGATCTCGTATTTTGGGGGGGTTACTAATTTAACGGGTTAATTTGGTGCGGGCAGCACAACCCGTATTCGGAGCCAATTTTGTCAGCAATGCTTCTACATGCACATCTTTCGTTTGCTGGTTGTCATTACTGCAGGTGTGCTGTGGAGTATCGGAAAAGGCTGTACCGCATGCACTCCGTACTCCGTGCAGAGTGCGGTGACAGCAGTTGAGTCTCGACTCCCGTGAGGCCAGTTGATTATGAGGTAATACGAACCTTATAGAGTACTCATCTTGTGTAGATCATAATTAGTTGGTTCTACAAATCATTGCTATCTCGACCTACGCATGCAGAAGCTATGTGTATAACAGCTTCGGCGACTTTTTTTTCATTCTTACCGTTGGCCTTCTGCTTATTGCCTCTTTGGTTCTTTGCTTCTAACGAGATATTCCGACGAGGACTGTTTCGTCCAATCGGTGGTTTTCTTGTTATATTTAGTGCTTCTTTGCGCCTGTCTTAAGTCAGCCACATGGCGGTTGCATCACGTCTTGACCTAGCTCATAACTGGTGTCGAAAGGATGCTTTGGTGAGATAAGCGGATCGCCATGGCGCCACATGTTCCAGAATTGGCTTTAAGTGGCGCCAGGAGTAACAAGCAAGAAAGCCTCGTGGTCGAGAGTGGTGGGGGTTGTGAGCCTGGATCTTCGCCAAAGAGGCTCTCGGACCTCTACAGAAAAGCTTGCCTGTTCTCGACGTCACTCACCCGGGGACTTAACCAGCATAAAAAACGTGATAGACTACTTTATATTAATTCGCGTCCGAGACGCTCGACCGCCGCCTACTTGATAGGGTTGTGGCGCTCACGGACCGTTGCAAGTTATAACGATCGCCAATTCATCAATAATGAACCTATCCCAGTACTCTACGAGTATACATCGTATGCATAAAAATGGATACTTCAATTTAAACCAGCCAAGAAAACTGGAAATATAGAAAACGAGCCTATCCGAAATGTTTCAAGGTTTCAGTAAGCGAGACTTGTCGCTTATCGGCTTTCCTTCTGGTATCTGTGCCCAGCAAAATTCACTGGAAGACCAAAAATTAAGGCTGTATTGTACTATGCATCAAGATTGCCAATGAAAGCAGCGTAAGGTTCACGTTGGCTTACTCCTGATATCGGGCGACGTGTACTCCGTAGTCGCTATCGGCTCCGCTGGAAGATAGTAACGTTGGACGAATAAGCAATACGATCCCCGGTTGCATATTGCGTCCGTGGACCGTAAGTCGGGAGATCAGCAGCTCGGCTCCGGCTCCATAATGCTTACATTACGCGTCTGAGATGGCTGCATGTGTTTATAGACGATGTGATGCTGCTCGCGCTTGGTATGCAGTGTGAACCGTGTGCCATGCTACAACGTGGTTGAGCTTAATTCCTTCCTTCCTAGCAATGAATTGCCGTTCACATATAAAGACAGGTTCCAGGGGTCTGCAGGTTGCCCAAATGACTAATAATTCTTCCTCAAAGTCGATTGAAAGACACTTAGGTTCGACAATGAGCAGCCAGTCAGAAGGGACGACAAGGACAACCACATTGTCTAAGCCGAAGAGCCTCCGCTCTGCTTGCGATGCCTGCCACCAGAGCAAAATTAAATGCAGCGGAAGACTACCATGCCAAGGGTGTGAGAAACTGGGGGTGCGATGCAAGTACAGTATCTCCAACCGAACTGGCAGGCCCAAGGGGGTGAGAAACAAGAAGACTCTTGAACGCATAAAACATATGAGCATGGATTCAGGCTCGTCAGTAGAAAAGGTAAGAATACTGGAATTTTTATATTGAGTCTTGATTCAATTCCCTTTTATTTATCAAGACATGTGACAAACGGTTAAAGAACATGTAGCCAGATTCTGAAGAACAATCATTTCCGGTCCAGGAAATAACACCGAAGGAGAACGCCGACCCTCTAGCACATTCATTTCTTGAAGCTGGCTTTCACCCTTATTCAGGTTCTAGTGAACACGCAGACCCCAATATTACAGGGTCCTTTCCAGGTCTTTTCTCATTACAAGACATCCCGGAGTACTTGAATGGAGGCTTGGGTGATTTTGGATCTGGTGAGGTACTGCCACCCTCGTGACTGGATCCAGTAATACCATTGATTTTATTATTAATATTGTCTTACAAGTAGAAACATGGCCAGTATGAAGAGAAGATCCTCAGCCCATCTACTTTCGAAGCAATGTCTACGCAAAACCTCCTCGGTGCTATGGGCCACGATTTTTCCTGGGGATTGCACCTAGATACAGCTCAAACCTACCCACCAACGAGGACCTCTAAAGCGCCCAATCCAATAAACAAGGATCCCAAAGCCACACGTGGTACCTCGCCCAAACAGAATACAAGGTTCACTAGAGAAACATCTTCGTCACGATCGCGAACACCATCTATCACAACGTGCGACTGTTTGCAGCAGCTAGCAGACCAACTGGCTCAGATTAAGGGATTGAATAGGGCGAGTGAACTCTTGAAAGCAGACTATATTCTCTCCGTTGCGCGCGAAGCCATTCATCGATGGAGAAGTCAGCTTCAGTGCAATATCTGCCAACAAAATGACGACAGGGATATACTGGTTCTCTCTGTGATGGGATTTCGTGCAATTCTCAACCTCATCCGGCGGATTGGACAAGACATACTGGGAAGTTCCGTTGACATCCATCAGACAAGTCCGGTACGAGGACAGGATAGCAATCTTCTTAATGGCGAATTGACTATAGGCGATATGTCCATCACCTCAGCCGGACACAATGGTTCGTCTAACCAATCCTTCTTTGGCATGTACGAACTATCCCAGGAAGAGAAACGCTTGATGGCAAATGTCCTTCTTAATAGAGCGCTAGCGGACATCAGTCAGACAGTAGAAGATGTGAAGGCACGGAGCGCGAAAAGACCCATTTGGCACACACCTAGCAGCAGCGACTGCAGCACAACCCCCCCTATCGGTATTCAGTTTCCATTTAATAACGCAAGCCTACATGACTCAGGTGATAAACATGTATATCATCTGGATGTCGCTTCTGCTTCTATACCAGATACTCAACGCACCCATCTACAGCACTCGCTACAGAATCTGTCACGGTCCATCGAGTCATTGTCAGATGCTTTAAGGCATCCTAATTCCTCTCCCGAACCATCTAGCTCATAGAATTCACAAATAACATCTGTATATAGCGCATGGAATATACTAGCCTTAGTTTTTCTACTCGCCTTGTAGATCAATACTGCCTAACCAAATGCGAAAGGGTCAACCTGTATAGCGTTCAAGTGTGAATATAAGCAATGGCAATCTTTCTACATAAATTGATATATATATATATGTATTCTATCTATTTCCATTAAATTCAATCTGCTCAGTGTTCATATGCCATCTTCAAATGTTACTTTGAGAGAGATATGCACGTTGAACCACCTCCTTCGTCTGTTTATACCTTTATGAGAGAAGTAAGTTTGAAGAAGTCTGAAAAAATGCCACTGGACGTTGCTCCAGTTAAGTTAATAGACTGACGCTAATATAACAGATACTTTATGTTTGATAGATGCTGTTTTTGAACAGACATAGCTGCGCCTTGTTATATTTCCGTTTTTAGTGCACTCGCTATTTGACGCGTAACGGTCTGACGTGTCGAAAATAGTATCACCATTCTGGGAGTATAAGCTTCTGTCGAGGCTTTAAAAAAACGTCGAATCGTGATTTCGCATCGAACTTCATATTGGTTATATATAATACTTATATGACTGGTAGCTGGTTCTTTAGTATTAGTCGCAAATATATCGAATACTCACAAGGTCAAAGAAGGAAAATCATCAACCTTGAAAGGTTCAAAGTTCAAATTTTATCAAATAAGAGAAGTAAACTGGCAATAATCTTTTGCAGGCTGGATCGACTGTCAACCGGTGTGTTTTAAGACGGTCCAGATTCAAAACACGCTGAATGGGAGGATGGGATGACGACGCAAAACCTCAGCCACCACACTCGATCCGCGCGGCCACGTAGATTTAGTTTAGTTTAGTTTATTTTTATTTTTATTTTTATTTTTTTTAATTTAAATAAGAACAGGGCAAAATATCAATGAAAAAAAAAGTAATCACACTAGTACACATGTCTTCGAAAGTGGAAAAAGAAAAGTGTGAAAAGAGGCACAAAAACCTTGCCGTCAAGCCACTTGATTGAAAATAAACGAGAATACTTTCGTCGTGTGTTTAGAAAGCCGTCATTTTATGGTGTAATCTTTTGACATGAAGAAAGCTCCAATAATTCTTTTCTTGGTCTACCGTTTGGCTGAAAGTTCGCAATTATGGACAACATATATTGAAGCCCCTCAAACGTCCCGTTATGCCAGGCGAGACAATGTCCGGCAACTATACGAGAAAAACGTTTCATCTTCGACAGGTGCTACAACAACAACATCGAGTACTTTAACAGCAGCAACGAGCACGATAACGGCCATGACAGCAACAACAACATCGACAGTGACCACAGCAACTACAACAACTGCAACAACTTCCGACATTGTTTCTTCTTCCACCACTTTAACTACCGTATCTTCAACTATTCTCACTACGACTATTTTGTCGTCAATATCCACTACAACAAGTACCGGGCCTGCTACCTCATCATCTATCTCCAGCAGCTCTGCCGCTGCAGCCGCCGAATTAGCAGCGTGGAACCACGCCGGCGAGGTTCGAGCAATTGTCGTCTTTAGTGTTCTCGGTGCTATTGCGCTTGCTACTACATTGTACATAATCATCAAAAAACGAATGAAGAGGAAAGAGGCGAAAAGAAATAGATTAGGCTTAGGTGAAACAGACTCAATTATCCCGTTGACGGAACAAGGAAAAGGAGATGCAAAGGCATTGCGGGAGTCCATGATGTTTTTGTAAACAAACTCACGGATAAATTATGAGACCTTCAACACTTAGCGATTTAATTTGAGCTGTAGAGAAGAAGTTATCATTTTACATTTGTCTCTTAGAGGGGCCTATGTCCGCCAAGCAGGTTTTTCTTCTTCTTCTTCTTTTCTCATCTGGTAAAGTCGTAGCTTAAATTTAGCAATCATGTTTTACGAATAAAGCTCACTAGAAGTCTTATTTTCATTAAATTTTATGATAAATAAAGCTACTGCACATTTTCTGACACACCCTGGCTGTAGTTGTCTGGAGCAACATGGTTGCAAGGTACTCCTGTAGAATTTTGATCGACGAGGTTATCACACTGGAAGACCTCTTTTTGCAGAGTCGTATTCCATAATGGTAACCCTAGAGTGTTGTTAATTGACTGCAGGCTGACGTTGTCAAACCGGATTCCTGAACAAGGACTCGCTTCGGAGCAATACATGGACGCTGCAATATTATATCTCGACGTGCCTGTGATGTTCACCCAGCTTACGTCTTCGATTTGTAGTTTCGATGTATTGCAATATTTACCGTTATCCTCGGCATAAATGCACTGCGATATCTGGATAGGTAATGCGACATTTACCATATCCATATTGCTGAATGTGACATTCTTCACATGGCCCCTGCCGCCTCCACCAACATCGCCATTTTTGTCCTGCGAAACTGGAACACCAGACCAGGTCTTTATGTAGGCCCCCTCATTAGAGTTGATGCACTTAACATTGTCAAAGGTGACATTCTGAACGTAATCAGGCCATTCCGGATATTGACCGATCGATCCAATCGTCATCCCGGATGAGCGATAGCAGGTGACATTTCTCACTAGCAGATTCGTTGTGTTTCCTTTTGCCGCCACACAGTCATCGCCGTTAATGATGGTTGCATTCTCAACAAGAAGAGTGTCGCTTCTCCAGGAATCGTAGCCATCAGTATTGACTGTACCCCATTCGTCATTGCTTGTGGCATTGACGAATAAGTTGGTCAAGGAAACATTTTTGCTCTGCCATACAAAGGTTGCCCAGAACTGTGGTTGGATGATCCTGAGGCCGTCTGCTAGGAGATTGGTCGCATTGAAAAACGTAATGCTGATCGGTCGGCCAGGCTGGTTAGACTGATTTCGATTCTCTGTATACCAGGCTTGACCGTTCCCATTAATCCAGCCACCCTCACCACGGAGGGTCACATTGGTGCCACCAAATAGCCAGGCCGTGGATTGATTTTGGTATATCACCGGAAACACGTGAGATCGCCAATAAGGAATGTTTGTCGAGAAGCGCAACTCGCCGCGGAGTGAAACGTTGCAGTTGACTAGATTAGTAGTGTTCAGTACTGAGTTGACATTAAACGTGCCATTGGTAAACAAAACAGTGCCGTTGGTGCCGCAAAGCTCAAATGCTTCGTGGATCGACGGCGCATCGTCGACGGCTGCGCCATTATGCGACAAGGCTTCTGGGTAGATCTCGCAAGTGGTTCCCTCGTTGACAACATAGGCGCGGGCAGCCGTGGTGAATAACAGATACACAAACCTGTAAACACGCATATTGCATGTGTGAAGGTCAATTATATCCAAGGTGTCTCTCCTCGGGTGGTCCGTAGATGAGGGGGGATACGGCTTGGTTTTATAAAAGGATGCTTCCAAGCGTTACATCATTGCAAATTGATTACTGACGTTGATCATTTCTTTGTCCAGAGTAATTGAACAGTTAGTGGACTGGAGTTCTCTCCGGTGTGCTTCCACTGCTGTCACCCAATTGTCAATTGACATCACTGGGCACAATTTCCGAAGCTCTGCTTCCCCGCAGATCAAAGCCGATCCCCACGGCTAAAACCCATACTGCCAATCAAATGGAGCAAACAAAAGCCGACTATATGTGATTTTGCTCGAAAGTAGAGGATATGCACGTATCCCCTTACCAACGGCTATTGAGCAGTTCACGCTAATCAACGTCAGTTACGATCGATGAACGGAAAGCATTTCAAGTCACACCGAGGCTCACTGTCACCTGGTCTATAATGATGCTTTTGATGACCGCTGTGGTTTCTAGAGACGGCAGTACACCGGTGGTACAGACAGTCAAATATTCACGGCCAACATTGAACTTCGCTCTACCCAGGTTCCAGGTGCCGCTGGAATTTTCCAAGCCCCGATATACGTATGTATTATTCCTGTGTATCCGCTCCACAAATTACTCCGCAAATCTCTGCTCCAGACCAACTCACCCCACAACGGCCAGCTAGCATCGGCTACGCTACTTAGTACTTACGTCCATAGCGTGTTCCCTGTTATGGACGCGATCGACGGCAACTTGACAGCCATGACTCGGCGCCCGCCTCGGGGTTACGGTAATTCCGACAAATAAAAAATAATTCCCGTCGTCTAGTGATGGCCAATTACATATTACAAAACTTAGTTTGTTGGGAATGATCAGGCCAGAACTATTTAGATGGAGTCTATTAGACGTATAATTACTTTGGACTTGCCCCTCATGCCTTGTACCCATTGGTTGGTAATATCCCCATGAACCGAACCATCTAAGCTGAAATACCTAGCATTCAACGTTTTCTTTTCTTTCCATTTTTCTAAAAGAAAAAAGTGGATGAATGGGAGAAAAAAAATAACAGAATTCCACATGCTATGAGAATCGTTTGGTGGACATCTGCAAACCGTATTATTCCATGGATGCTTTGATCGCCCCGGACCGATGGACATCTTTTAAATATTATGCTGTGGATTCAACTTTCTCTCGCTCAAGTGGCTCGCGGAGTAACGATTCCTGATTCGCGTAATCTTCTTCACGTGTCATGAACGCATCGTCATTCAAGTGTTTGAAGCGGAACCAGAACAAAACAGTCTGGAGGGTTAATGCGACAGCCGGCGCTCCCCAGATCCAGATGAGATATGGATCCTGGGTGACCGGAATTAAAATTTCGCCCAGTGCGCTGGACAGACTGTTCATGAAAAGAAATATGGCCATCACCAACCCTTTCATACTTTCTGGGGAGCGCGCGTACGCAAGTTCATATGCTGTCACATTGCAGAAACATTCGCTCAGTGCCCCGAGAACAGTATTGGGGATCTGCCACCATATACTGATGGGGGCGACATTGTCACACGTAGAGGCATAGTATCCGCATTCTGAGAGGGTGTATACTTTCCACTGGACAATGGCACCGATTAGGCCCGATATGGCTGCCAGAATAAATCCAAACGTAATGCGGCTAATTCGGCCAAACTTGATATTGTAGCGGGCTAGAGCCGGGTAAATCACATGGCCAAGGATTGGAACGGACACTATGATGGTCAAGGCATTGAAGTTGCTCAAAAGATCATTCGGTGCGCCATTTGTAACCATGGATGCACCTTGGTTGGTCTGAACAGAACCAATACCACCGTCGTTGAGAATCCAAATAGGGAAGTAAAAGAAGATTTCCGAAGCAGCTAAACCAGTCAAAAAATATTTTAAAAGATATGGAAAGTAATATGGGAAAAGAAAACTCACCGACAGTTCTGCGCACGTCATCGACCAGTTTATCGGTCCATTCAACAGTGACCCCCCGAGCATGCAAGTTGGACGGTTTTGCAGCATCCCAGAAGCCCTTGCGCCACGGCTGAAAGCTATTTTCCCTAAGGGCGAAGCCGATGATTCGGAATGCCTGGCCAAGTTCCGAGTTTCCCTGTGGTGGCGCTTTGTACGTCTTCTTGTAGACGGCTATCAAGAGGATCGGAAGTAAGAAGTAGATGAGACCAGCGAGCAGGAACGACAGCCAGTAGCCAATGTACTTTTCTGCATACGTCGTTGCAAGCATGTAAAATGCACCGATATTGACAAAGCCGTAGAAGATAAGCATCGTTCGAGTGGTTGTAGTTTCTGGGTCGACAATGACCTTTTCTCCAGACTTGAGCACCCTCGTGTACGGCTTCTGGTACCTGTGCTGATCGAGAATCGTTGGCGCAATATTGGGCTTGAAAATCCCAGCTCCAAATGCGAGGATCAAAAGTCCGAGGACGAATGGCGGCGCTGAATTGGATTTGCCCTTTTGCAATACGGATGGAATGGCACCCACAACTTGAATGATATGGGCTATGCCACAAATGAGCACGCCTATAACAATAGCCTTGTACCGGCCTGTATAGACATCGGCCCACCATCCGCCAAATATTGGAATAACGTAGGCCAAAAAGGTGAAAAGCAAGGTAAGCCCCGAGCTCGCCTGAAGACCCATGCCCAACGCTCCAGCCGTCTCCTGTGTTCCCCGCGGTGGAGCTCCGGCGCCGTTTCCACCTGTACAAGATAGTGAGCGGTTGGATTACGGAGAAAGACGGATCTGAAGATAAACAAACGGAGGGCTCAAACGAACCTTTGGGTAGGGGAAACTGGATGAAGTTGGAGAAAACCGTCTTAGCACCATAATAGGACGCACGCTCGGCAAACTCGACCAGGCATAGAGAAAACGACACCAACGGAAGATTCTCAGCGACTTTGCGGAGAGTTCGACTTTCCTCTTCTGTCGGGGCTGGGTGCTCGTCATCCGAAGAGTCAGAGGTTATCTCATATGAGATGGTTTTAGGGTCTCTCAGATCTCCCGCTGCAGCGAAGGAGTTTTCTCTAACCGATTCAATGACCTCTGGAGGCGGACTGATAGTGCCCGAGACAACATTATTCTTTGCCGAGGCAGCTAATTGCGATCGTATCAGTGTCAGTCAGGCGCGATCAACTCTGGTTCGTAAACCACCATCGGGGGCGTACACATGGTGTCGGGTGAGACTTGGATATAATTCCTAGGCTTTTCCCCTTCCTCAATTTCCCACGATTTAAGCTAACAGCTAATTAAAGGTGTTCAAGACGCTTTGCTAGCCTGTGCCGGGCGTACGATTACGCTGTCGCTTAGAATTCGATGGCTGCCAACGCCGGAATCGTACTTTTAATAAATAATGCGATCGGGGACGCCCTGCTTCCAGCCTCAGATGGTCCTTCAGCTGGTCCGAGCTGCAAAAAAGAGGCACAAGAAAAAAGAGAAGGGGGAAAAATCACGCCATACAGACCTCCAATGGTAGTAACTAAACTTTCAGAACGGAGGAATCAGGATCGAAGAACACATTATCTCAGCCATTCGCAATTTCGCAGTGTCAGTGGCTAGGGGCAGGATAGGGCCACTTGGTAGTCAGATAGCAACCTAATAATAACGATCATATGATATGATATGCGACCAAATAAACGTGATCAACAAATGAAACCTCGAGGACCAGCATTATTATTGTCCGATGTCACCATTCTCATTTTAATGCAAGATTGACAATCGCGCGTAGAGTGGAGAAGCGGGAGTTCACTCTTTTTTTGCAAGCAACAACAGTAGTAATACAGTCAAATCGCAAAAGCATAAGGGCAGATAGCATTCTTCAATGTTACCCTGCTTTATTATTCTCCGCTGCTGAAGCGAAAGCTCGTTCGACCACGCTCACAAGCAAACTTTCCCCAGTGGTGTGCAAATTGAAATCCCGCATGGAGTCATTTGACACCGCAATTGTGTGCTTGTTAGTGCCGTTAGTCTGCGACTCCACCATTCTCAATTGGCTAGTGAGACGCTAATGTAATATCCACTCTCTCCTCTAATTTTGGGACCACCTGGCCAATTGAGCCGGCCACCTTGGCAAGTTGTGCGATACATCGATTATTGCTGCGATCAGGATTCCACTAGATGCAAGCATCTTGAATAATACAGAGTATAAATCTTGCAAATGAGACTAGAGTTGACACGCTACGATCTATTGTTGTGGATGAAGTGGCCAGGCTTGGCGCTAATTGCTGTCGGCAAATCCAACAAGAGAATGAGGGTGACCAAAAGTCGCACCTGGACGTTGGAGTCAATATAATTGAACATTCCTGGAGCAGAGGGGGAACTGCACAGGGCTTTATAGTGTAATGAAGTAATTCATACAACAGAAAGTCGAGGGCAAATGTTCGGTGATATCTGTCGAAAGGGACTAGTAGTACGTTCTTAATTGTGAGGCTGATTAAAAACCACGTGCACCTTGTCCTGGTTATTAAATTCAAGTTATCCAATAAAAATAATCTAGTATTATGTAGTATGTATGTACAGAGTATTATATACTAGTTATATATAGTATGTCAACGCAGAGGATTCCAGTCGTTCTGCATGTTGTGTATACCTGCCGTACACGTTGAAATCCCGCGCCACAGCGTGGCTACACCGACCGTAATGAACACTAATTAGGCAAAAAGGGCCCACAAGAATCCATCAAATGAAGGCCCCGGTTATTTCAACGTGGGAATGAGATATATAATACAGTCAAAACTCCCTTGTAAGCACTTCGATTTGTAGGAAACCCTGGCCAAAGCAACCGGACACGGTGTCTAAAATCCAATTCCGATACAAAATTGCTGAAAGCTTCTTATTAGATTCTTGCTTAAGTTTTTGACCTTGCCCATACAAAATTACTTATAATCAGATTAGCTGACTCAGCTTTTTAAAAATTTCCAGGCTATTTATATATTTAAAAATGCTTTAATACTAATTCTATATCAAAGGAATACTATTTTTAATGAGAAAAGGCTTCTTTGCGAGCCCAGCACTTATTTTTTATATAGTTATATCACTATCCCTTAAAACTACCTTAATTCTATATAAATTATAAAATTACTACGTATTAAGCATAATCTTACAATAATAAGGTTTTAATAAATATATATCTCTCTCAACCAACTGAGCCGTCGGCCCTAGTTAGAGATCAATTGATATAGGTTGGAATTAGTATTTATATGGCCTCATGGCTGTGCTAGGCCATTTACGTAATTTCTGTATGAATTTACTTATAATTTCTATATAATTTCTATATAATTGAGCGTACCTGCTATAAACAACCTGACTGGATGTTTTATATGGTTGCTTGTAGCTAGGCTGTATAAGACCAGTCGAACATACAACTCCGTAACTAGAGCGCGGGAAACCGCAGTACTAGTGCAGTCAGTTTTAGTGTGGCAGGGCAACAGGAAAGGCGCCTATTAACTTTTAATGATAATAATAACCAATAATGTTTTTATATGAACACAGCATATGCAATAGTAATAACTACAGGGTACGTACTTCAGAAGTACATATCGACCAACGGGAACTCCGGGGAAGCGGACATCTCTCCGGACTTGCCGATGCCTAGAGCACCCCCACGCTGCAGGAAAAAGCTTCCCCAAGTTTTCCCTCCAATGAGCGTGATACCCCACGCTGTTTTGCTCTGCGCTTTGGCGAGTGCGGGGGAGCATCACAGAGCATTGTTCGTTTTCTACCCCGTATATGAAGAGCAGCCAGAGACTTCTGTGTCGAGCTGAGGGTGGGGAAGTTCCCTGACTTCTATCTCGTGGTTGCAATCGAGGAACCGCAGCCGCCGTCACCATGGATAGCAAACAAGACGACTTGAGGGAAGTGGAGGGTATCGAGGATTTGCAAAACATGCATGTCCAGAATGACCCAAAAGCTTCCCTGACCCAAATGATCAATCAGGAACATAATGAATTGTATTTGGAAGCTATTCGGAAGTATCCTGTGGACGAAGCGATCGATCGAGATGCCGAGAAGCGCCTGACGCGAAAACTCGATATGCGCATCCTTCCTCTTCTGGGCATTTGCTACTTCTTCTATGTAAGCGGATTGAACTATAAGATTCCCACGAAAACGTCTCCGCTGGCAGCTGCTGATCAAAGCCTGTTGACTCAACAGTATGTTGACAAGACCACACTTTCCTATGCAGCCATTTTCGGGATTAAAGACTCCCTAAATCTGAAAGGGGCCGAGTACTCCTGGCTATCAAGTATCTTTTATTTTGGATGGCTAGTCTGGGCAATTCCTTCGAATCTGATCATGCAACGCCTTCCTCCGGCCTGGTATCTTTCTTTCAACATCTTTATGTGGGGCGTACTTTTGATGTGCGAGGCTGCGTCAAAAAACTTTGCCACGCTCTCTGTCCTCCGAATTCTTTCAGGTGCCTTTGAAGCCATTGCAGACCCGGCTTTTATGCTCATTGTATCGACTTACTATACCCGTGAAGAACAGCCATCTCGGATTTCTGCATACTACCTCTGGAATGGCATTGGGGTTGCCGGTGGTGGCCTCATTGGTAAGACATAGCCCATTTTAATGGCAATTCGGCCTTTCCAAAGTTATTGATCTTCTTTAGGCTACGGAATCGGCCACATCAAAGGCGCTTTAGAGTCCTGGCGGTACGAGTTTATTGTTGTCGGCGCAGTCTGCGCATTATGGGGCATTGTCCTATGTCTTTTGCTGCCAAACTCACCGGCCACTTTTTGGGGCTTCACACGCGACGAGAAACTGATGGTTATTGCCCGTCTGCGACGTAATCAGACGGGTGTTGAGCAACGAAAGATCAAGTGGGACCAGATTAAGGAGGCATACCTGGACTACAAGACATGGCTTTTCACATTGCTTGGGTTCTTTGCCAATATTCCGAATGGCGGAATTTCCAATTTTTCAACCCTGGTAATTGCTGGTCTTGGATTCGATGAGTTTCACACAACGCTTCTAGGTATACCCCAAGGTGTTATTGTGGTTATTTGGATTGTGTTGGGAGCCGTGGCCAACCATTATTTACCGAATAACAGCCGTACATTGGTCTGTGCTCTATTCATGCTGCCAACTATTGCCGGGGCACTCGGTTTCCTCCTTGCGCCGGTCGATGCCTACGTTGGGCGTCTAATATGTTTGTGAGTCTCCCCTCTAGATACCTATTGTGTCTGTTTAAGCAGCTAATCGGCCTTAAATCTGATAATAGCTACCTTACCGGATCATACCAAGCTTCCTTCGTGATATGCTTGTCAATTATTACCTCTAATACCGGTGGACAGTCCAAGAAAATGATCGTTTCCGGAATGATCTGGTTTGGAGTATGCATTGGCAACATCGCCAGTCCTTTTTTCTACAAGAGTGATCAGGCTCCCACGTACCGTTTGGGCATCGGCTCCATTCTAGTTTCAAATTGTGTTGAATTTCTACTCTTTTTCGTTTTTCGTTATGCATTCATTTGGGAAAATCGTCGCAAGGAGAAGCAAAGAGAAGCTCTGAGAGCAAATGGTGGTGAATACGAAGCCTCGCTGAACTCAACTGCATTCAATGACTTGACTGATAAACAAAATCCCAACTTTGTATATGTATATTAGAGAAATTATTTACATACCATTGAGAAGATACTCTAATAATTGACACTTTTTTCTCTTTTTTTTTTTTTTT
>CVMT01000013.1:419414-638291 GCA_000985935.1 Talaromyces islandicus | reverse complement strand
AAAAAAAAAAAAAAAAAAAAAAAAAGCCTGTCCGCGTATAGAAACGAGCATCGGGGCTCATAATTATCAGCCGTCCAACTCCCAGATACGTGGTCCTGGCTGTTGTGAATCGAGCAGCTGAGGTGCATCATGTCCATCGAGCTCATGCTTATTTTTCGGAAATGGTGCCGCTGTATAACTCGGGGGCAAGGCGTCTTGCCGAGTCCTCTTTCTATTATTCCGATAAAAAAGGAAACAACTGAATACCACCAAAGCAACGCCGACGACACACCCTATGGCGATGCCTGCCACAGCGCCCGGTGCCAAGCCACCTTTATCCGAAGACTCCTCCGAGTTGCCTGACGCTCCGCTTGAGGTTGGAGGCGCACCGGATGTGATAGTGCGGCTGGAGGGAAATGATGAAGTTGGAGGTGGTGTGACGGGTGCTTTCGTTGTTAAGGGCGAAGATGTAGACGATGTTGCTGAAGCCACCTAATCAAACTTAGCTGAGATTCGCCAGGATCAAGCCTTAGAATGACCCACTGAAAGGAGCTTGATGCCCCATGCTTCTATCCCCTCTGCCGTACTAGGCGTGCGTGTTGCTGGCTCCTCTGTAGGTGTGGGAAGTCCAATATTGGTCATGACGCCCGTCCAAACTACCCCAGGTGTGGCCGTAGCATGACAGCCATACTGGTTATCCTTACACATGAAAGAAAAAACATCGCTGGTGATGCTGTAAAGGTGTATGAGCTGGCTGATATCTTTGAGGGCTTGTAATGATGGACGACATACCTCGGGCAGCAAGTCACTGTACTCATCGGTTGACCATGGCTGATGGGCCCAGCAGTGGCACAAGCTGTAGTGTAGCCAGAGGGACATCCACCGTCTGTCAGATATGGGACGTCTATCGTGAATGATGGAGGGAAACAAGATCCCGACGGAGTGTTTCCTGTAAGTACTGGCGTGGGTGTCCCGTACATGTTACTGAAGTAATTGCCGCCTAACAACACATAATAGTAATTTGTTGTAGCAAAACAGGACGTTGGAGCAGTCCATGTTGACGGAAGAATCGGTAGCGACATTATTTATTCGGCCTCAGCCTCTTGCTGGTGTGGGAAGGCTCTATAATTCAAATTCATCAGAGCACAAGAGAAATGAAGGACATGGTGCGTATTCAGAGTGGTGAATAATGTCTCTCGGAATTAGGGGGGTTTGAATTGCCAGCCGGGCTATAACCCTGACGCGATCACACAAGATGCTAGACTACTCTGTACTCGGTATTCTGTATGTGCCAGATAAGGCACAGGTTCCAAACGGACCCTGAACTATTATAGGTAACGCCAAGCTTAACGGAGAGATTCATTGGCTGACAATTTCGTACGACTTCGCTCCCTCCTGCAATTAGCCGCCGTATGCCCTCTTCAGGTATGATGGAAATTAATTATATGTTTGGGGGTAAGGGTACTGGAAGAGCCGGTGAAGGTAGTAATAATTGCATTAATTGGTTGGATTTTAAATACAGAATAACAGTGTGACAGTGCGATTGGTCAATTCTACCAGGGATTCTGCGCCGCCGCCAACCCAAGTGTGTCCTCCTGCATCAGCCGGTGGGCCCGAGATTTAGCCAGCTCATGTACTGTTTACTATTGGTATAATACGGCCGCAGCTGAAATTGCATACCATGCTACGTACGGAGTATTACTAGTCATATGCAGACGAGGGATGAATGATTACCAGTCTTCGGCGCTACAATGGGCGCCAGCGTCGACGGTGGCGTTAGGCGATCCACATCATCGACGCCAGGCAATTAGCGACTTCTCAGCATCCAAGGATCTAATTGAATCAGCCTCCACCCAAAAGCGCCTCCACAACTCGCACTTGGCACGGCACAGCCTTGTCTTCTCGGCGCCATCTGATTTCACCTCGAGTGCTTGGTCAAACATTAATCCATCGTGGCGGCCACGATTTGCTCTTTGCTCTTCATATCCATCCATTCTCTCGACTTTCTATATGAAAACAATATACTCTTGAAATAATATGTATGGCCAGGAGCCCGCAGACTCTTGGGGGGCACAGATTTTGCACCATGCCACTAGGCGTCGCTTCAGAGGCTTCACAATTCCCATAGTCGCTCTGACCCTGCTTTTCACAATTTGGATATGCTCTGGTCTTGTGATAGACGCTTTAAAGCAGCCTCCGCTCAGCGAATTCTCTTTCGCTGACAGCAACGCCAGTCATCAAACGCACGCTGAAGAACAGGGGAGCGGCGAACCACTGTGGGCGGCACAAAGCCCAAAAGCCAACGCTGGCCATCCCATTCCGCCTAAGATTTGGCAGATATTATTGCCGAAGAAGCAGACAGTGGACAATGTCGCTCTGGATCCCGACACTCTTCGGGATACGCCTTCTTGGCTCGTCATGAACCCGGATTATACATAGTAAGCATTTTCAATCTTCAATATTCTACTATTTTGGTTGTCCTTATGGTTATTGCGCATGCAGACTTCTAAATGGTGCAATTTGGGAAGCTCAATCACACCTGGTCCAAATTTACATCTTATATAAGCGAATTACAGACCGTACTGACTGTCCGTCTTCAGCACGCTAGTGGGCCATGATGGAGGCAGTGAATTCATCAAACATCACTTTATCGACGAACCCAGCATAGTTGAAATGTACAACAACCTTCCGAACGTCGGGATGCAGTCTGATTTCCTTCGCTACCTCATTCTCGACGTTGAGGGGGGCATTTATACTGATATCGATACGGTAGCACTAAAAGCGATCAATAGTTGGGTTGCTCCAGACATTCGTGATCAAGTTCGACTGATTGTTGGCATTGAATTTGACCGACGCGACGGCGGTGCTTGGGCTGATATCCCTCACTGGCTTCAATTCTGTCAGTGGACCATTGCAGCGGCTCCTGGACATCCCGTCTTCCGGAAAATGGTTTCTCGGATACGTCAGTCACTGGACGAACTATCAGCATCCCACGGGCTTCCTGTTAATGAATTAACCCCAACTAGTTTTGAAGTCATGAACTCCACAGGACCCGCGGCCTGGACTGATGTAGTTTTCGAGCTATTACAAGAGCAGGATTCTTCTCTCAAAACGACGAAAGACTTATCATTCATGACGACACCGAAGCTTTACGGTGACATTTTGGTCCTCACTATTGACGGGTTTGGGATGGGGCAGCCACACTCGCATAGCACAAATGATGGGACCGTCCCTGAAGCTGCCTTGATGAGGCACCTCTTCCGAGGATCCTGGAGGGGGGATTCTATTGATCCAGGCAATGATAGCTGAGTATTTAATTCCTTCATGATGGTTTAAATGCTCATAATGATAGAATTGTAGATTAGATGTTGTGTAACAACTATTCTTTCAACATTGACAACCGCAGTCAGTGCCAGTCACGATGATTAGTCATGTGACTTCGATCACATGACTGATATACTTTCATGTACTCAACGTTTAATGAAACATATTTTTATTACTTCATCTGTGAACGCCTTATATTAGACCAATATTCGAATAACTAGCAGCATGTCAACGTTTCGAAAGACAAGCAAGTTTGATTCCTCATGTACTACACTTATGTCTGCTCATTCCAATGGCTCCATAGAAGCAGTCTCTGATATAAAGATTCGCTTTTTGGAAGAATGTCTGCTGTGATTGCCATAAATACGCAACAAATAGACTCACTTCTAATCCTTAGTAGGTTGTATGACGAACCATACTCTTGCCGGTGGTACGTAATATCGTCTGTAACTTCGTGCAAACCCGCCCTATAGCTGAATTGGGATGGGCTCTACTGGTTTGTTTATAGCCTCAAAACCGAGGTCAGCACCAACGTCAAATAATTGTTATTCATCGAATTTTCTCCAACTAAAATGCATACGATCCACCGGGAATATTTCCCTCAGGGAACTCTATCATATGGTCGAGCATAGTGAATATTAATCCTGTCTCAGAAACCATAGCGACGTGTTGTCTCAGGTATGCCTATGAGAATGACAGAATATAATCTAGCAGTGGAATGTGGTTATTCGGATTATCATTCTAATCTCCATTCATAAAGCCTAGTGCCTACACTTCCCAAACCGTACTTTACCCGTAACAACAGGGACGTTTACGATCACGGCAGAGCCAACAGCTACTTCAACCTACATTGGCACGTCTAAATTCAATGCATATGGAATTTAGATACGATGGCAACTCGATAACTCTCCAACCAAAACTTTCCATACATCATCAATAACTCCTCGGCCAACTAAAACATCTCAGCCAGGTAAAGCCCGCCGTCATCACCTCCCTCTAGCTCAAGCGGCCTATCTACTAGAGCAAAAGTGGGGATTGGGGTTGTGGTCGACCTTGGAGCTCTTGTGATCCTCATCAGTGTTTTTGCTATATTTTCCTGTCACCATCGGAAGAATGCTATTGACGGCACTGCGCAATCTGGTCGCCCGTATGAGCTGGATTCAAAAGTGTTGCCAGTTGAACTTTGCTCAGAATCGCCATATCATCAGTGAATTGCTTCGGGGCTCTTTTTTGTACTGGGAAACAATGTAACTATGTACAAAAGAACTATAGAACCTGTTCTGTATGGTGCCTTTACGCTAAACACAAGCCGTGGATTCAAAGGATCTCGGAGAATGACCGGTAAATTGTTGACGTTAACTCCGGGTATCGGGCAACAACCTGCTTACAGGGAAAAGATTCTGAAGCTCGGCTCGATGCAGATAACAGTCATATAGAGTTGGACCATCTATACGCTAATTTCGTACGTTCAGTTTGGGCATGGCATTGGTGAGTTTCAGTTACAAGGAGAAACTGTTTGCTACGCTTAATCACGGGACCCTTGCGACAGTCCTATTAGTAGCGAACAAAGTATTTTTTTAGAGCTTTAGGTTCATGCGCATTATAAAGGTCTTTGCAATATATGGGCTCTCTTACGACGCTCCAATATATCCGTCTTGCCCTAGTTGTCAACTCTTCAATTCTTACCAGAATTAATGTGAATACGGTCAACGCTCATCGCTCGGGGAAAGTGAAAAGGGAGTCCAGGCCTGTACTTGACGTGGAAAAAAGCCATGAATGAGATGACTTCTGAAAATTTTCACATTTTGTAGTTCAACAATACGTTGACCCAAGCACACATAGTGTTGGTGGCCCGCACACGGTGTTAAGAATATGCCGGCCGGACGGGCGGGAATAACCCGAATTATTCATATCGGATCTATTAATTCTTGAAGTTATATAGCCCTCAAATGTACCTAAGGCATTGGATCCTGATTTTCTCTATATGTGTGAAATTTCTATGTGCTCATATTATCGGACCTGGCCAAAAAACATACACCCTTCTCGCTCATCACCACTTTTTGCAAAATTATAACGCAAAATTCGATAATCAACATGGCACAAGAAACCTTGTACGGCCATCATCAGGCTATCGTTATTTCTGAGAAAGGCGCTCAACACTCACTCGTTTCTCGCAAAACACCTCGGCCTGGGCCAGGCCAATTGCTCATCGAGATCAAAGCTATAGCCGTAAACCCAGTTGACTATTTTCAACGAGACAACGGAATGCTTATTACCAAATACCCAACAGTGCTTGGTTCAGATGTCGCCGGTATTGTTGTCGAATGTGGCCCAGAAGTTCCTGCGGACACACCCAAGCCTGGCGCAAGAGTTGCCGCCTACGCTACAGCATTCTTCCACCAAAGTGATGCAGATTTCGGTGCATTTCAAAAGTTTGTACTAGTTAATTCAGAAATGGTTACACCATTGCCAGACTCTACTAGCTTCTGCGAGGGGTCAATCTTGCCCATGTCGGTGGCAGTTGCCCTAGTGGGTTGGTATGTCTTAGGCATTCCGCGCGACACCAGCTACAAGCCGGAGGATAAACAGGCAATATTGGTCTGGGGCGCATCAACCAGTGTCGGTAGTGCAGCTGTACAAAGCGCGAAACTACTCGGCTTCCGGGTTTACGCTACTTCCAGCCCTGGTAACCACGGCTACCTCAAGAAACTGGGCGCAGATCAGACATTCGACTATAAATCCGACGATATCGTTTCCCAGGTCGTCGATGCCGCAAGGAAGGACGAGGTGTCTCTGAATTATTGTTTCCTAGGACAAGGGAGCATTGAGCCTATTGCGGACATCCTCAAACAACTGAAAACGAACCGTACTCCGAAAATTGCGTCGGCACCAATCGTACCCCCGGAGGCCCAGGGTCTTGAAGGTGTTGAAGTGATATTTATACTACCTCCAATGGATAATCCAAAGGAGATGTATAGTCTTTACCACTGGACGTTTGTGGAATGGTTGAAAGAGAAACTCGGTACGGGAGAGTATATTCCTAGCCCTCGAATGAAGGTCGTCGGGAAAGGGCTGGAGGATATTGATAAGGCACTCGAGGAACTCAAACAGGGGGTTAGTGGAACTAAATTGGTGGTCGAAGTTTGATAGAATATGTGTGTACCTTCACTCAACAATATGCATGTCAAAGAAATTTATTGTTCATCTCTATTTACTGAGCAGAAAATTTCAAGTGCTATCTGCCTACTGCCGACGCGAACTTGGCTGGTCATGATTGCTTTGCGTTTGGAAAAGGGGACTTACAAACTTGTAACATTGTCCTTGGACTTGAGAAGTATAGAATTTAGAGAGAGCATCGGCTATTCTGCCTAAACACTTACATATAAATAATTGCCAAACACCGCGAGAAAGGTTCAAATGTTGTTGAAAGCAACCGATATTATTCCTTTTGATATTGACAGCCAGAAACTGATAATACGATGTGTGGAAATATTATGAAGGATGCGACTATGTCTCACCCCACTCAAAATAAATGGGTTGAATTGATCTTTAAACTAAAATATAAATAGCTACGAAAATATACTGGCCACACGAGGCGTGTAAGTGCTGAAGATACATGTGTGTGAGACACAGAGAGAAGGGGGGACTTTCAAAATTCTCGAGGAGCCTTCTACCAATCACTGTTTTACTACTCTTCGCGGAGATTTCTCCCACAGAGACATGGAACATATAATGCACCCGAAAAAAGCCGCCAACACAGTACTTTGTTTGTTAAAACCCTCTGCGAATGCAACTCGAACTGTTTTTCGGTCTTTGGGTGAGAGAAAATCTATTACAGAAAATGAATATGCAATTGCTTGAAGATTCCGTGGCTCGATCGACATCTTCAATGTGTTTGATACGTGGCTGTTTAACACTGTGGCGCAGAGGAATTGTTAGAGCTCCTCCAGTCACTGTTATGTTCGCGACACACCTTACAGCGAGACCAAGTGTACCTCCGAGGTTGCAGATCTGGCTCAATGCCCCCATTATAACCGCTGGTTTGAGTTTGAGTTTGAGTTTGAGTTTTAGTTTTTAGTTTTTTTGTGCAATTTCAGGACTTCCTAAATCAACTCACGTAGGTCGTTACTATTAACCACAAGTAGCGCAAGTGTTAATATGGTTGTGGGTGTGAGTCCAAACCCAACGCCCATGACGGCCCCGAAAAGATATCGTTGAGGTGGAAATCTCAGAGACTGGTTTGGGAAGGAACATGTCAATTCTACGCCCACAATTTGAATTACTGCTCCTGATATTATGAGGTATACTAGCGCCACGCTAGCGTTTGATGTTGCATATCCATAAAGGAATGCCGCGAGAGGAGAGCATAGGAGTAATAGTAAAAGGGTGGTACCAGCGTGTTGTGAGCTGAATCCGTAAACTACTAGCTCTCTTTAGGGTATGTGGAATACAATAGACGTAAATGGAAATCCCGCGAAGAATGATGTGCTAGCACCGCGTACTCCGTCAATATAGTCAGACCCAACTGGAACTAGACAACTTACGTGAACATGATAGCTATGATACGCTTTCGGAGGATTCAGGGTGGAAAATTACACTCTACTCTTGCAGATTGGTGGTTTTGCAACCAAAATTCCCAAAGCACGAAAGTTACAAAGAGAATTGCACCCATGGTTAAAGCCACAATAACAGCCGTACTTCTCCAGGTAGATTGTGTTCCCCCGCTTTCAAAGGCGTACACTAGTAAGATGGACGCAGCAAGCAAGACCATTACTCTCACAAAATCGACCCTTTGTAAATAACTTGTGACGAGCTTTCGCCACAAAAGATGTTTTCAAATCACGAGATGTTAAGGTGGTAAAAGTACTATGATAATTAAAGTGGCCGATGCACCCACAGGCGCACTTTACGGAGTCAATAACTGGGCCCACCTATGTATGAGAATATTCACTTGAATAGAAAAACCGGTCGCCATTTCCGCTTTGGCTTATAGACCCTCCCATCGGAGGAACAAAAACATTGGCTAGAGCATACACTGTCGACAAAAATCGCTATATATTTGCTTACCTTATGTGGTGGAACAAGGCTCTGTCTTATGACAGTTGTCATTGAGTATATTCTTGATGTCAAAATCCCCGGGGAGCCCGAAAAACGATGCTCTTAGCAGTCAATAACCAGCGAATTTACTCGGAAATGGTTACGTATAAAGTACAGTTTCTCGATACGTGTCGAAATGCCGCAAGGAATGAGAATATTATAAAACTTGCAATTCCGATAACGTACATGGTTTTTCGTCCGAATACGTCGCCGAGTTTAGCATAATTTGTGAGGAAGCCTAGTCGGCTAAAACTCGGTTTCTCAGAATAAAATACTATATAAATGAATAAAAGCATACCTGTATATGTCAATAATGCAATTACTATCCAGTATCGCTTGTTGAAATTACTGAGTGCGTCGGTTATTGAGACAAGCGATGTACTGACGATGGTTATCTCCACCGTCGAGAGGAACAATGCCAGCCATAATCTGAGAACCAAAGATATTAGTAGCGTATCTTGCTTCCATGCAAATAGTCACCAGGTTCTCACCCAGAAGTCAGAATATGGAACCGCCATCCGTTGATGGATTGCGAATCGTTAAATAGACCATTCTCTTGTCCTTGCACGACTTATGCCTCTTCCGGAATATGGCCACGTCTGAACCCTCACTGCAGCGCAATAGTATCATTCCTAATATTGAATTAAGTCTCATATCTCTAAAGAATGAAAAGCGAATCCCTAAGCATTAGTCCGACATTAGTCCCTAGGCATTATTTGCAGACTCGACCATAGAAAGCCGAGCCTAACCTTCTGGGGCTTTCCGGTCCCGGCAACCAGGCAAGCTTGGTCCCGATGAAGGTTTGCCAAAACGCCTTTGTTTCATTGAATTTTATAAATAATTCGCTTCAAAGACATGTTCCTTTCCATCAATAATTCCACCCCTTGACGTTATTCAGTTCATTCCTTCCTCCAAAATCTAATACCACCACGAAACGACTAACGCAGTTATAACCTCCGATAGTCAGAGTCAACTCGCCGATTTATTTGCTTATCAGAAAAGTAGACCTTCAGATCCTTAGATTCTGTCTCCGAGACAGCGATGTTACAGTAGTTTGCAAAAAAGTGGACGCTTTTACTTTGATTGTTTATTAATCCCTGTAGCCCCAAGACTCATTGAACTATATAAATTATTCTGGAGCCCCTATCGCTAAACCCGGCACTTTCCCTGATTAAGGCTGTCAAACAGTTAAAGGAGTAAAAGCGTGCACCGTTTTTGCAAACAACTGTATGTTCCTTGTTATTTCGCGGGTATATTGCATGCAACGGACACTGAGGCCTACGGGCCAAGCTATTCAGACGCCTTGCGGAGCGCAAGATTACCCATACTAGTTATGAGAAGCTGGTATCCGACCCCGGTTCAGGAGGACTGGTTGCTGATTTTATAATACGTACAGGATTGCTAGGGTAGTTTAGAGCAATCCAAGGTAGATGTATGTAGCTAGATGGCTCTGAATCAGGGTTAGATAGCGGGAGAGAGCAAGGATATAGAAGACTATTCAGCACGAATCTTGTGGGCTATGGGGCCAGCCCTGTGGTATAGCGTTGATATAAATTCTAGGTATTCTCTGGAGGCCTAATATTTATAATGATCTGTGGAGACAGCGGTTCATCTTTATTTATATATTTCTTTTGTATAGTACTGCTTTTGGTCTGTTTGATTGATTTACTGCTTTACTTGCGTTTATGGCGTATATAGGTAGATAGGAACGCCGGCTCCCCCGGCATCGCGGCCATAGTAAAGGCACGCTGAAAGGGTATGAATACTACTACTACTACTACTACTACTACTACTACTACTACTACTACTACTACTACTACTACTACTACTACTACTACTACTACTACTACTACTACTACTGCATGCAACGCAGCCTTCTGTTTCGGTGTCAACCCATCGCCGTTGTTTTGTTACTCTCTGAGACCCCTTTCATTAACGTCGGCTTCTTTTGCCATATGCAATGGTGGGTGCCGTCAACAAGGTCTCCATTTAAGTATTACTTCGTAGGGGTTATGTCTAATTTGGAAGCTGAAAAGAGACTTTCATTGTTTTTTATTTTATTTTATTTTATTTTTTATTTTCTTTCTTTTTATGCCTTTTCCCCATAGGGAGGAGCCATTTGTTAAGAGTATCTGCAAAGTGTCTACAATCGAGGCTCTTCAAAGCGGCGGTCATTTTCATTTCAGGTGGAGGAAAGAAAAAGAAAAAGAAAAAGATAGAAAAAAGAATCTTTTAATACAGGATCTCAGTAGATGTATTATATTATTGGTTGATGTTGACTAACATCAACTAATTTAACAGGTTCGTGCCCAAAGAAATAACCATAAAAACTCTCTAGCTGGAGATAGAAACACCCTAGTTTGTAGTCCATCTCTAGCTTTTATTATTGTTGTTGTTGTTATCCTTAGTGTTTATAATACTAATTGCTGGACAGGTCTTAGAAAATTTAAACAACTTTATTTAAAAAAGTAATTGGGCATCAAAGTATTGTGGTATTGCGGTGCCGTCACTAACAACAAGAACTCCAGTTCTATTGTGATCGATCGAAACTTACTACGAATTTACTTCGCCTACTAGCATCGTAAGTTTTTATAATTTTCCCAGTATGTAAATTAATTTCCTGGGTTGTCGGACAACCAATGGCTGTATTATCGCCGTCCTAATGACACGGTGGCTGTTAATCCAACTGCCAATCGGCATATGTAGCCTTGGTCTCTCCGATAACCCCTCATTTCCCCCGGTCGCAAAGCTAGGGTAGATAGATATGTGGTGATACGAGCAATCATGGATGTACACGTTATTCCCATAGTGCCTGCTACGTTGGGCAATGGCTGGCTAGCCTCCCCTCCTCTTTCAGATGCACGAGCCACTATTCCCTGTCGCGTAGAAAATCCCCGCCGTGGCCTCATGTGGTCGATTAATATTTGCATATCATTCATAACACATACTATGAGAAAATAACCATGGTGTTGGAATACATATCCACGTATCGCCTCGGACAGGAAACGCTGAAGAACTATCTGGAGAGGGTGTTCGAATGCGCCGTCATAATCTACGTAAGTTTTATGCACCAAAGCCAATGCCATAGCCCCTGTTAGAGCAGTCCATATGCGTAGCCTCGTTTCTGGTCTTCTGACAACTCAAAAACAGGTGAGAGACGATCGCTACGTCGCAGATGTCCCACACAGCCTGTCTTCTGTAAGTGTCGTTGACAGAAAAGCAATGGAAAGGGGAGATATGTGAACGTACTTCTAAATATTTCCAAGGAGGAACACGAGGCCATCCAAGGTCTTCGATCTGAGCGACACTAAATGGATTATTTGTTTATGGATTGTGGCGACAGCGTGACCTCTCCGGGTATAGGAGTTACACAAAACAAGGCTGTGTAAAATTCAACTTGTTCACAAATGACAAGACCTTTCAATAGGCAGTGCTAGTTTACCCACTCTTTACCCACAGCTTTGCAAGCTTGCTTCGCCTCGAGGCGAAAAAAAAAAGTGAAGACTGTGCAACTGATTGGGTATTCGCGTGGTACCAACTTGATATTCTACACTACACTTTTAGAGGAAATTGTTAACAACTGTAATATTCAGTGTTTGAGTTTCACATAGCTTTTTCCATTTAGTCGAATTCGCCGAGTTTCGCCCGTGTATGCCCTGTAGATGAGCCTAGTATTGATATAAAGCTCATCAAAATAATGGTATTTTTTTACCGGATCTAAACTTAACAGAAATACCTACTACCAGATATATCCATACAGCTACACAACCCTTGATTATGGAGGGACAATACGATAGGCTCCAAATAGCCTGTGGCACTTTTTCTTATCCGACCAGCCTGATTCGTACGCAGGCATTTTCACAGACTTTGCAATCTTACCATGAAAGGCTAAGAGAAAACGAGAAACGTTTATTTGATTCAAGGTCTAAATATCACGCGATTCATTTATTGGAACCTCGTGATGGAGATAGCGGTGCGTCGCAATACGATTCCTCTCAGTATTACTAGGCTACCACTGACGCGACGAGCACAGGATTCAATGCTACGAGTTGTAACTGTGTTCAAAATATTAAGGAGCATTTTCAACGAACACAAAAAGATCCAAATGTCCGATACGTGTACGTAAATCGTTACATGAGATGTGGAATATGCTGATAAAGTGATTTCGCAGGTTCATCCATGCAGAGAGTTCACAAAGTCCATTAGACTGCTCGAAGGATATGCTCGACTATTTGCTATCTTTCCATCAAGTATCGCCTTCGTTTCTAGAGCTTGTGTTTTCATTTGGGAAAGAAACGCAACCGGACGATTTCCATTACACGAGCTTTAGACAAGAAAATTTTCTTGACGAAGCGGATGCCGATGCTTTCGCGATACGTCAACTTGGTCGGTCTGGGCGAGAAATAAGGCATTGTTACAACCTGTGGTCTGCTGAAAGATCGTCCTTTGGCGGGAAACAGTGGCCCTTGAGAAATACAGCAGTATACCACTCGTTTGATGTTGAAAGCGGGAAAGCTCTGTGGATCAATATCAAGGCCAATGAAGTTATCAAATCAAGGATTACGAATGCAACAGCGACCCGCAGTGAGCTAAGTGCTGATAAAATGTCGAATAAAAGCAGCTGTTTTGCTGCCACTTTGAAAACTCATATGATTCATTTTGAGTGGTGTAGGGAGAACTGGCGACCCTACCTGAGTACTCTCGAACAAAGGTTGGAAAAGATCCTAACAAGGGTTTTCAACGCTCCTGTTGAACTTCTGGAAGCCGCACCTCCTGAGTTTATTGAACAAGTAAGCGACATTTCCCAAAAAGGCCCATCTAGACACAGCACATTCGGACAAGGTCGGCTTTCCAGACAAACGACGGGTCAGTGGAGGATTCCAGAGTCTATTCTCCCAGCTGTTTCCGAAAATTCCGATACCAATACACAGCCAACAATAACACGAAAAACTCACAACGCGGCACAGCTACCTTCAATATCTGGTAGGCATGGCCAGTTTACCTTCCTGGAACCGTTCCCCATCGAACAACTCCAAGAGCTTTCTCGCATTGGGTCTACTCTTCAAGTAGTTGGTTTAGTGATAAAGCTCAACACTCACGTCCTAGCCGACATAGTGGACTATTACCAATGTCTACTGACGGACACTCGTTTTCCGGCTTCCATTAAGAATTCATACTCAGCCGCCATCTCCGATTTTATACAGCAGTCAAAAGACATCATCAGAGACCTTGAAAGAGAATATCATCGGGTCAACACGCTGATGCAAAGGCTAAATAACGGAAAAGCCATGGTATGTTATAACACTACTATGAACGAAACCTTCATTCAACTAAATGGACTCCTTCTTTTAGTTCGAAGCAATTCTACAGTTCAGAAATATCGAAACAAACAAGCTGTTTGCATTGAATGCACATCATGGCTCTCAGAGAATGGAGCACATGACGCTAGAAATGCATCAGTCAGCAATCGAAATGGAGCGAATGACGAAGAGCATGCACAAAGTGGCCGAAAAAACCGAGCGGGAAACGGCTTCAATGCATATTATCACTTTTGCTACCCTGATATTCCTTCCGGGCACATTTATTGCCGTAAGAGTGTGCACACCGTTGCGAAATTTTGGGAATCCTCTGACTCTTAAACAGACCTTCTTTGGCAGTGGATTGTTTCAATGGGACCAAAATAATCCGGGGGAAATGCCCGTTTGGAAACCGGAGTTCTTTGCTCTTTTTGCGAAAATATGTTTCCCATTTATGGCGGGAATTCTGCTGATATGGATGGGGGCGTATTGGTGGGCAACCAAGAGTCGAGAGCCGTGTAACAAGGGGGTGGCCAAAGAAGTCTGAGAAGAGCTTGACTATGAAATAATATACTCGTACTATTATTTACATGGCGCCAAGAGGGTTTCTGGACGAGATAGTCTCCTTGACGTTAGGGCTGGGTTACGCGATTCCTTAGCTTGTGTATATGTATCAACATTGAAAGTTACACTCGGGCTCCTGCATTTTCACTTTATCAATGCAAAATTCAAGGCTAGAAAGAAGAAAGAAGAAGAAGAAGAAAGAAGAAGAAGAAGAAAGAAGAAGAAGAAGAAGGAAAGAAGAAGAAGAAGAAGGAAAGAAAAACCACACTCGGCAAGAAGAGGTATCATGATTGTTAGTCGCCGCAAGGTCTGTTTACCCCGCACACACGCATCTTGATCTCTGGCAGGCTGGCATAGCCTCACTGCTGCCTACATCAAGAGCAAAAGCATTTGCGCCCGGGTGCCTATGCGGCTCAGCTGCTGGAAATGAGGCGCCACACATGGGCAACGCGCCACCTCGATGCACAAGGCTGGCCCTGCGTGCTTCATATTCGTCCGGAGTGGCCCTCTCATTTTCTATTCCTCTTCATGAATTTCTCCATGTCGTTCTGATTCATTCGCCTATGGTGGCAACGGCATTTGCCTCCACCACCTCGAGCAATACTTTGCCGAATCATATTGTGTCTTCCTGCGTCCGCCAACCCCTCCAGGTGGCGGCGTCACGCGAACGAGAAATGGACTCAATATCCCGAGAGTTCGGAAACTGGTTCGAAGAAAACAAGATCAGTGGGCTTGATGGCTACGGAAACAGGGCCGATTATGTCGCCGAAAGCGACCTAAGAAAGTACTGGAGTTCTCAGCGAATTCGCACGATCTGGAGCAAAGAAGTCACAAAACAGCTTCCTATCCCCGTGGACTCTATCAAACAGGACTACCTTCGCATATTCTCGACTCTGGTATACATAGCTAGACAGGGTAGACCGAGTCTTGTTTACCTCAAAGACTTCAACAAACGGAACATCCACGACAATAACGTCCTTCCGCATTTCGAGCAAGGTCTTAGTCCAATTTTCCCACGAACTCCGGAAGGAATAAATGTTTCAGAGACATTCAAAAAGACATATTTTCGCTTCAATCCTGTGGTATTCGGTTCGGGGCTGCATCGGAAAGAGCTTAATCCGCATTGTATCCTACCCATGACGTTCAAAGAAAAGCTATCTGGCGACTCTGTCGTTATAAAAAAGTATGAGCCCCATGCAGCGGCAGGCATTGAAGCAAGCGAGGTGAGATTGGTTTCCCCCTCCCCACCCTTTCCCTCCCCAATACGAAACGTACGCAGAACTAGTTACTAACTGGGAATTTATTCACCCAGAAAGTCATCGTCGTCAAAGAGTATCCGCAATACGAACTCGATCGAAACTTTGAAAACGAGGCTAACGCTTACATATCGCTGAGGAATACTGCTGGGGGTGTGGTATCCAAATACTTCTTGAAATACCATGGCTCATTTATTCAAAACCAGAGAGGGTATATTCTTTTAGAATATGCTAACGAAGGGAGCTTGCTGGACTTTTTTCGACAAAAACGCCCCCCCTACACTCGCGAAGAAGTACATAATCTGTGGAGAAATCTTTTTGAATTATTGTTAGGTCTGAGTATTCTTCATGATCATGATCCGACCATAACTACAAAACAGCTGCGTGGTGTGCACCAGGACCTAAAACCTGCAAACATATTTGTTTTTCGAGAAAAAAACAAGGAGGGTTACGAATACAAATTCAAAATCGGTGACTTTGGTCTTACTAGTTTTGAGTTTTTTGACAAGAATTCGAATAAGAGTCCTGATAATAAAGGTGGAACAATGTACAGCCCTCCAGAATTAACACATTGCCACGAGGACACACGCTATATCAGTGACGGCATTACAGAAGAAGCAGATATGTGGTCATTTGCTTGTGTACTATTCGAATGCGCCGTCTGGAGTATCTGTGGTGAGGAAGGCCGGGATGAGTTTTGGGAACTTCGATGTCAAGAGATTAGCAAACATCCCTCCCATGTCAATCAAGGATATGGAGCTTCTTTTCATGATGGTTTCCAAAGAATCACCGCAGTGGATCATATGCTGGACGTCATCCTAGAACGACGCCGTGTTTTTGATAATTTCACGAAACGGATTTGTATGATTTTGCTGGACCAGGTTTTGGTCCCAAGAACGAAAACCCGATCTCGAGCTAAGGAACTCTACCCACTCCTAAATGACGCTCTCAATGCGCCCCGGTCGCTGGAAAACTCGCCAATAGAACGTCTTCCAGATTGCTCGTCCTTTCCACCACCAGTTAGGTCGGCTTTAGTGCGGTCGAAGCAACCTCCGAGGGATTCTCTCCCACAGCTTATTTGCAGAACCGATAATCAGCAAAATATCGTGGATTCACCTCTCTCAATAAATGAAAATGAATACTCCAATCGACCTCCGGTTCATTTCAGTTCAATGACGCATCCATGTTTGGGTCAACAAGAACTCGAGAATTCTGTTCCAATCAAAAGGGCTCTGAGTCTGGGCCCAAGAAAAAGAGGAAGCCATGTGCGTGATGGGTACCTTGAATATATATGCCCCGAATGCCAATCAAACCATACCAAAGAAATTGTTCTTCCGCCTTACAGTATGCAAACTGGTACCAGTCAGTGCTTTAGAGCCACATCACACCCAGGCCCACACCCACCGGCGCGAGCTTCAAATATTCTCACAGTCGACCCGAGAGAAAATCACCAAACCGAAAACAACGAGATTACAGAAAACTCTGAACAGAGTACTTATTCTGGAGGTTCACGTGAACCACTGAGACAAAGCCCACCTCCATGTCGAGTCGACTACCCACTAGTATCTGTTGAGCAGCTTCTTGGATGGTTAGATAGTGGGAAAAAGACAGAACTTCCAGGACTAGCTACAGCACTTAAGTTGCTGAAAAAGAGAGATCAAGTGCGTTAAAATATTGACTTCTCTTCCCCCAAAAAAAGCTAATGTCGCTTTCAGATATTTATAATCGATGACTCAGTATCAATGAGAATACATCATTGGGAAAAGACCATGCATACGTTTAGGGCGCTTGAGCATCCTGCTAGTCAAGTTGATCCAGACGGTATTGAGTTATATTTTACGTCAGATGCAGACAAGGTACACAAGTCGTTGCGGAATAGATTTTCAAAGCTCCTTGGGGGCGAGCCAAAGTCACTAGTCGATTTAGTAACCGATCGAGGAAAGAAAGTGGGCGAGGATATTTGCCATATGGAACTCAGTCTCAGCACAATTCTTGAAAAAGTGAAACGGAATCTCTCTTCGCGAAAAACCAGCATCTATATATTGACTGATGCTATGTGGGATGACCCGATGGAGAGCTATTCTTCGAAATGTTGCGGTGTTGACAATCCAATACGATCGCTGGTCGAAGAAATGCGTAAAAAAAACATCATGCGAACACATGTTTCGCTCCAGTTCATTCGGTTTGGCGACAACGAAGTGAGCAAACGTCGATTAAAATACCTGGACGACGATCTAGGCAAAGAGCTCCAATTGTACGTTTTTTCGGTAAAGAGTTCTCTTCGAGAGCTTTGTCCTGAAGCCAGTAACTAGATGATCTGTGCTGACTATTTCTCAGTGACATCGTCGATTGTCGCAACCACAGTTCAAGTGTGTGGAATATGCTTCTTGGTGGTGTTATCGCCGCTATAGATGCTATTGATGACGATTCTATGCAGAATAATAATATTCGGTCTCGATCTGCAACACTTCAAGAACTGGGGTAAATTGAAAAGGCAAATACCACATTAGTTGATTTTGATACAACGCCATATAGACTCCCAGACAAGGGCAATCCATCCTTTCTATTGATAGAATTTATGTTTCATTTTCATGAGTTAATAAAAACTCGTTCCCGATACATATGCACAGTCGCCGTGGAAAAAGGATAAAACCTTTGCACCGGGTAAAAATAATTGTGACGAAGGAGGCGGCCCTGGGTCAAGTAGTAGTTGGGTAACAGGAGGACGTGGGGCCATTTTATTCGTAAAGCCAAGCCACCTTAGATATCTACCCAAGGCAACAGGATTTTTCTACTGCGCACAACATTGTGGCGCTACAAACTCGAGTGTACATTGTTGAAGCTGCTGTTTTGTTGCTGATAAGACGTCGTTTTGAAAACTCTATAAAGGGCAGCTAATATCATTATGTCTCTCAAAGTTCTTCAGGTCCGTCGTTTTCCCTAATAAATTTTCTTTTTTTACTTTCGAGTTTGGGGTTTATCCTCTGCATAGTAATACCGCAGTGCACAACCTCGAAAAGTCATCCGGTTGGTTTATGTTTTCGGTTATATCAAGCGAGCCTTCCATAAGGCGTTGGTTGAACAGGATTGGCTAGCTTTGAGACCTGAACTAGCGTAGACGAAGGGAGATCTCATAGACTGGAAGTGGCAATTGCTTTTGCAACGACGTATTTAGTGGGTGGAAAGGTTTAGCCGCATGACGAAAATGCCGGTGTGTTCCAGGAAAAGGGGATACGTTGGTCCTATTCCTCGAGTGCACCTTGGCTATTCAAGACTTCAAAGTTCACACTAAGACTAGATATTCAAACGCCAATCAGGCCAGAGATATGGCTTTCTGTTTATAATTTGGGATTGTTATTAATGACTTGACTCTAACCGCTCTAACTAAGCGGGTATTTCGGGAGGCCCAGCATAAGGTAGGCTAGATGATGAAAATGATAGAGAGATCTAATCGTGCCACTTTGCGCACCCGCCGCTCTCGCTTTGGCGATTAGTGGTCAAAAAGCAACTGTTCCAATCGATGTTTTAGACATCTGCTCGGTTTTTAGCGTGTATAGGCTGTGTATATATTTAACCCAATCCTGTATAATAAATTTGTTAGGGTCTAGGTCAGGAAAAATTAGGGAACTTTAGAATAATTTTAAAGAGTTAGGGTTAGGAGTATATCGAGACATATACGAGTTATATTTAGAGGCTTAAGTTCGGCGTTTGTAAATCTTATACATATAGGCTGAGCGGATATTAAAATCTTTTTACTATCTTTGCCATCAAGTCACTAAAATCTAGTAAACAACCGCCCAGGTATCCGGGATACCCGAGCAATTTTCAGCTTTACGTCCTGCTGAGTGCTGAACCCCCGCAAAAATAGATAAGAGAAGCGTTGTACGTACGTACTACTGTTAGTTGTGAATCCACTGTCCCCTTTGAGCTATATTTTACTGCATATGATCGTTAGCTAGCTGCGGGGACTCTTTGATTATGCACTTACAAACTTACAGTTCAAGTACGTATTGAAGATCTTCAGAATCCGCCGGTTCCAGTATGCTATTTTGAGGCTATACCGTGGGGGCTGTCTGTATGGCACCACTGTATGGACTATGTACAGTGCTGATCCTGTACGTGGTTTTTTGTTTTTCGGAATTTCGAAATTCTTGTCAGAAGTGTCAATAGTGAGATTCATTCCTTCACCTTGGACCTTTATGCCACCTCAGTATTGTACCGCATCAAGCGACTGTGAAGATCAGCAACAACGCGGAGACGTGCAACTGCGACTCTTAAGACTAGCGCGGCGTGGTAAGTATGAACCATACTGCAAGTACAAAGTAGTCGTGGATTAGTCCTCGTTCATTATTTGAGCAGAGGTTCCCATTTGCTCTGCGGAATATCATCAACGCTCTCGAGGTCGCGGCCCCCTAATTAAACTTGCTGCCGATGTAACATCCGCTGGCTTCAGCCTTCTGGAGTGCAAACTCGGGAAACCCACTTTCCCAAAGAGGCCATTCATCAAGGGCTGTAAGGTAGTCGTTTGTCAGAACTAGACATTAATAATATTATTAATTATGCCAACAAACAAACAAAAATCATATAAAGTCCCTCGTGTCGTGTTGGAGCGATAGGGTCCTCCGCTTTTTAACCTCAAAGTAGACCGTCATACTTCCGGATGTGAGACGATGCTACCTTCTTACCTCCCGTCTTGTGTTCTTTATGGAATAGCGTGTATGTTTGATGACATGAAATGAGGATTTTAGGATTTTCCTATTTGGAGATAAGCTCTTTTCGATGACTTAGGGATTATCTTGACTCGATTATATATAGAGCATCGGGTCATCTTGTATCTTCACATGATGGAACAGCGCAGTGCAAAGTCCCTGGAGACGACCATTCCTTTCTGAAAATAGCCCAATATACTCCTTTCTCGTTCATTCGTAGACCGAATAGCACATTCTTTCTCGTTAACGCACCCAACTACATCGAATTATTACAATCATCACCACCATGCATTCCCTCAAAACACTGTTATGTGCTGGCACTCTCGCCTCTACGACTCTCGCTTTCCCTACAACGCACCGACGTGTATCCGGTAACTCGACTTCGACCAACATGCTCAGTGTTTACTGGGGGGCTGAGGATGACAGCACAACTCTTGCCGACGTCTGCTCGGATGACTCGTACGACATCGTCAATCTCGCCTTTGTGAATGAATTCTCGGCCGATGGCGGATACCCCAGTCTCCAGATCAGTACATTGGATGGAGCGTCTCAGGCTCAACAGGATGCTGGCGCTACGTCGCTTCAGGATGGATCTTCGCTGGTGTCTGCTATTCAGACATGCCAGTCTGCTGGCAAACTGGTCATTATGAGCTTGGGTGGCGCCAGCGACTACTCCAACGTTGCCCTTTCTGGAGACGATGAGGGCAGGGCCGTCGCTGACACCTTGTGGAACTTGTTCGGCGGCGGGACTAACGAGACCCTTAAGGACCTTCGTCCGTTTGGCGACATTAAGCTTGATGGATTTGATTTCGGTTGGTGTCCACATCGCTCACCATAAGTATTCTAGCATACTGACCCATTATAACAATGCCAGACAATGAATCCGGCTCGTCTACTGGCTACAGCGCCTTGGCTTCCCAGCTCAGATCCAACTTCGCCCAGGACTCCAGCAAGAAATACTACCTCACTGCTGCTCCTCAATGCCCTTACCCTGACCAGTCTGTACCCCTCGATGTGTGCAAGCAGCTCGACTACGTCTGGGTTCAGTTCTACAATAACGGAGACTGCAACGTTGGTCAATCTGGCTTTAACGCTGCAGTGCAGAACTGGAGCGATGGCATTGGCGATGCCAAACTTTTCATCGGCGCTTTGGCTAGCGACGCAGATGGCGATAATGGATATGTCGACTCGGATACCTTAGTCCAGGCACTGGAAGAAGTTGAGGGAATGGACTTGCCCAACTTTGGGGGCGCTATGCTCTGGGAGGCACAGCTAGCTGTGCAAAATGGCAACTACCAGCAAGCTGTCAAATCTGCTCTTTAATCTCTACATATATGTAGCCTTGAACGTTCAGTGTCATTTAACTATATATATCTCTAGTCATGTGTATATATAATTATATATAAAATTGAATTTTGCTGAGTACAAAGACTGGAAAATCTTCAAATACTTTTTTTGTTACCAGCTAACACCCTGAAACATTTCACGGTATGGATAAATTGATATCTATACGCAAACTACATATGTATGTTTTGTTTTCTATTGGTAATGCATCCGTCCGGATTAAACTAGAAGCTAAGCGGAGAAGAAATAAGCAAACAGCGATCCCATTATCCTATGTATATTTGACGACAGCATGTGGATAACATCAAACTCAGTCACGACACAGATTGAAAACACGGTACTGAGACCGAGAGTGCAGTCTGCTCTAAGAGAATTCCAGAATGCCCATCTGTCGAGGGGTCTCCCCGCTTCGTAGTCATCGTCATCTATAATAAAAGGCGTCACCAAGGGCCGAGCGACGCTGTCGAGTATATAGGCTGTGAATGCAATATTCAAGCCAGTCAAAATTCCACAATATTGATACAATCCAGCCACGAAAGTAGGTCTTGTCAGCGTGTATGAATGTATAGATAGAACCACAAAGGATCCTGCGCTGACAAAAACAAGAAACTGCCGTAGACCATGGTCAATGTGATAGAGCCGTCTAAAAGGAACCAGAATACGGGATGGCGACAGTTGCTGCAAGGCCGGAACTGCTCCGATAGAGGTGGCGGCGGTGCCGGCTGTATGAATGTTTATCAGAGTGTTTTTTCAATGCGGAACTAGAGGAACGAACCATATAATAGCGAAGTCAGGCAGGGCCCGGCAAGCTGAAAAAGCCGGTAGCTCGTGGAGGGCGAGTTGGTCATTTTCTATCAATAACGGCGCCTACACATGTGGGATGTGTAATGATTTAGCGTCAATGTTGCTGCTTCCTATGTTAGATGTTTTATTTTATTTTTATTTTTTGTAAAAAAAAATTATGGAAGCCATCGCGCTCTATATATACAATATTCCTGGGACACTTCGTCTATATGTATCTAAGATTAGGGCATACATGTAGTCTTTGTGCGTTTCTAATTTGAGAAACCGTGGTATATATAAGTATTAGCGACGAGCTATGTTTCCCAGCTCTTTGTCTTCAATATTGAGGATCGTCCGTGGAAAGGAATGATGAAGGAACATTAGATACATAATTCTTCGAAAGTCCCGGCTATAAAAAAGGCTAATAATAATTACCACATATCAAGATTCATTTCACAGGTCCACAAAACCTTGGCAAGCTCCTTAGAAAAAACTGCCTTTGTGACTGCTAACCAACCAATTTTCCGTAACTACAGGATTCAATGTTTGTCCCCGGCAACAACGCTTCTAGGCAGCGCTTTTACAAAGCCGCACAGCATACCGCATTGGGAATTTCAAATTAGATGTCAGCTCATAACTCGTCCCGTGGTCTACGTTACGAATGGATCTCCATCTGCAATAGTATTGGACGTTGAGCGGGGGCCCCTCTTACGGGCGTCTATTCCGCCCTCTTTACACTGCTCAGCCCATCAACGGACTAACGTCTCTTCAGTAAACGAGGTTGGCCCAGGCGTTGATTTGTCCCGGGAGCGCAGAAAATGCATAACAACCTTTTAGCATGCAGAACTAACTCCAGCCTAACTGAAAGCCTCCCCACTTTTCAGCACGTATTGAATATTGAGTAATTGCTCTGGTAAACTCAAGTAAAGTCTATATAAAGCGGTGGGCTCTTCTCGACTTGTTCCGTCTGCTCCCAACCCACCACAAGTTGGTGAAATGTCTGGTCTCATCGGCAAAGTCTCATTGGGCGTCGGCCTTGTCGCCGAAGCTCGTCAACATCACAAGGCAAAAAAAGCAGCTGAGCGAGAGCACGCCAACAATGAAAATAATACTGAAAGCAACACTGAAAATAGTCCACAAAACCTGCCCGCACCAGGAGTCGCACACAACAACGAGACTTCTCCGACCTCCAGCTCTGTAAATGACAGAGCCGACACGGAAGAAGCACAATGGCAGCTCGACGAGGCTCAGGATGAGCTAGTCGGGGGCAGTACGCCGCGAAAGAGTAAGCAGGGCACGGCGAATCCGGACAAAGTGGTGCAGGCTTTTCTCGACCGACAGACTCTACCAGAAACTGCCCAGTTGCGGCTCTTTGAAAATGCCAGGTTGGAATACCCTGTTGTCCTACCTCAGCGTCGGCCAAGGGACAAGAAGCGCGGATTTGTTCGTGCTTATGCACCCGATCTACAAAGTAAAGGAATCGACCAGGCACTCTGGCTCGACCTAATCGAGACGCTGAATGAGTCTAGCCTGGCAAATCCGTGGATAAATGCCATTAACCTAGCAGCGTTGGCGACAAACGCGCTGCCCACTGCAATCGGGTTTGCTGTTTCGACGGCAATTATGATTGCCACCCAGATCGCCATGGAGGCGCAGGGACGATACCGGTTAGTCGCTTACCATGTCAATTGATATTGCTTAGCTGTGAAAATTCTAACGAAATATCTAGACAGAACAAAGCTCTGGTCAAACTAAATGACGAATTCTTCCGGCCGCGTGAGCTATACTGTCTCATCATGACGTGGGATCCCAACTCGCATTCTTCTCGTATCAATGTCGATGTGAACACGACCGTCAAGAACTCGGTTTCTAACCGGGGTGGCATGTTGCGCAAGTTTCAATCATCCAACGGTACCACCACCCAGTTCGAATTCATGCAAACAGCGCAACTGGTCTTCCCCGGTCTGGACTATATCGCCGCCGTCCCCGGGGAAGAGGCCAAGGGAATTAGGAACAAGCTCAAGAGGAGCAAGGACTTTGTAACGGAGTACATGGATCGAAAAGCTCAAGCTGAATTTGTAAGTATGGTACTTTATAAACTCCCCTCCCCCCTCCACCTTTTTTTTTTTTTTTTTTTCTTTTTTCTTTTTTTTGTAACTAGCCCAGGTCGGCGAAAACCCAGATAATCTGCTCTCCAACGAACTCAACCCAATTTTCGCATCTAAATATGCAGATCCAAACCACCCGATTCATAGTGGGTCTCTGGTTTCCCTCATTTTGCTGGGCTACATCAATCCCCAAATGGGTCGCTCATCTAGTGGCCGTCTTGGGGACGGTGGGCTCGTCGGAGCTGCATTGTCTGCTCGAAGAGACCTTACCGGAAGATTCGGCGGACAAGTGTACAATGATAGGAGTGCAAATGCGTCGGATCGTGGCTTTGGTTTCGCTGGAGGCCTATCTCGTAGAATGGATCGGAGAGGGCAAGGAGGGCTCATCGGCGGTCTGGTCGGAATGGCTGCAGAAGCAGTGCGCAATCGTGGAGAGCAACAGAGAACAACACCCCAGCAAAGTTATGGAGGTGATATCAACCGGGACAATCAGTACCAATCCCAGCAGCAGCAAGGCTACACGCAAACGCAGCGAACAAACGCAGGAGATCCAGGTCGATCGGGCCGAGATGGGCCGCTTGGGATTAAGAAACTTCTCAATGAAGTGCGTATCACTGTTTATTATTGTTATTTTTATTGTTATTATTTTTAAAAGTATGCTAACTCGGCCTTGCAGAAAGTACTATACTTGATGGTTGTCAACATGCCGACAGATGACGAGATGTCCGAGGCCCGTCGGATCACCGCAGAATGGGATGCTCAAGACGAGCCACCTCCATACGAGGAAGTGGAAATGTAAAATGATTGGTGTGACCAACCAGGTGACTGTTTTTGTTAGCTAAAACCCAAAGGGGTGCGAATACATATGTAAATAATAGTGCATGTGTAAGTGGTATATCAATTAATTCATATGAGCAATTAGGGGGAAGAAGGAAAGAAAAAAGAACATATATACATAAAAGAGGACCACCACTATGAACATAAACCTATAGCAAGTCTTCATCAGGTCTATTAGGATACATGTATTCATATATATATTAGTTATCTGCTCGCGCGTCAGCCTTGACATCAACCTTGTGCTGACAACGCATCCTGCTTCTTGGTATGCCAACGTTCGCCGCGCCATTGAAGCACGGCTGTGGGAATAAGACTGGCAACAACAATCAAAGCAGTAGCAACACCAGCGCTCTTAGCAACGCCGACACTAGCAAACATATGCGGAAGCCTAGGAAGATAATTAGCGGATAGACCTAACGTGACAAGACGGGATAGCAAAAAGTGACTCACCAGAAAGGTCCAATGAAACCCCAGATCTGACGCACAAAGGTAATCATCACGCCAACTGAGGCTGCCTCTGTTGCATTGGTGTCGACAGCATAAGTGATCAAAACAGTTGTGACAACCTGGTTCCCGAACGCAGAGATGGCCACCCCCACAATCGGCGTGATATTCCAATGACCGGCAGGGGATTTTTCCGTCTGCACCAGAAACACGACGCTACCAGCGATCGACAGCAGGAAGCCAATGTAGCTTAGCCACAGTCGGTATTCCGATGGCGGGCGCTGCCCCAATTGACGAGTTTTTCGGTTCATCCACAGATCCGACAGCGGCCCTCCGAGTTGTTCTCCGAGTACAGATCCGATGATGAGACTAAGAAATTGCAAGCCGAGACCCTGGGCATCAAGGCCGAATTTTTCTTGCAACAGCTGGGGGATTTCAACTGTAGTCATTACGCTACCAAACAAAAACACCATGGCATAGGCCGCCGCGGGGATCATCACCGTGGCACGGCCAGCCATGGTAAGGGGTTGAATAAACTCATACGGATGAAGCGGCGTGGGGTCGATGCGTCGGAAAGTGAGGTATTCTTGGCGAAAGCCGGAGCCAGCAAGGGACGAGGATGAGCCTGGGATGTAGCGAGTCTCCGGGCTGAGGAAAATACACAAAATCAGCTGCACACCATTTGTCTGTACTCGAAGGTTAGCGGTTTCCTAGTAGAATGCGCAAGGGTCTCTGTCTCACGATGGCCAGAATGTAATAGATCCACCGATAACCAACACGCTGGGCGACAAATCCAAAAATGAAGGGAGAAACCGGCACTCCCAATGTTACTAACAGCGCCCAGACGCCCATGTAACGGCCGCGGTCTTTACGAAAAAAGCACTCGGCCACCACAGCACTTCCCAGAGCACCGGCCGGGCAGATGAAAAAGGCCACCAGAGCGCGGCAGGCGGCCATGGAGGCGTAGGAGGGGCTTTTGGCGCAGCCAATATTGCATACCAAGCTTCCGACCAGCGAAATCAGGAAAATGGGACGACGACCGAAGCGATTGGACAGCGGTTTCCAAAAGAGAGGGGCTCCGCCGATGATGGCAATCTGCAATGAGGTCAAGTACGCAGTCTTCTCCATACTAATTCCCAAATCCATTGAAATGTCGAGATAGGCGGGAATGATGGAAGCGGCGATGAAGGTCCCCATCATAGCATGGAATGCGACAAGGACGAGGTTTGTGTGTTTCTAAGACCGTGTCAGTTTTCTTTTTCTTTTCTTTTTCTTTTTTTTTCCCCGGGGATGTATGCATAGGAAAGAAAGAAAACCGGAATAATACCTTCCACGCAGGCCAGTTGTAGGGGTCGGCGTCGTCCATGGCCGGGACGGGGTCCAGCTCAAAGGTGCCATGGCGTTGGAGGAGGTACTCGCGATGCTCGGGAGCAATGTCGGAGTCGCTGTCTGAGGCTGGCGGCTTGGGGTTCTTTTCGTCCATGGCGAGGTGGCTGTTGCGATGAGATATATATTCCGTCTGTCTTTCAAATGTTGTGGATGTAAGCGGCATCCGATGACTGTAGGCGCGGGGAAACCCGGCGACGAAACAAGACGAGACGAGACGGGCGAATTGACCTGCGAAAGCAAACCGGCGAGCAGGACAGAAGTGGGCGGGCTGGTCTATTATTATTAATGGCAGTAGAATGTTCGAATTTCCCAATCTCGACGGAGAAGCAGAGGTAGCTCAGGGCGCGGGATGGCGAAAGCTTATTAGTATTATTAGTATTACATTCCCGTCCACGGTGTTCCAGGGGCCAATTCGTCCCGCGAACCGCCCACATACAGCCAGAACAGCGCCATCCGGCCGGATGTCGGTGTGCGAGCGGGGAGGAGGACAAGGATTTTAGATTTGAGCCTGGCAAAACACAATTCACACAGCACGGCGGTTGATAGCGATCCGCGCGTCGTTGCATCGTTCCTACGCGCGATCGACGGCGTCGATGTTTCAGCGCGACCCTCCTGATCGCCAAAGGACACACACGCTAGCTATTGATAGTGGCTTGGCTGGATACGACGCTGCAGAGCGGAGTACGGAGGAGACCTGGCTGACGACGCTTTCTCCGGACAAGGAACCTTATTATTACAGAGTACGTACTAATACTGTATTGCCAAGTGCCCACGCAGTACTACTCCGGACGGACCACGCACAATGGGTTCTTGAATGGTGTCGGAACGGAACAATTATTGTTGATTTGCACCAAGAAAACGAAAGATAGTTCAGTATTACGAGGTACGAAATATTCACGAGATAAAGCCCAATTCTGATGCTGCGGAGGCGGAAGCGATCCCCCACGGGGCGGCTAAAGATATACCCCGGAGGACCACCTCGGACGTGTGGAAAAGTGATCTCATGCTGCTGGAATGACTAAATAACTCTTCCGGATTCAATTCTCTCGCGAATGCGCAATACGGCTGGCAACGCACATCATGGAGGAGTAAGACTAGCTCTGCATTGATTACTACCACAAGGCCCTGGCATGTGTTTTATGCCTGGGGCATCCACATCTATCGGGCGTTAGGGTTAGGGCTGTCTTGTCTCGTTTCCTCTCGTGCATTGTCTGTAGAATATATTGATGACCAAGGCAACATGGAACAAGCCTCTTCGATGGGTTTTGACACATGCACTCAAAGTCTACGACCAGAGTCACAGCAGTCCTGTCTCCAAAAATCTCTCAAGCACGGATGAAGAAAAGAAGGAAAAACGCAGCGAATTTGTTGTACAAAAACCAAATGTAGCGCTTTTCAGACCACTTGTGAGTCAAGAACTGGTCTCGTCATCCTATTTTCAATCAACCAACGGGTCCTTCTATAAAGAACCCATGGGTTGAGTAAGCATCGCTCCTTGTTAATACACACCTTCAAATCATCTCATTCCAATACAGTGAAAATTCTTCAGCATGACACACAGCATGCTGAACGAAGTTAAAATAAATAAGGCTGCATGCGACTATTCCCACGACAGTATAGCGCATCACGTGCCAGTCGGCAGCCGGGGGGTCGGCGGCCGACCAACCGATCGGCCTCCCGGCGCTTTCGACCTGCTCATGATTATGATGATAATCTCGTCAACCTTGTCTGCAGCTTCGCCATACCCATCACGCCCACATTTCCAGCCGCCATGATTCCGGAACAGCCGCCGCGAGCCCCGGCAATGTGGAATCCTCATAGGCTTCAACCTCGATCTCGTTGACCCGCGTTGGTCTGATTGGGCGCAGCCATGAGGAGACAGACTGGCTCTCGGAACCTCGATGGGCGCTCAGTCCTGGTTCATTAGTCCATCTTACTACGAAACGAGCTTATGCATGCGCTGAAACGCTGGCAACAGTCAGATGAGGGGCTGTTATAAGAGCACGATTCCTCCCTTCGCGGCCTCTCTCCAGAAGTCGAGTCGACCACGATTCCATATCCTCAAAACAGTCCTCCCTCGCTAGGAGACCAGTTAATTAATATGGAGAAACCTGCGGGAAAGGTTTGTTTCTGTTGTCCTGCCAGGCAAGACTAGCTTGCTCAGTGCTGACCTCACCAGGCACCATACCCTTCCCTCACAGCCCAACTGGGTGGCATGCCCAATACCAACGTCGATGTCCCCATCACCTGCGTCTTCTTGGTACTGTTTGTCTGCGGTGCCATCTCGCACATGACCATCTTTCAGATCAATAATCGACGAAACCACAAGTTCATCCCCAGCGCCGCGTGCTTTGGCTTCTGCATGGCACGTTCCCTTACCTGCGCCTTGCGAATTTCTTTGGCATTCAAACCCGACAACGTGCAACTAGGCATTGCAGCTAGCATTTTCGTCGCGGCCGGTGTACTAATTTTGTTTATCCTCAACCTCCTCTTTGCCCAGCGCTGCTTGCGCGCTGCCCACCCGACTTTTGGCTGGAACTTTATTGTCAGCAAAGTATTCCAGTTCTTCTACCTACTAATTATCGGAATCCTGGTCATGGTCATCACGGCCACGGTCTATACTCACTACACGCTTGAGGCCCACAAGCTGAGTCAATGCCGAGATCTTCTCTTGGTTGGAGGAACCTACATGGCTTGGTTCTCTTTCCTCCCTTTCCCAGTGTTGGCTTTGGTCCTACTCTTGCCCAGGCGATCACCTTCATTCCCTGCCGAACAGATCGGAATTACTGGCTCGTTCAACTCAAAGTTATGGATTATCGGTACCGCTGCGCTACTACTTTGTGCTGGTGCCTCCTTCAGGGATGCCGTCAACTTCATGCCTATACGACCTGCTTCGAACCCGCACACGATCCAAAACAAGCCATGCTTCTACATCTTCATTTTCACCCTTGAAATTCTCGTTGTCTACATGTTCTTGATCACTAGGATCGACAGAATGTTCTGGGTGCCAGATGGAAGCAAGGGCACTTATTTGCAGACAAGGGCAAGCAGCATTGTGGAACTGACAGGACCTGAAAAGCATCCAAGCAACAAGACCAGTAGTAGCACATTGATGACTAGGGGTTTATCGGCATAGTCATCTCTATTCTATTCTGGTTTATATTTGTTTCTTTAGTGTTGATTGTGCCTGCATGGGTGGCGTTTGAATTATAGATCTACTGTTACTATTCATGGCCTCAACTGTTCACTTGGCTTCTATTATACTACATATGTTGTCCAATGTGCTAGGCTACGAAATTGACAATCTTATGTTTCGCCTTCTTCATTTCCAGCGTTAGTTAGCCCGAATACAAGGATACAACCTTTGAAGCTGTTACGCCTCGATCCCCTCCCGAAGCACACAGTAATAATAGTCTATAGCCCACACCTGAAGTAATACTATACAGATAGAAATAATTACTGACTCTATCGCGGCCAAGTGGGGAGGGATTTCGAGGCTTTAACTATGCAGTAAGCAGGTCATACCGTCCTTATATCGTTATATGTGCAGCTAATTTCCTTGCTATCCCCCCCTAGTTTATGACCAAGGAAATTGCTCAGAAAATAAATATACATGAATATCTGCTAAGGACGTGCAGCACCGTGGAGAACATCCACAAATTCCACAAATGACCTATACCCATTCATTTCATCACATGGAATGCTCATCTCATAGCCCCCTTGAGTTTGAGGCGGGTTTATCCTCAGTATTGTAGACATAATATGAACACGATGCCGTCGCACAAACTCATGGGTGAAAAATGACTCTTGTAGACATTTTTCAGTACTCTTCTTCTGAACTTGCGATTCCGAATCTTGATGTGCAAGGACACGTCGTACTTTTGCTGTGGGAGCCGGCAGACCAATCCCATCATCGTCATCAGGACAAGACAGGTTCGATGCTTCATGTGTGTCTAAGGGTATTTTTGGTCGGTTTGAAAGCCTTCGTTGCTCTCCTTCAGATCGGGTATCTGCTTCACGTGAATGTATATCATCCATGGTGTGCTTTGCCAGGCTCAGCAGCAGCGGTTGCGCTCGAGCTGCGTTTGGCCAGTTTTCGAGAATAACTTCCGAAATTGCCGTCAATTTGGCGCATTGTCTACTTAAAGAAGATGCATCATCTTCAATGACGTCTGCTGATGTGGATAAAATGTATAAAAAAGTCACAGCGGCTAGGATTATGTCACAGATATCTTTCCACGAATAAGTAACTGCGATGTGTCGTTGGATAAACAACTGTACAAACGAAACATCGATTACTTCTATTGATAATGAGTAACATCGTTCCACGTTATTTGAAGTGACAGATTGCTGCAATAGTAGTGGCCTAAATAGGTGCAAGCATGTAGCGGAATACCACAACTTCCACCTGCGATGGAATTAATACAAAAGGAGCAATGAATAATTTCAGACTTAACTTACAAATCCGTCGTATATATGTTTGCAGCTGCCAGTTGTTGTGCTCGCATTTTCCAGCCATCCAAGCGGTGGGCCATGTCCACAACGAATGTATTATTATCTTCATCTCGATTTTCGTTGCTAGGCAGATATAGCTGTGTGGTGACAATATCTTGAAGTTTTTGCAGCTGAATGAAATGCATAACCTGCTGCTCTTGCAGACTCTCGGGGGAAGCATGCTCAGCAACCCAGTCTTTGGGTCTAAATGGCGTCTTGCTTAGACTTAGGTCCATCGACCAAGACGTTAAGTATATTCCTGTTCGGTTCTGTGAAGACATTCCCTCGTGTAATCGAATATCACAGCATATCTGTTGGGCTATTCCTGAAATGTACCATGGATGAACCAGGCCGGTGCAATGCCTCATGGAGTATAGTAATAGCAACAAAACACACTGGAGCAGTTCCACATCCTTGTCTCCAGAAAGAATACGATTTAACCGATCGAGAGCCCTTGTAAAAATTAATTCTGCCAGTGACTTTGCTTTGGGCGTGCGACGAGTTAATGACAATAAAGAAATGACCATGACCATGCTGATCATGAAGAAGACTTTATCAGGAACGTCGTCAGAGTTGGCAAATAGATCGCCGTGATTGGCGTACACATGTTCGACTCTTTCGAAAAGTTCATCTTCGCGAAGAATCAGGTATGGAAATTGGCAGTGCGAAAAATAAGTTTTCATCAGCTCTTTTACAGTGCCGTGCTTCAAAGTCGCTTTTTCAGGACCATTATAGGGCGTAACCGGGGCAGCCTCTTCTCTCTCGAATTTCGACAACGCATAATCAACCTCCAGGTCATATAGTTTGCTTTCTAACACCGAGATATGGTCGCGGGAAGACAGGAGAGTATTTTGGGAGCTAGTGGATACGACGAATTCGCAGCTCGTGTCAGCTCGCGCGCAATGTCGGCAGCGAGGCCGATCAGTGTCGCATCGGATTTTCTTGCTGCGACAGCGGATGCATACAGGGATGTGATAAACCTTTGCCATAGCCAGCTATGCTGCCGTATCACCACAACTATTATTCAACGATGTTGGAAGCAAGAGACGGAAACGCCGAAATAGTTATTGTGAGGGGACTACACGCTAAACCTATATAGAAAACTAAAAGACCCACTTTTTGTTTCGGCGCCTCCGTCTCTCCCTCATAATGCTCTCTCTTCTCTCTTCTACCAACTACACTTGATACCATGTCGCATTCGTGGCCCTACCAAGTAGTCCCCATCTGTCTAAAGCAGCAGCAGCCTGCATGTTCCTTTTGTCGAGCGCGGAAGCTCAAGGTGAGTTTGTCTCTGGTTTTCTTTATTGCAAAGCTTAAGAGGACATGTAGTGCGATGGACTTGTACCAGTTTGCTCTTCTTGCATGAAATTTGATAGAACAAATACATGCTCTCTACGTGCCAAACACCATGGCCGAGATCAAGATTACAAGGCGTATTTGGAACGGAGAATTCGGTTTTTAGAAGAACGTTTAACGGGTCATTCGCCCGGCGAGGAACTTGACGACGAAAGAAGCACGGCTTTTACTCAATTAGTGAATGAGGTCGACGCAACGTCTCTGGAATTGCCCTCAGAATTGCGGTATGATCTTCCACCGTCGGAAATCATCATTGCTTCTACCGGCGTTGGTGGTTATCTTGAAGGTGAAGAGCAACAGATTCCGCTCCCCCTCCCACAGAAAGACACCGGTTCGAGGCTGATTGGGCACTATCTCGAGCACATTCATGCCGTGACTATACCTTTTATCTCTGTACAGTCAATATGGACCCAATTTGATCTAGTTTATTCGTCAACAAGAGAGGCTGGCGAGTGTCATAACGACCATAACACGGCTTGCTTTAATGTCCTTATGGCCATGGCCATTGCAACCACTTCACTTTCTCAAAAGGGCCAACCCATATTACATTCAACATCGAAGAGGTTCTTTCGACGAGCTTCTCGTCTTTTCAGCAACTATCTGGTGACTTCCGAAACAATGATAGAGACCATCCAAGGGCTACTATTCTTGATACAGTATGGAATGCTAAATCCGTCTGATGTACATGTCAACTATCTCATCACCGTCGGTGTAAGAATGTGTGCTGATCTCCAATTGGATTGCGGCTCTAAAAAGAATGACGAGGTGCAGCGGGCGAGCAGGAAATTACGCTGGGCCATGTACAGTCTCGACCGTTCCTTTTGCATTGCTAGGTCTCTACCATGTACCTTCCCAGATGAGTGCTGGCAACTGCTGGATGTTTATGAAGAAGACCAACTTTTTTACGCACAAAAGTGCCGAATTATCCACCTGAAATCAGCCATCTTTGATCAACTATATAAGAACTCTCAGGTCCCATGGGATTCGGTGGAATATTTCGCTGCAAGAGTGGCCGCATGGGACCAGAAAAACACCCAGATTACTACAATTCGTTTCATGCAATTGCTAAGGATGGAATATTATCATGCAATGATTCTCTTATACCGCCCATGCCAAGCATTGAGAGAAAGGTCTCCAGAGGATTTATTACACTTGTGGACTTATTCGCTTGAATTCGCGCGAACTCAGCGAGACTATACTAGAGAGATTTTAGATCTCACCTCCTCTGCAGAATGGGCCTTTACTGCCGGAATTACACTAATATACTCTTACCAGGCAATCATTCGCCATAAACTCCATCAATACACAACAAATGCAACCGTAGTACAACTCGGCCTTCTGTGGACTGGTGTTCAAAATGTCAGCCACGTGCTACAGATTGTATCTCTCCAATGGACAGATGCGACGAATATTCTTCTCAGGCTTGAAAATATTGTTGAGAAAAGCATGTCAGCCATTGAAGATTTGATAAATGGGCGCGAGAATATAACATTTCCTCCCGACATCAACGACGTATGGAGACATGGGAGTGTAACGAACGATTTGCCTTTACACGAAGGAAGGAGAAACAGGGAACGGGACGAAATTTGGGAATTAACTTGGGACGTCTCCGACTCAAGAAGCGAAACCGGACAACAGATATTGATATAATTACGTATCAAGTGGTCCCGAAGTTGAAACCTTTGTTCTAGTGATTATATAAATAATGGTATAATTAAAAATACAAACAAAATCCCTCATCTTACAATAGCCATTTGAACCGGTTGAATTGCACGGTCCCTGCAAAAGCTAGTGTCGGACTGACTTGGAGCACATTGCATGTTTCTATTATTGTCGGTGCCGATGCTATAGTCCCCAAGTTCAATGTGCGCTCGACTACTACCCAAGACGGTGTAGGAATTTGGGTGACTTCGTGAAGAGGTGCCGTTAGATGCGAAGACTCGAAACAAGGGCCGCGTCACGATGAGACTCCCTGCAATGATGCCAAGGCTTGCCTCTATATTAGACCAGATCGATATCTGGGTTGTTGTATCTACTATGATCAGACCCAGGGACATCAAACAGAGAGAGGTAAACGAACACAGAAAGTTGGGGCTGGCGGCATAGTGTAGAAAAGGTATGCGGATGATGACGGCCGTGCTTGCACTAGAGGTCATTCCTATTAGAATATGCAAAAAATCTCAAACAGCCGTAATACTGGAGGAGACACATACACACACGCAATCCCCAGGATGCCCGAAACGGCCATTTTGACGCGCCTATTCATCTGTAGATTCCAAATAATGAAGGCTGGTAGGAGTCCCATGGTGAAATCACAAGCAGCTGCCACCCCGCTGTACAAGTAGACCACCCCAAGCAGCGAATACATATTTATACAGTGGCCGTGTAGCATGGTAAGGCGGTTCCAGTAGTAATCCACCGGACTACACTGGAAAATGGTGAAGAACAAAAATACGATCCCGACAACGGTCGAGAGAACAATAACGCCATACAGAATGAGCTTGTGGATGCGCCCAACAGCAATTCGAAGAAGCGTGATGGCGATGGACAGACGGGCGAGGGTGCATGTGATTATATAGAATACTTGGCCTAGCAGCCATCCCTGGTCGATATGAACTCGATGTTTAGTATACCATATAGTATCGGTATACCATCGGTATACCATGGGAAACCCCTACCAGTAAACCCAGCCGGACATCGTCTGGATGCTGCAACAGATAAGTCTGCGACTTTCCCATGCCATGTACAGCGCCGAATATACCAAACGCAGCAAATGCGATGTTAGAAGTCTGTATTTATCAGAACACGAACGAAGAAAGTCAAGTAGGCCACCTACCGCAGCCGCCACCATCAGGCCATCGTCACGACCGAATGACTTCACCACGTACAAACGCACAAAACACCGGAGGCACACGGCAAAGAGTGACAAGGCCAGAAACACAACGGTAACGATAATGATTGCATGACTGCCGCTAGCCATTTTTATTTCTCCCGAGCCCTGCAACCTGCAAAGACATAATAACGGGCATGGATCAATTGGCGCGGACTCAATATTGCCGCATTCTCACCATGTGCTTTCCTTCTCAGATCCATGCTCAACGCGTATAATTTGATTTTGAAGGTCCAAGCAAAGTGTGGAGCAATCCGGCATTGGGTCAATCAATAAGGATCCCCTCGCGAGTGGAGATGGACGTTTCCGGACGCGACATTTCTGCTCGGGATTTGGGCAGAGAACCAGTTCCGATTCGCCTGTCGCCTCGACTCGCATGCCCTAATGTCCCTGCGTTCCCCGCATGTACGAGCTAATCCATCCCTTTATATTTCTAAAACAGCTGCTTGGCGATTAACTATTAATCCAGGGCTCTCGCTTGCACTACGGACGTAATAGGCTAATAGCTCGTGTCCTGAGCGCCGACTTCCGAGCTCCTAGGTTGGGTCGATGTCAGAAATGATTTCCCCGCGATATTATTATATTATTATTATCGTTTGTCTCGCAGATCCAGCTGTGGGTCGTGTTCGTAGCCGAGGCAGCTGAAAACCCCCTGCTGTTTCTATATCAGCAAAGGGTGCAGCAGATCGCCACAATGGAAGCAAAAGTGTTCAACGTTGCGAGTATCGAAAGCGACTAAGCGAGGATGCAGACCACAGCCAAAGACCTCGCTGGTAAAACAATTCCCCAGAGCCAGCGCTGGGTATACTCAACGACCGCCCTGGCCAACACAAGACTGCGCTCTCTCTCGATGTATGTCGTTCTCATCGGAACATTTGTTGCCTTCAACCAGTCAGCTCTTGGCCACAGCTTCTACCAGTATATTGACCAGCAATACGGCATTTATGCCGTCAACATCTGGGGTACATTTGTGGTCACCTCAGTATTTTTCTGGGTATGGTCGGCCGTCTTTGCCATCCCAGACTTGACTGGGTGGCCCCGGTGGCTTTTCAAGCATAAAACACAGCCCTTTACCCGTGTTGATGGCCGATCCTACGGCCGCATCGCGCTCATATCACTACGGAACCAAGTCTTCGTGGCTTTGCCTTTAATCTTTTTGGCTGCGCTAGTGAGTCCGCTGAAGCCAGTTCATCCCTCGGCTTTACCATCACCATTGGAGACAATCGCCACTGCCCTCTTCGATATTCTCTGCACCGAAGTAGGCTTTTACTATATTCATCGGACATTCCACTCTAGAATACTATACGCAACTTTCCACAAACAACATCACGAATTCACGGCCCCTGTTGGACTCGCCTCGACTTATTGCACGGTAACTGAGCACATTTTCTCAAACCTGTTGCCAAACTCCCTTGGGACTATGCTAGTTCCACATCACTGGTCTCAGGCGGTCTTTACTTTTCTGCTGCTGGAATTCGGTACGATCTGTACGCACTCCGGGTACAACATCCCTTGGCTCCCGTCGAATCTTCAACATGACTTTCATCATTTTGCATTTGACGAGAACTTTGGACCAACTGGATTGCTCGATGGTTTTCATCAGACAAACAGAAAATATGTCAAGACTCTTGAGGAAGCGAAATTGCGGGTTGGAGGTGACGATGAAAAGGCGAGATCCCTCGTTCTTGAGCGATTGGCTAGTAACACTATGAGCAAGTGAACTCATGATATCGGCTTCACATCCATGTAGTAGATATGATAGTCAGTGAGTACTGTATGTAAGGGAAGAAGCGTGGTAGGTTTGGCAAAGCTTCAGTCAGGTCAGTCATTTGGATTCAAATGTTTAATCTAAAGTTTTTCACTATACTTTCCAGATATTCCCTGTATTGGGTCCACCATGTCGCTGATACATTTCTGAGACTCAGCGCACCACTTTCCCCAGCGGACGTTGGGATGCCAACCATCAGGGTTGCAGGGACAATTAGTTACATGTAGTTCGTAGCCGAGCCGCAATGTATCAGCATTCCAGTATTGTATGTAACATCAATTTTTCTTTCCTAATTCAGCTTCTGCTCTTTCATTGTGTCTTTCCTTCTCTCTCTCTTTTATATATATATATATATATTATTATTATTATAATAATAATTATTATTATTTCCTTCCCTCAATGCATATCATAGAATTTTTAAAAACAATAACATGAATTTTTTTACTCGTAAATGGTCGTCCCTTCATCTATTGCATCGATATCTGCTCCGCAAGCTACGTCGGTTGCGAAGGGAGACACAGCCTTATTCCCTAGTCTCTCAGCATCCAAATCTCATCGGTCTGGCACCATCAGCCCAGCAGGTAGGTGGTGGCGAACGAACAAAACAGAAACACCGCCACGGTCCAGCCAGGCATCTTCTGTCCGTCGCTGCCAGGTGTCGAGCCTTTACCTCAAATCGCACAAAATGGTGGCATATTTAGCATCGTTGACTAGGCTCCGTTCGGGTCGTTTTCTAAGTCATACCGCTCTTCGAGTGGTTGAGAAAAGTAGTCATTCAGCTTTCGATCACCTGCCTTGATTTCATTATCTGACGAATTCCGGATATCTTCCCATGACACTGAGCCATAAATTTCAGTGGTAAATGGGAAGTCCCAGCGCTGTGAAAGCAATGTCGATGGAGGAAGGCTCGGGTGAAAACATACTCTGTCGTCGGTGACATTTCCACAGGGGAATTCGAACTCCCCAACATGAACATTTGAACTATCAAGTGATGTGCTTAAGCGAGCCGTTTGCGAGGGTAGCATCAGGTTGTTTCTGCGTGAAAAGCTAGATCCCTCCATTTTTTCTATATCAAGAAATACATGAAGCTTCTCATTGTTCAACCGTGATTCATGTAAACATTTAAGTAATACTCCCCCATCTTAACGACCTATCAATATGAGATTCGCACCGTGTGACAAGCAGGACCACTGTCTGTGTGTCGGTACTTCGGCTGCAAACAGTAAGCGAGCTCCGGTAAAGTATGTGTCTTAGGAAATTGCCTCCGTACTCTTCGAGCTTTGGGCAGCCATCTAAATGCTAAAATTAGTCTGTTCCATAAGGTCCTGTGTTTCTAATCCATACTTATCAATTGATATATAGCATACCTATGTAACTGATTCTGAGATATATGGCCCAACAGAGACAAAGAACTCAGTTCCATTTTGTAAATATATGTACCCCTAATGTATAATGTAAGGGGCAGTTAATTACTATCATATAAAACACGATTAATGTTACAACATAAAATCTATTCAAATAGTACTATTTTAGCAAATGGGGCGTCTATATCGATATTTTCGGGCTTTGTTCTGAGATGCCGGCGTTGTGATGCTCTTCTGACCAACCGATGATAACGTATCCAATCTTGAGCTGTCGATTGCAATCTCATATAGTTCTTGTCAAGCGTGTTTGAGTGGAGATTTGTCATTATGATACATTCGTTGGGGGCTTTGGTGCCCGCAAACAGCTGCATGTCAACGTCGTTTCCCCAAGCGGTCTAGGTATTACTTTGATACAACATCAATTGAGAGACATCCTCAAAATTTACAAAACTCTGAAAACCTGATGTGGAGATTTGAAGTTGGCTCGTGTGCTTTATATTTTTAAGTTGGTTATTGCGGAGGTACCTTTGTGCTGCTACACTGTACTCCATACTCCATAAACCATGTCAACTGGCTTTTCTATATGTGGGTTTGTATACTGCTAGTATAGTAGATCTTTTCAGGAAATTGTATAGTTTAATATATATTCTTTTCATGAACAATCTTATTGCTACTATCTCTACTACTGTAGTCAGTTGTACGCCCTACCAATTTTTCTTCACGTAACTAGTGGTTTGTTCTTGTGGTATGGCACTCATTACTGAAACCTCCAAAGCTCTTCTTTTACTGTACCAAGGTTATTTAGTTGTATATTCTAAAATGTTCTAAAATGTTTAGTATATTAATAATAATTAGGAAGAGATGATACGCTACGAATAACCTCGGCAGTGACACAAGACCGTCAAAAGAGGCTAGCGTAGAAAACTAATAAAAAATAGGCCTCTCTCTCTTCTTGCGCCGTGTGACTAGCTAGACGATATGACAACAATTATTAATTGCGACTCTGTCTGGGTATTCAAAACACCTTGTGACTAGATAGACTCCATCTCAATCAACAGTCCTGACCTTGCGTAAAGAACAAGAACAAAAGCCGTGAAAGAGTAGCCGCCCCGGCCGAAGCTTGGTTACAGGAAAAGAGTAAATACATACGCACCGGGCACAGCTTAAACAGATGCATTCGGTCATCCTGCCATGCTCACAAGTTCGTCATTGGCTCAGTGTCTGCTCCGGCCAAGCCTTACGTTTCTCGCCGTCTGCCCGATCACTGCCTGATTAGGGATACCAAAGAGGAGTAACCCTTGTCTGTTTATGTCGGGTCGCATAGGCTGAAGTGCACACCCAGTACGTTTTATTTTTTATTTTTATTTTTCTTTTGTAGGCAATAGAGTGTCCCGTCGGCCTTCCCTCGGTTTGATCCGATTAAACGATAGGCATCTTCAAACAGCACAGAGGGAAAACAAAAACAAAAGTCCTATGACGGCATAAAGATCGACAGCGGGGAAAAAAGCTTAGTGGGTAAGGCCCCTCACACGACTTGGTCAAGCCTCTTCTTGCCCTTGAAAAAGAAAATCATGCGTTGTCCCCGCATCGCAAATGAACGTATCGCATCAAGCGAAGATGCGTCATTCGCTCCGCAGATGAGGCAGACGGTACACATGCCACATGCTCCCAGGACACGAGCAAATAGAAAAAACGAGATGTTCCAGGCGAGGATCGCTACGCCCAGACTGAACAAAGGCTATCGAGGGGTTAAGTACATTTTCTGCATGCTATTGGGCAGCGACTAGATGTCCCTCCGCTTACGTAGATACATTCCATTGGTAACCACCAGTAACAGAATCATCGGAAAGGAAAGCACAAAAGATTCACACAAATTAATCTTAACTATCTCACTTTCCCACTCATGTAGCAGGATGACTTCATACATATGCACCGAATCAATCGGTAGACAGGCCGGCAACTCGGGTTGGCGAAAAATGTTGTCATGCGGGGACAGCCTGGAGACATAACGACGAATCATAACCATGAAAGCCAGGAAGTATTCCCCGTCCCAATATTCAGCTTCATCTTTGGGACGACCACTGGTCAGGCGGTGCGGGATTAGTATGTAGTCCGGAGTGGGTCATGAGGTCCTCTCTTTTCTCCGAATCGCCGTTGAAGCTATCACCAGCAAAGTAGACGTATCCGACAGGCTTAATCCTAATCAACCTATCTCCGCTGGCAGCCGATCAATTGCATGTATGGCAGTACGTATTCACATGCATGAAGGACAGGAATGGGGAAGCAAAGAAGCTGGCAAACGGAATGACACTGGGGTATTTTTCGATTTAAGTACATATGCAAGGGGGTTTCCGTGCTTTTTTGAGAAAACATTTTCTTCTTTTAATTAGGATAAAGACAATAGCATCCCTCTTTCGCACCCTTTATACTATATGCTGCATAGCATGAATTTGTGTGGTTCTATATTGCCACTGTAGCAAACAACATGCGTGTGGCACCTTTGCTTTTAGGGCTGGCTGCCGCTGTAGCGGCCGCCTCGGTCGACAGCTGCCCTGGTTATAATGCCGGCACAATTGTATCGTCGCGCTCGTCGCTGACAGCAGACTTGTCACTGGCTGGTGACGCGTGCAACGCCTATGGTGATGATGTGGACAATCTCAGGCTGCTGGTCGAGTATCAGACAGGTGGGTTGGCAGGATCTAGAAATCACCGCCGAGAGACCACGCTGACAATGCAAGACTCTCGTCTCCACGTCAAAATTTACGATGCCGATGAGCAAGTCTATCAGATCCCCTCATCAGTTCTGGAAACACCATCCGGCCAGCACGGCTCTTCGTCGAATAGCTCTGACCTTATCTTCTCGTACACCACAAACCCGTTCACGTTCGCTGTCCAGAGGCGCTCGACCCAGGAGACGCTGTTCAATGCAACCGGCCTAATCTTTGAAAGTCAATATGTCCGCCTGCGCACATCTCTCCCTGAAAACCCAAACATTTACGGCCTAGGTGAAGATTCGGATTCTTTCCGACGTGAGACGGTCAATTATACGCGCCCGCTGTGGAACAGAGGCGCCGCCTTTTTGCCCCCGCTTCAGAGTTTGTATAGTAGCCATCCGATCTACATTGAGATGCGCGACAGCCAGGCCCACGGCGTTTTCCTGTCGAATAGCAACGGAATGGATATCAAGATCAACCAGACTGCGCAAGACGGGCAGTACCTCGAGTACAACACTATTGGCGGCGTGCTTGATTTCTATTTTCTATCCGGTCCTGCGCCGGCGGACGTGGCCCGCCAATACGCCGGTGTTGTTGGGACGGTATGCCTCAATTTCTCTATATCTTTCCTTCCCTTTTTGTGTGTGTGTGTGTGTGTGTGTGTGTGTGTGTGTGTGTGTGTGTTTATTTTTATTTTTCCCTAGAAAATCAATTTCTAACAAATTGAGTAGCCCGCTGAGCAGTCCTACTGGACATACGGTTTCCACCAATGCAAGTACGGCTATGAGGATGTCATGATGGTCGCTGAAGTCGTCTACAACTACTCGCAGGCGAATATCCCATTAGAAACCATGTGGACAGACATCGACTATATGAACCTGCGCCGCCCCTGGACACTAGACCCAGAGCGGTTTCCACTACACAAGATGCAGGAGCTGGTCACGTACTTACATGATCACGAACAACAGTACATCATGATGGTAGACCCGCCAATATCCATAAATGACACCTCATTATATGGAACGGCAAAAGAGAAAGACCTATTTATGAAGTGGGACAATGGGTCTGACTTCGTCGCAACCATGTGGTCAGGCGCCGCCTCATATATCGACTTCTTCAACCCCAATGCATTGGACTTCTGGAGCGGCCAGATTGCGTCTTTTTTCAATGATGACTCGGGCGTTGGAGTGGATGGCATGTGGATAGACATGAACGATGTATGATTTGTCAACTCGAAAAAGAAAGGACAAGAATCAGGTGCTGACTCAAGTATAGCCTGCAAACTTCTGCACATATCCTTGCTCCAACCCTATTCAAATTGCCATCCAAGACGGCATTCCGCCTGCACCACCAGCGCTGCGTACGACGTGGGATCCTCTTCCTGGGTTCCCTGCCGACTTCCAGCCACCATCGACATCTGGGCGACTAAGAACGAGAAGCACAGGCAACATGACCGGTCTTTCTGGCCGCGACTTTGCCAACCCGCCCTACATACCAGCAACGGGCGACGGATCGCTGAACGTGGGTACCGTTTACCCCGAAATACGACAGTATGACAATTATGTTATGTATGACACACATAATCTCTATGCTTCGCAGATGATTGCGAGCTCGAGGCAGGGTTTACTCGACCGCCGTTCATCGGAGCGCCCTTTTATCATCACTCGCAGCAGCTTTGCGGGAGACGGAGCAAAAACCGGTAAATGGACTGGTGATAACGCATCCACATGGGCCAACTATCTTCTCTCGATTGTGCAGCACATGGAATTCGCAGCAATCTTCCAGATGCCCATGATAGGTACCGATGTTTGCGGTTTTAATGACAACACGACTGAAACGCTCTGCGCCAGATGGGCCATGTTGGGCGCCTGGTACCCATTTTACCGGAATCACGCAGACATCAGCTCTAACTTCCAGGAATTCTACCGGTGGCCCCTTGTGACTGCAGCAGCCCAAAAGGCGATTGCTACGCGGTTCCAGCTCCTCGATTACTTCTATACAGCCTTCCACCAACAAACCGTCGATGGCTCACCCACGACCATCATTCCACTTTTTTTCCAATACCCCAACGATGCGAACACATTAGATATCAGCTATCAGTTCTTCTTCGGTCCTTCCATCCTCGTCTCCCCAGTGACCGAGGAAAGTCCATCGGCAACGGCGACAGCAACAGACTCTCAAAGTGTTACCTTATATCTGCCGGACGATATATTCTACGACTTTTGGACGGGCGAGAAGGTTGTCGGTGCCGGATCCCAGATCACTGTTGACAATATCACATACACTGATATCCCAGTACACGTTCGCGGCGGATCTGTGATCGCCCTTCGCTCCGATGCCGACAAGGCCAACACCACGGCGCAACTGCGTACTCACGATTTTGAGCTCCTTATTGCGCCAGATGCCAACGGCCAGGGCACTGGAAGTCTCTATCTGGACGATGGTAAGAGTATCAATCCGTCACTTTCGAGTGAAATAATTTTTACCTTCGATAACGGCCAGTTGACCGTAAACGGGACGTTTGGGTTTCACACAAGCTGCCAGGTCATTCGTGCTAGGGTCATGGGCACAAATTCGACCAACGATAACAACGGATATTCATCGTACACCACGTTGAATAAGGGATTAAACGAGGGCTGGGAGGCTAAGATCACGCAATAAGCTTGGTCTGCTTCCAATGTTTCCCTTGAATAAGTTACTTTTGTGTACATAGTTTATCATATATGAATCACATTCTCCAGAATTTGGCCTCGTATAAATTTTAAGAGCAATCCGCCCTATTTATATTCAAATATGTATGGATAAGCGTACATTCAGATCTCAATTATATTTAAATCCACCACATATGTACATGTCATTGACTCTTGTAATTCAACCTACTTCAGTGTCGTAAATGGGCCAGTGTCTTGCAGGCTCTTGATCCGTCCGAGCAAGAATTCCAGCTGACGGTATGCGGCGCCCGGGACGTATTGGGGAATTTCTGCGAATACGTCAGTTCTAGTGTTCAGAAATCGAGAATCCGGAACTTACCGTGTCCAGATCCGTAAACACTACTAAAGGTCAAGCCACGTTCGGTGTGGGCCGTACCCAGAACACCTGCGCCACCGTCCCATGTGTTTTGGTCTTCGACCATACCGGAAGTGTAAGGCACGATGAGAGGCTCAGTGGGTGGTTTCTGGAATCCCTGAGCACCATTCCAGGTCATGTTCTGGATGGTCGCCAAGGTGCCGTTCATAATGAGCAGGTAGTCATACCACCCATGTCCAATGATGACATTGTTGGTGGCTTCGATGACCTTGGGCAATGGGCCCAGGGCGCTGGGGACAGAGCCATCACCCTTAGGGAAAATGCTACCTCCACAGATCGAATAATCGGTTGGCGGGGCGTGCAAGGCCTTCTGCACGTCCGATCGGTTGAAGTAGTCATTGGGACCACCGGCAAGCGAGGGGAAACCCATCACATCCCAGGGGAAAGGACAGTAATCGGTGAGATGGTAGATGTTGAAGCAAGGGTTAACCAGCGACGCCGCGGCCGTAATATCATCCCACACCTGGCAGCCAGGTTGAGATGGGTTCGGAGCAGCCGGGAAGTCGGAAGGAGGTGGGTAGGTCAAAACCTCGTCGAGGTACTTGGTGAAACCACATTTCTCGTCTCGCGTGTTGATGTCCTTCATGAAGGTGTCATTGAGGTTGAATACGGCGGAGAAGTGGTTTAGTGCTGCGACAGCAGGGGCTTTATTTTTCGCGTGTTGTTAGTATTGCCCACAGAAGTCCAAGGTCCTTTTCGGGGATCATACCGTAGATCATGACGCTGTCATCGTTGATAGACGGGTCATTGATCTGAATGCCCTTCAAGTTGAAGTACTTGGTGTCGTTTTGTTGGATAAACCCCTCCGCAATGTACGGAATGTACATGCCAGCGTAACTTTCACCGGTGATGTACACCTTGTAGCCCTGCATGCTGAAAGTGTCGATGAAGCGGCGCCAAAAGTCATTGAACTCGTTGGAGACGTCAACCTCGTTGTTTACGGTCGACGGGCCGGGAGAAAAACCGGTGCCGGCGGGTTGGTCGATGTAGACAATGTTGGTCAGGTTGTTCCACGAGTACATGTTGCGGACAGGCTCGTAAACACCGGACTGCCAGAGAAATGGGCCGTTTTCTTGCAGCAGGCCGTCGAGAGAGCTGCAGCCTGGGCCGCCATTCAGCCAGATGGTGATTTCCTTCTCGGCGTCCGGGTTGGTTGAGGGGAAGAACCAGAAGAACAGACTAGATTTGCCATGCGGCGTGTTGGCCAGGTTGCCAGCGTACGACTCACCGACGTCGAAGTTGACCGAAGGGATGGTGGTGCCATTGACGAAGAACTCTGTTGCGATTATAAATCAGTCTTAGTTCTAACAACGGCGATAAGGCGGCCTTCGCTCACTCTCGGTGGAGTTGGTCAGGAATTGAAAACCGTTCGTCTTCTCGGCGACACTGCGCTTAGTATTGGCTGCAGGAATCATGGGATGCGATTTCCTGGCTTCGGCAGCCTTGACATGAGGGTTACTCTGCAGAGCAGCACCCGCCGCGACGAGCCCCATGAAGGCAGTGAGGACATACATCTTGCTTGCGTTGATGTCCCTGGTGTGAGTAGAACTGGAGAGCTCCGGATGAGGACACGCGGGGACGGTACATATATTGATACCAATTAATTAAGCGCTCATCGCCATTATGTTAGTCTCTCCGCTATTGGTTAGTGAGAAGTTGGACCCAGTTTACGGAGGTACGTACTCAGTAAAACGGTAAACGAAATAATAATACAGTACGTACTACTAAGCACGATCCGATCACTGCTGCCTGTTGAGATAAGGCGATGTCGCGATGGAAAAGAGAATGTGACGCTAACATTGGCCGGGACTAGATTGGCAATTGGACACGCATCGCTAGTGGAGCGAGACAACACAAATCACAGTGAACGCTACTCGATCTGCAGTGCGCCCCCTGCAGATCGCGTCGCATTGCGGGTTAGTTAGGGCTTGCCGGAGTGGAGATGGATCATCCGCGAAGTCACGCTGCTCAATGTGCTGCGACACACGGTTCAGGAAGGTGTCATGATTCAGCAGCAGGAGCGATCCTGGCGCATGCTCACATCAATTCTGAAAATCGCGCACGCATCAGGGCTCAGGGGACTACTGTCTCCTGGGGATGTTTCGTTGAAGGAAACCCATACTCGCTGCCGGCCTGTGAAACCCTAAACGATCCCGAACAACAAAAATTATCAACGAATAGGAATTATGCAGCGCGCCAAGTTCCAACAACAATCTCAAGGCATGGAATGAGGCTGTCTGCTCCACAGTTTTGGGAGCCGATCTTTGCTGAGGCGCCTCTTAGCACGTATCCATAAGCACCACTGCTATCAACGGTATGTGCCGACTCTGCCGACAGTAGCTAGCTTGGCGGTCTTGATTATTTTCTTGTGTGAAACAATGGGTGCAGTCATAATGAGACGTAATGATATTGTTCATCGGCCGCAAGACATGGACGACATGGTTGTTGATTTGTTGCCTTCAACGCTAGAAATTCGAGACAAGGTATACAGTCCTTGAATCCTAACAAAGGTTCCTCAATTCAACTGATGTCGTGTCATCCGCCAGCTTAAATCCCAATCTTAAATCTTAACGAATAGTGCTTTGATTCAATAATAAAACATGAGGGAAACAATTGTACAAGTTCAATCTTTTCTTATTGTGAAACCAACCCGACCCAGAAGTTAGCATGCTATAATTAATGACTAGAGAAGTGGCGTGTCTTTGTTCAAATAGATCAATCAATATATGCAGTTAGGCATGCGAAGCCGATTGTTTTCCGAGTGCTTTACTTCGCAAACGCACTTTGTGTCCCCGTATATAAAACAATATTGGAATGGGAATGATGGCGAATTCAGCACCTGCAAGCACAATCCCTGCTACACGTGGCGTGAGGTCGCTGTAGAAGCGCTGCCCAACTTCTACGAGACCCGCAGCAAGTAGCGAGCGACAGACGGAATTCGATACAAGCGCAGACGATGCGTATATCCCGTAGGAGACAGCAACGTAGTTTGTGCCGTATGTGAAGATGATCGTGTTTCCAAATCCAAAGAGTACAGCGCCAGTCATCGATGCAATCCAGGGGACTGAAGCAGGCAAGGACGTCAGTGCAAAAACCAACTGGCCAACTGGTGCTACGACGGCGGCGATGATGATCACCAACACTGATGCCTCAGGAGCCCGTTTACCAGTGCGCATATCCACAGGGTGTAAGTTGACAAGTTGCCGAAATAAAGGTTCGCCAAGCACGGCGAGAGTGTTTCCAATGAAAACACCAAGGAATGCAAGACCGGATATATCTGGTGACCACTGGCGGATTTGGAAGATTATTGGGTAGGAAACAACACAGAGGTAAAGAATTGCATAGATAACCGAGATGTAAAAATTCCAAAACCACAGCACTGGTTCTGTAATACACAGTTTGATGGGGCGCCAGAGAGCAGTGAAAAGGCGTCTATGCAGCGGAATTTCGCACTCATCATATTCCGACCACCATCGTGGATCTCGTGTCTGTTCGCGTATCTTTGCAGCTCGTCGACGAAGAATGACTGGTGGATAAGATTCTCGTACTAACGACATCATAATCAATCCAACCCCAGACGCTATCATGATAAACCAGCCATCCCCTCTCCAACCCCAGCGCTTGGTCACAAAGCCTCCCTGGTTAAGAAAGATCTGTCAGCCCCCTACTCAATAGCAGTTTGTAAGAAAACCATGACATACAATGATCGGCCCAGTAACCGGGCCATTCAACGTTCCAAATGAATAGAAGGACATGGCGAGCGCCGTGTGAGATGCTGGCACAATATCCACCAGGCTTCCAGGTGCAATGCTAACCATGACACCTCCAACGATAGACCTAATTATTTTTATGTCATCAGTAGGTATTGACTACCATAATGATGCAAAAGTCTGGGTAGGAAACTTACCCCAAAACGCGTACAATAAGAATAACGACAAAGGAATTCGCCAGGGCCGCTGCCGGTATCAATCCTATAAAAAGCAACAAAGCCATGGTATAAACTGGTCGTCGTCCAACAGTTTCGCCCAACGGAGCTAGTACAAGAGAACCAATCGACCATCCAAGAAGATAGAGAGAAATTCCCAAGTTTGCTACCGTCTCATTGGGAATTTTCAAGTCCGCCATCATATCGGGAATACCACTGGAGTAACAAGTCGAGTATAAAACTGTTGCCCAAGCGGAATATGTGATGGCGACAACGGCATACACTTGGTACCACGTACTCCAATTCTGAGCGTTTTCGGGGTCGTGTTCGGTAAAGACAACACAAAATTCCGGCATATATTTGTCATAAGACAGCGAATCTGGAGAACTTGGAATTGTTTCTTGTTTAAGAAGTTGCTCAGTAGAGCAGTGGACTGAGGGTATTATATCATAGCTGGGTTTTGTTGAAAGACGTCCAAGTTCGTCCTCCAGTTCAGCCAATGTTTCCGTTTGTTGAATATTTGCTAGTTTGTCTCTGAAAATAACCATTTCGGATATGTGATAAAGTCATGGGCAAACAAATAAAATGAAATAGTATATTCATTTGAACAGGACTTGAAGAAGGCATTGTACGATTGCTCATTCCTTTTTATATATACACCGGTTGGCCCATACTTGAGAATAATAATCAGCGTTTGCTGACGTTTGATGACGTTTGAAACTGGAAAATCTAAAAAAAAATCCTCACTGGTTGTTACAAAATACCAACATTCCTTTGCGGATATCTTTAAAGCGTTCAAATATCTTTGTGGAGTATGCCTATAGATCAAAACACCAACCCCTTGTTAGTCCACCTAATTAGTTAGTATCTCAACGTCGATCACAATTTTTAGTATTATCGCTTGCAATGATTCGCCAGGCACACTGATACTAGAATCCATACTTCAATCGAATGTGGCATCTATCTGGATCTCTGCAACAAGGAGGGCATGGATAAGTGTGGACACTCCAGTTGCAACCTGTCGCGTTGAAAGTGATTACGATTCACCCCGTTGGTCAATTGGCAATATCATGGTCAGCTTATCAGTCTCTGTCCTACTATGCTGGAAGAAGCTGCTGGTGCATTCCTTGGCTTCTGCTACGCACACATGTAGGTGGCCCAGACATAATTGGTTGCTCCGAGCTAAATTACCTCATACTCTGTTCAAATAGCCGATGCTGGGAGCATTGAGCAAGTTGCGCATGTAATGTTTTGGCATTTGAAGACCTGGTTTGTGCCGGAGAAATAACAACCTGGCTGCTAGTTATTCTTCTTATCTTAGTCAAAGTATCGGTTACATCAGTGTATAAAATTCATCTCAGGCCAGTGTTATGGATGATATCAACTTCAGGTCTAGGTGGACTTTAGTAATAGTGAGGACGCACAAGAGGTCAAGCGATCCAAGTAGATTATTCTATTATTACGTGGGAGAGAAAAAAAAAGTTCAAGGTTACTTTTCTTTTCGCTGAGAATATTCTACATTTCAACTTTCAACACCATTGGACTAACAATCGGTGTATGTGCGTAGCTCCTCAACTATTCTGATCTCAGTATATCTCCTTCTTTCACTACCTCGACACGATTGTGAGTGGTATCTTGCACCTTTGATGTTGCATTATTAACCTTACTCGTGCAGAAGGATAAGATGTGCCTACCGCATATTCCCCAATAAATCCACCGCCATGGTCAGTCATGAGATCAATAATATACCCAGCATGCTCATAGCTGTGATATCCTTTTGTGCTTGCTACATTAATAGTTGTTAGTTGTTTACACTTCGAGGCGAGAATTTGATTAAATACTTGCCATCGTGAGGTCTGGGCTGTGCGCCGTGTGGCATGAATTCGACCTTCTGTCCTTTCCTGTATTTTGCCATGGTTCCTCTTATTTCCAAATTCTTAACAATTTTAAGCTTTCAAATGACGCTGTGCTTTAATATTGTTATGGTAAATTCGATTGCTTCCAATCGTTCTGACTTGGGTGAGGTTTTCAAGGAAAGTCGATTGAAACACTGTTTTAGCCATCCAACGCCACAGGAAGTTCCCGGATTATATTTCCGATGGTGACTTAAATTAAAAATTCGAGTGCTCCATGTAATACATGATCAATTGGGCATAAATTCACTATCGATACTCGGCACTATGTCAATTTCTACTAAACAAAGTTCTATAGCCTCCTCAAGGCCCTGCGGGTTTGTCTAGCATTTGATAAATAAACCTTTCATTGACCGTATGTATACGGTCTTGGAGATCTCGTTCCCTAACCTGTCCGCGCTCATCTATCAGCTTCTTTCTAGAAAAGTTATCATGAGAACATACCAAGTATTGTCCCGTATGATTCCCGTTGTCGTCTTTGACAAGAGATGAGATAACGCCTTTGTGTCGGTAAGGATCTGGGAAGAACGCTCCATTAGATTTTCTCGACAAGATTCGGGGAGGGGAGGGAAATACTGTCAATCGGGCTGTATTCCACCCATTGGCCGGGTTTATATTTATTCATTGTTGGATGATGTACCTAAACATTTATTTCAACTCTTGCTTGTTTGACTATAATTTATTCCTTACGGGAAGTATTCGAGTATTTGACAAGGTTTTTATTGTAGAGTAATCTGCTATGATGTAGCGTTCTTATGTCATACATACACAATCGCCACGTAGATGTCGTTTTTGAGTTTGTTCGAACGTGGATGCTAAAAAGTATAATTAAATAATAGGGTTTTAAAAGGTTCACATATTAAAGTTTAGCACTACTCGTGTTTTCCTCCTATGTCGCGAAGAAATGATTGGTTATAGACTAGGCAGGTATGCAAAATTGGGCCAACGCATGGCGGATTTACAAAGAATAAATTGTCCTTCAATTGGTCTATAGTCGAATTAATTGTTGGTGTATATTGAGAGTAGACTTCAGGGTGCACTGACTGTATATTATAGGGATGTAGTATAATTGTAGCCCCTCGAGAGAAGCCGCCCACCCTTACGAGGCTCCTATCTTTGCGCAGAGAAAATTGAACACGTTAAGAACTTCAGTCTTTAGCAATACTAATGATTATAATAGTGATTTTTTTAAAGTAAGGATATCGGCCCCCTCTATCGAGTATCATCAACCAAGAAACTAGAGTTTAGGGCTTCCAACATTCCAAAGGCGCCAGCATGTCAATTTCAAAATCATGCTCAGTCATCAAGGGCAAGGAATGCACCAACTCTTTATATTCATGGGCTCCCCCTACATGTTGAGAAATGGCAAGTCGACTTGTTATTATACTACACGTACATCAGCAACGAAGTTGACCGCTATTCTGCTCTCATCGGCGCTCTTTGCTGCAGCGACTCACGTCACCGCATCAACATCGGCAGCACAAATATCTAGTGAAACAAGCAACAGCAACTCCGAGGAAGCCAGTTCTATCAAGGGCGACGAAGTCAGTCACCAACCTTCCTCGACGCGATCTCGAACGAGTGGAAACAGATATGCGACAACGGCTGTCAGCCAGGACCGTGGCTCAGCGATGCCTCGTACATCTCGTACTTTGTTTTTCCTGAGCTCATCTCAATTCAGTACAAATCCAATTGCACAGAAAGACCGGTCCATTTTAAATACCTGCGGGGGATCGACGATGTAGCGCAGAGGTTGACGCGACCTTTGTTTGGACATTGACAAGAAGACGAGACAATGCCGTGATCAGGCGATGCGCAAGGTCCCTTCATCGTTGAAGCACATGGGAGAGGGTGGGATGGATTGTAAACGAGATGGAGATTTGGGGAGGATTTCTACCAGTCGGTTCTAGATTTTATGAAGTATTTCAAGACGAAGATGTGTAGAGGGACGGGGGTCAATGGCATGAGAGACTGCAAGTTGATGGTACGTTCTTTTTTTTAAAGAGGAAAGGTTCAAGTGTTTATTTAATTGACTGGTCATATCTATGTAGGGAAACTATGTGTCGCCGATTACAAAGATTTGATTGTGCCTTGGGAAGCATGTGATGAAGTCACTGTATCAGAAGACCATCATACTGCTTGGATGTTGGAGATACGATATCAACAATTTCATAATTCAAGTTCCGTAGTGATTACATGTAAAAAGGGGGAAAACTTGAAATCATTGTATCTCATTTCGTACGAACATCATAGGTCATGGCATGACATAACGTACTATGAAGGAGCGCAATCAAAACTTTGGCATAACATCAATCAAAATAAGCCAGCCGGCCTTAAAAAGCCATGCCGTTGCTCGAAGAAGATAAAAATAAACCACATGCTCAGTGCTCGCTACAAGCCAAGCAGGAAGTTCAAACCAATAAACCAGAAAACGCCATGCCCCAACCAAACTCTCACTCGTGCTTTTCGTGATTCCAAGCCCATGAAAGAAGTAAAATTAAAATGTAGTCACAGAAGAATAAGCAGCTCATCGTGATCCAAACCCAGCGGTATCTACACGTCGGAAAAGAAGTGACTTAGAAAAAAAGGGATATCATGTAAGTCAAGCTGGTACCGGCACCAAAATGTCATGGCTCGTGCAGTGAGCGACCGAGAATGATCTCACTTCACTCTCGTTGGAGATGATGTGCCGACACTCCCAACACGGCCACTGATTTTGCGAACGCCCTTGGTCTCACTCTTACTGTCGGTTACTCGACGAGGACTAGAGCGGATTTTGCTGAGGGGGATGCCAACCTTGGCACTGCTAGAAGTTTTCGGTACAGGAGTCCCAGATTCCGTCCAGTTTTCCCGGTCTTCGTGTAACTCGTAGCTGGCGGTAACGGTGGCTGAATAGCTGATTGAGCGTGCAGGTGAGCCACTAGGCGATCTGGAGGCCCGCTTAGCAAGCATGCGCATCTGGATCTCTTCGTCACTTTCACTGGCATCGGTGCCTCCACGCGGGGCTCGTCGAACCGAACTGCGGTCGGCAATTCTATCCCCATCGTTGCTAACAGCTAAAGTCCCTGACACATTGCGGGCATATGGGTGATGACGAGAGTCCTTACGATGAGACTTGCGCGGCTGACCAGGCGTTGGCGCGGGCAGGTTCTCATCGGCACAAGGCGCTCCGCACTCGTTATTGTCGATTTCTCCAAGCGCTGACCTTCGCTGGCTACCGTTGGGCGGAGTTACTGTCTGTCCATTACTAGGTCGTTGCTTGGTAGTCTGACGGCCGGGTGTGACCGGCGCAGCCAGGGCAAGCTTCTCGCGCATGGTATCCTCAAACCACCATTCTCTGAAAGCGCCTTGGTTGAGGTGGAGCCAATGCTGCTGTGGTCCAACAACCATGCCAGGACGCATGAAGCGCATGAAAGCAATGATCTCGTTTGCGGTAAAGCCATATCGGTAAATCAAGTAAGCACCGATGAGGCAACCGGTGCGACCCAAACCAGCCTTGCAGTGCACAGCAATTCCCCGGTTTTTCACAGTAATCATTTCGTGGGCCATCTTTATGAATCGTCGAACTAATGGCAAAGGAGGACACGTGCCATCTTCAAAAATCATGTCTATATGCTCGATACCGAGGGCGGTGAAATACGAAGGGCAGTAGAGTTCCGAGTTCAAACGGACAACCAGGCCGACATCCCGAGACGCAAAGTGAACGAGCACATTCTTGAAGGGTTGTGGGAGCTGGGACGCCATCACTTCTGAAATGGACTTTGGAAGTGCAGCGTATTTGGCTGAGTTGACAGGAATCGGCGCAACGGGCTGCTGCTGTGGTGAAGCAAAAGCGATAAAGTGGGGGGTTATCCAGTTGAAATCTCCCATGTCCACGCGCTCATATCGCTCATATCTATTTTGCTATTCGTCAGGATCTGGCCAGGCGAACTGATTGGTGGTTTACTTACTCCTCCAGGCTAAAGTCCTTTAGGCCACAAAGGGCTTCCTCTTTCGCCTTCCACACGCCATACACAACATCTTGAATGTTGAGCACAAAGTCTGCTTGGCTATATCCAGCATCGCGGAATGGCATGTAAGGAATATCGGCTTGGGCAATAGGCGCGAGTGCCAAATGCGGCGGCCACGATTGAATCAGGACCATATAGCAGGCGACCAGACAAGCGGCATTCGCACGACTTCGGGCATCAGGCTTGCTCCAGAAAACGACGGGCTTGTCAGAATTTGTCGGATCTCCGAGGATTTCGTGAAAATGTACGGCGAACCTGTACAAGTGGCCAATGTGAAGAGGGCCGAAGTCGGCGTGGAAGGCGTTATACAGGAGGGTGTCGTCGACGGTAAAGTAGACGGGGAGCTTGCGCTTGGCAGCTCTGACGGGACTCTGAGGAGCCTTGGCCGTTCGCTTGCTCGGAGACGATGCCTGCGGCGAGGGGAACGGGAACGGTGTGTTGGGGTCTGGTGCAGAAGAATATGAGGCGAGGTACAGGCGATCTGGAGGCTAGTCAGCAAATTTTGCGTTGAAGCAATGGCCGTATTGGCAGTTGTATCACGGAACACCATGCTCACGTGTGCATACCTTGTATGTACTCGATCACCTGTCCGTGAGCGGCCGCGGTGTGCGACGGCATGATGGTACCAGGGTAGGTGGCGCCGTCGAGAAGCCGAGCAAGTGAACAGTGTCTTGGGCTCTCAAGCAATAAAGCAGGTGTCAAGGCAATCACAAGTCCACTGCGAACAACACAGCTGCGGCGTCACGGGCCACGATGAGGGCGGCAGGGGACTTAAGGATACGAAGCGTATGCGATGCAATGAGTAAAAGCGCTGGCTGCGAACAATGCAGAGTGCGATGCAGAGGAAGGTAGATGGAGAGGAGAGGAGAAGAGAGAAGGATAGAGAGAGTGTGTGTGTATGTATGAGAGAGAGAGAGAGAGAGAGAAAAGTGAAGTCGCAGGCACAACAACAACAAGAGGAAGGAAGAGGATAGGGAACCTCGACGCTGACTGGCTGCCGTGTTGTGGCGTTCCCGATGCGGCTAGCGCCCGCGGGTTGGCAGGGCAACGCGTGGCGGCCTCAGGCATCAACTGCCTCAGCGCCGCCCGGCCAATTGGCAGCCACACCGGGCCCCACCACAAGCGATGCGCCAAGCAAAACATCAACAGACAACACACACAACAAATAAAACGAACGTCAAAATACGTGCTCGGTGACCTCATGCATCCACGCTACCATCTGAAACACGCCTACCACAGGCTTCTGGAAGCTCGTTATTTACTCGTTTCAGACTCGTGGGTCACGACAACCTGATAAGTCCTGCCCGGAGTACCCTGTTGTCTTCTCTGTCGACTCCCAGTTGCTTCGGCCCTTTAGCGTACTCTTCTACAACAGGGTTGAATACAACGAAAACTCGTTGGCTTATTAACACATCTCCCACGCAGAGTATCCTAGGACAGGATCTGCTGGTATCAGACCATACTCCAAGTATCAACAGATTCAGCAGGGACTAGCCGCCTGATGGACATGGCCAAACACCGATAATAAATGAAAGTTCGGATTGCGGGACGATGAATACGTACACACGTCTCACGCTCGGATCGCAAGGGATAAGGGGGTTGGAACCGTCAACGGCTTTGGCCTTGAAGTTTTGTGCAAAGCCACAGGGCTAGGACGCTGATCAAGAGGCGGAAACGGCCAAACCGGTGGCTCTGCTTTCCACAAACATCGATGACGGCATCCCTTCCACCACAACAACTAATTATTGATTACCTAGGCAATCATTCATTATGACATCTATTGCTCTGTCGGGAGCATGGAACCTCGAAGCATCTGCCGACCATGCTCGACTGTCGTCGGATAATTACTCATTCTGTGCAGGACTTGTTGACCGCGAATTCCTTCATATAGCCACTAGAGTCTGCGGGGTAGACTGGTCATAAGCATCGTTGCGCTCAGAGTTTGTTCTTAAATTCAGATCAGCGCCAGTCGCCGTCAGTGCAGGCAGCTCACCGCCTTTGCGTTTCCTTCGTTACTCGGTACGCAGTCATACAGGAAAAATATATATATATAAGGGTCGGGGGATAGCGCAGCCCCTATTTTCCGAGTCCTAATTGAGATCGCCCACACCTGTCACATTTTTATCCCGTCGGAACAAAAGGCCCTAAATATTATTATTAAATAATCCTAAATAACAAATAAATCTCTATAATCTTGGTACGTACTAGTACTTGCTGTTACCAGCTGCTCTCCTGGTCCTCGTCTTGCTTGGAGGCTTCTTAAAGGCTTAAGCCCAAACCCCGTGATGCCTTACCAAACTCCAAGTCCGCAATATTAATAGTACGTACTAGTACATAGTAAATAATAATAATTAATAATAATCAGCCTGTAAACAATTGGAATCCCGGATCAGACGTAGTTCAGGAACCGATTCCTGCGTATAAATACGAAAACCAGGCCAAGGCGCTCACCGTTGTGCCTCACTGGCCCGACCCCCGCGTTTGCCTCGCTAGTTCCAATAGACCCGTCAGTAGTCTCCCTAACGGTCGAACAGCTTCACCTCTGCTCGCTCTTGTCCTTGTCGCCCTTTGTCTTATCGCCCGTGTCCTGTTGTTCTGTTGGTTCTGCGTGTTTGTCCATCTCCTCAATAGATCGCGAGCCGGAGAATATGGAGATCACGCCCTCACCGAAGCATCCTGATATCAACCTCGCAGCGTCAAAACGCGCAAATGGACTCATTATTCTGCGTGGGCTATAACTATGTAGGACTATCATCTTTTCTAGGCCCACATGCGAGAGAGGGAAAACCCCAGCCCCAAGACCGTTCATTTGGCTTAATTGTTGACCTGCTGCCATTGGCCGCGGATGCTGGTGGCCGTACGGACTATTGCCAAGAGACTCATGTTCTAATTTCCCCATGTCGATCCTCATGATTGCGCTGAGAGCCGATCTCTTAACGCAGAACGCTTGGTTCGAAATAACCTTTCGCGCAGCGTGGGAACGGCCAGCACATGGCTCGAAAGGGGCCAAGATGATCGATGTTCACATGAGTATATAAGGACCATGGAGTGCTCTTCTTCATTGCTCTTCTTTTGTCCCTACTCTATTACAGACAGTCTTTCTTTCTTTTTCTCAAGTTTACTCAATCTCAAGTCACTCTTTACAAACCCAACCTAGTCACTCTTTTCTTTCCCAACCGACAAAATGAAGTTCACTGGAATTGCTGCTTCTCTCGCCCTCGCTGGCGCTGCCTCTGCTGCCGTCATCCCTCGCGACACCACTCTGTCCACTACTGTTGATGGCCTCGTCAACCAGGTCAACAACCTTTTGAACAAGGTTGAGCCTGCTGTCTCCGGCGCTGTCCAGGATGTTGACGGCAGTCTCGACCTCAACACCCTCAAGTCCGAGCTTGCCTCGATCCAGTCCCAGCTGGGCGGCCTCAAGGGTCTCCTCCCTCTCGGCCTGAAGCGTGACGCCGTCGAGGGTCTCGTTGGCACTGTCGAGGGTACTGCTGCTCCTGTTGTCAACACCGCTGAAGGTGTTGCCGCTCCAGTTGTCAGCACTGCTGAGGGAGCCGTCAACGGTAAGATCCATTGTCTTCTCGTCTCCATCCTCATTCGCTGACTTCCGGTAATAGGCTTGACCTCTACCACCAAGCGTGACATCGTCTCCAGCACCGTCGGTGCTGTCAGCGGTCTCCTGGGCGATCCCCTCAACACCGTGGAAAGCCTCACTCCCCTAGCCAACAACCTCTGCAGTAACATTGAGAGTAAGTGCGGTTATATATATATATATATATATATATATATTCTAACTAACTGTTCTATAGGCAAGGTCCCATTGCAGCAGACCATCCGCGAGCTCACTGCTCTCACCGAGGGTGTTGCCACTTACGTCGAGCTTCCTCTTGCCCTTGTCCACCTGTAAGCGGGGAATTAGTGATTGGATTATAGTGCGATATTACTTCAGATAATGTATATTGAGCCATATACCCGTCGAGCAGATAACCCAGCTCGACAGCGACGAAAAGTGTCGGGTCGTGTAGATTATTTACATTCTAGATATACATGTTGAGGCTCCCAGTGGGCAGTTATTTATGATTCATTTACAATTGACACAGTCCTCAAGTGTTTTTATTCATGTTTGTGCTTTAAGTATAAAGTTTCAACGAACATTTGGACGTTTTACACCAATTGATGTGCGTGTGTTACCTATATTAGTACTAGGATATATATACATATTCAATGTGATGTCCCGATTGATCAATTGATAAAACAAACGCGCACTCAACAACGTTCAATGTTGACTGACTTCTTTTTATTCCATGCCACTTTTTGAATTTCACGCGTTTAAAATGCCAGATATTAAACTCGACTAAATCGACGTGATCGAACAGTAAAGTACAAGCCAATCACAGCGATACCGGCACCGACATCACCGCCCCGCCGCATCAAGTCTGCAGCAACACCATTTGAACATTGATCCTCTACGGAACACAGAGTAAAGCCTCGCCACATTAATTTTCTTACATACTGACTTGTTTTTTTTTTTTTTTTTTTTTCGGTCTGCTTGCGACATTGAAGACACGCAAAATGCCCGCCAACGCAGACGAAGCGACAGAATTTCCTTTCTCGCTGTAAGTCGCACGTTCTCTTCTCTCCAGCCCCGCAGTGGCATCAGTCAACTCACCACCAGCCCTCCTTTTCCAGGGTGGTTTCTATTCCCTTCCCAACCAGCCGTCTCGCATCCGCCGCTCTCCAGGCGATCCAAGTCGACCAGGAACTGTCCCCCTTTGTCCGGCGCAGTCACGCGCTCGTTGCTCGCACCGGTTCGGACGAACAAGCCGACGCCGACACCGACACCGACGAAAGCAAAACGGTGCTCGAAACTACGTATCGCGCGACGACGAACCGGATGCTCCGAGTCTCGGTGAACGGGTTTATGGAAACGCTCGGGGTTGTGCTGGGGGTGATGGAAGAGCTGGATGTCGACGTGCTCAAGGAAGAAGCTGCTACCACGGAGACGCCAGAATGAAGGGATATTCTTGGCTTGGAAAAGATACCATTGCTATCTACTGTACCCTCATCAATGACTTGCCAAGATGAAGTAATCCTTGCGCGGCTCATGAGGATGCCACAGATGGGCGCCCGCCTTTGCGGTACAAACACCCATACGTAGCTCTGGATCGCCACATCCTGGGCGCCCATCACCAAAGTCTATAGCGTCACGCCTGCAGGTGGCCTGGATTCCGGATCATCGCGGGCTAGAGGATGTATTGACGCTTCAGAATAGTAATATTATTTATGTATAGACATTCTGCGATAACTATGTACAAATTCCCCACTCGTGCAGTCAATCGCGGCGTGCTGGCGCTTATACGTCCTGCCTGACTGTATAATATTATAATATTAGCATCAACAAACAGTACGACCGACATAAAATAATACCGACGGATCGGATGCAGCAGGATCCGAGGGGCAGTGTTACACGACGTCTTCCCACGCAACCATGTCAAAATCTTACTACTATTCCATGCTATTCTGCTATGGCTCTGTGAATAAGCAGCCGGTCTAGATCGCCAAGAAGCAAAGCCGCGGCTATTCATGCTAGCGCCACCTTCCCTTCGCCTCGTCCTCTACTCATCATCCGAGGGAACTCAACTATTTATTATACCCGACTGCCTCCACGTCCTGGCGCAAAGTCTTCCATGAGAATATCCATCGTTGCCAATTGTCTACGATATCAGAGCCAGCTGTACCGCCGTTCTTCCACGATGGCTTCCGCAACTACCCTCTACGACTTCAGCCCCCCCGACAGTACGCCTGCTCTTGCGTCCCCTCTCATGATGATCGATCGCTAATGAAATGATGCTTCGTCTCTATAGAAAAGGGGAACCCCTACCCTCTCACATCTCTCCGTGGCAAAGTCGTGCTCGTCGTCAACACTGCCTCCAAGTGCGGCTTCACGCCGCAGTTCGCCGGCCTCGAGAAACTCTACCAATCCGTCGAAGCCAAGCAGCCAGGCGCCTTCACCATCTTGGGCTTTCCGTGCAACCAGTTTGGGAACCAGGACCCCGGAAGCAATGACCAGATCCAGGAATTCTGTCAACTCAACTACGGCGTTACTTTCCCCATGCTGGGCAAGATCGATGTGAACGGGAGCAACGCCGAGCCGCTGTTCGAGTGGATCAAGACGGAGAAGCCGGGTCTCTTTGGCATGAAGAGGGTGCTGTGGAATTTTGAAAAGGCACTGGTCAACAGCCAGGGCGAGGTCGTGGGCCGATGGAGGAGCATTACCAAGCCTGAGAGTCTCGAAGAAACTATTCTCCAGGAAATCGAAAAGGCCAAGAAGAACGGCGGTGCTTCTGCCACAACTGAGTCGGCGCCTACTGCGACCGACAGTGCAGCCCCGGCGCAGCCCGAGGCCGAGTCCAAGTTGGCTTGATTTCACACTTGTTAAGAGGAATGCTTTGACGGAGAAACGCTCGTTCATTGTTGTTTTTTGTTTTGTTTTGTTTTGTTTTACTCGCACATCTTGATACCATGGCCTTAATTCCATTGTTCTAATTCCAGTAGTCCGTTATTATTATCATAATGGTCATGCAAATTGCTCAAATACGACGTTTGTTGAAGTTAATCATAAAACACCTGCCCCTCACGCCTTTGGGATTAGATTTCTCAAGGAGAGATCATAAACCACGTCCTCGACCTTTTTGACCTGTAGAGTCCCGTCGGAATCAGTTATCGGCTCCGAGAGAAATAAAACCATAACATTTGCCAAACTTACCGAGTATTTGATCCCATCGCTGCGCTTCCGCAGTATATCGTTCTTCAGGTTGAGCAGCTGAAAGCCGGCAAAGAGATCCTTGATGAACGAGTTTATTTCCAGCGGGCGCGCGTAGTCTCCCAACGTGACCGAGTTGACCGCCAAACGGGAGAGTTCTTCGACCATGGAGATCAACGCGAGGAGGTATTCTTCGATGGTGAGGTGGAAAGCGTCTTCGTCTTTGAGATTGACAGGGACTGTGGATGAACAGAACTATTAGTATACATCACCGCCATCTCGCAGACAAGGAACTGACACATACTGTCAAGAAACTTTCCAACTTCATCGATAGTCAGAAACGACGACTTGGCCGATTCCTTGTAGTCTGACAGCCCGCCTAACCAGGCACACAACTCGATATAATACACCTTTGTTTCGTATACCCCGCAGTCAGATGTGAAAAAAAAACCCCAACAGGGTGGGCGATGGCAGCTCACCAGATTCTGTAACTCGCGGGACCACACATTGTTGAATTTGTAGAACGGATGCTGGTTTGCGACTTTGCTCAGTCGAGAGACTTCCTCCTTCTGGGCAAGGATTTGTTGGGCTGCTTCATCGAGGACTGGCTTCACTGTTGCGAGTTTGGCTGTTAGCCTTTTGAGCTGTTGGTTGAGAGGAACCAGGCCTACAGTCTTTGGCGGGAGTCGAGTGCGCCCGCGAGAGGATAGCCTGTGTAGTTCGACCTATTAAAAAAAAAAAAGAAAAAGAAAAAGAAAAATCAAATCAGCATATTGAATGAATACAAGCAATAGCTTGGATACACACACCCTTTCTCGCCAGTGTCTGGACTATCTCGTGGAGCTCCTAGTTGGTGTTGACGCTGATTAGCCATGCCCAGCTTCATGACGTTATTATCCAACGACCCCTCCCATCATCGAAGATTAATCTCGAGCGCTAGCAACTCACATCGATCACGGCAGACTCTTCGTCAATCTTTGTCTGCAGACTCTCGAAAATCACTGGGTCGATCATGGTGACGTTGGGCTCAGTTCGAGGTGTGGTTAACAGGATGGAGGAACGCGGTGCGGGGTGGATTGAGCTTGCATTTTTTTATTTTTTTTTATTTAAGCTCTGAGCTTCAGTTGCTGCAGTCTGACCTCACCACGACTAACTCGGCGACCAAGTTGACTCTTTATATCGATGGGAGCTTCTACGGTCTACTCTATTCTCAGTAAGCTACGGAGGGACAGGCGTTTTGAAGCTACGTTACCATACAAGGAATCATCAGCTTGATGGTAACTGAGGCCACTGCGCGAAACTTGAGCTAAATATCATTTCCAACATACACAACTGCTACAAAACTTCTTCTCCAGAGCGTCGGTATACCAACGCCGTGATGAAAAAGGCTTCGCGTCACTCGGTGGTAGTGTAAGACCGAGGACACTGTGCAGCGAGACATGCGCAAGCGCAGAGGCCAAGCTGCGAGGTCCAAAAATGGGATTAATCAATGTTGTGTTCCTTAGAACACTTTCAGAGATTAAACTGAAAAGAACAGATACTACACTTGATCTAAGCCAAAAGGCAAAGAGAGCTGGAGAAGAAAAGAAGAAAAAATCAAAGAGCAGCGAGAAAGCGCGGTATTTATAGACAGATTTGGATGGCCCGTGCGTCGACGTGATCTGGTGGCAGCCCGTAAGCGAGCCAATCAAGTGCGCCGCGGACCTGTAGGCAGACCGCGCGGTGCAAACATCACAAACAAGTCAAATTTAGCAAACGCTGCAAACCCGGCAAATCCTAGAGCTCTGTTGCCCGCCATACCCTGCCATGCCCTGCCAATGCCCTAGCCCTAACTGCCTCCCCGAACGGGAAATATTCGCGCCGCACTGCCGAGCTAGCGACAAGGTCCGCGAAATTTGCTGTCAACCACTTTGTGTCAATCACTTAAAAGAAAAAAAAAAAAAGGCCAGGCGCAGGATATTTACCTCTTTGCGTCCTTCACACCTCATCCATCTCATCCACCCACTCAATCAACCAAAATGGCTCCCGCTGTACGTTGATCCAACAAAATCGCTTTGCTGTTCCCTCCCCTCGTTATGAGCTCACCGCTCCGAGGGAGATGTCGTTCTGGAACAGTAGGCTAATCTTCGATTTCGCATTTCCTTAGGCTCGTACCAAGAAGCCTCAGAAGGTCACGAACAAGGTTAGTTCTCTCGGCTTGGACAGGAAAAAACAAACGTTGTGAATCTAACCAGACCATCAAACAGTTCGTGATCAACGCTTCTCAACCCGCCAGTGACAAGATCTTCGACGTCTCGGCCTTTGAGAAGTTCCTCCACGACCGCATCAAGGTTGAGGGCCGTGTTGGCAACCTCGGCGACAGCGTCCAGATCTCCCAGTCTGGCGATGGCAAGATCGAGGTCGTCACCCACATTCCCTTCTCTGGTCGCTACCTCAAGTACCTGTACGTGTGACTGCCGTTCCGTATATTTCCTCCCCATGACAGCCTTGGCTAATGGCGCAACAGGACCAAGAAGTTCCTCAAGAAGCAGCAGCTCCGTGACTGGCTCCGTGTCGTCTCCACCTCCAAGGGTGTCTACGAGCTCCGCTTCTACAACGTCGTCAACGACGAGGCCGATGAGGAGGAGGACTAAGCGGTTTCGCTTCCGGGATGAATTGATGGGGGAAAACAGTACTGTCTCCAGCAGTTTGTCGTGTGCTAGGCTATATCACCTGGCTCTACGGTGGGATGGTTTCGTATGATACCAATGATGTATATTCTAGGTGTCGATTACTATCTACTCATGACTTGATGAACGGTAGACGGCTACACATGTGCCTCAAAAAATAAAAATTCCAGTAATCAATGAATCTCTATATCTAGGTTGGCAACGTTTAGGCCCGTTGTCACTGGCTATTTTGTAGCATCTCTTATGTGTGGTGCTTAAATGTCCACCCTGCTCGTTTGATGACCTTGGCTTTCTCGACAACTTTGTGCCTCACCAAGTCTCCTGTAGCGAGCGCATCCTCCTTGGAGTCGTGACCTTTGTCACCGCTCATCTGGATATCTCGTTCAAGATGCAATTTTGTTAGGTGCTTCAGACTGTACCTGATAGGCAAGCCTCTGGGGTGTGGGTATAATAAAACGGTATCGATAATAGTTGGGTGAATAATACGCGCAGCATTCAAGTCGTTGTCAATCGCATGCCCGATCAACGGCGTATCGGGGTCTAAAAATTCAAATAGGAGCGCTCGAGCGGCCGCTGGGGAGTCCACAACTCGCATAGGGTCTCCCTTTTCCTTTGCAGGCGTACTTTCAGGGACTGGACTGCCGTAAGGAATTGCATTTGCATAATGCTCCGGAAAAATACCCGAGTATCTCGAGTTAAGATCCAAGATTTCTCCTAGGGGTTTGACCAAAACATCGACAAGCATCTCGCCTCCAGGCCAGCTTAATGCCGTTAGACGGACTAATTCCATGCCGAGAGTCGTGTACGCCATCTCACAATCAAAAGTGACTGGCTTTCGTGGTCCCTTGCCGTCATTATGGGTAGGTGTTTCCTCAAATTGAAGCACAGCGGCCAGCCGCTTCGCTTCCGAGACCTTGAATACATGGTGGTCTGCTTTTGTGCACCCTGCAGACGTTCCGACAGGCTCGTTACAACAAGGAAAATACGCATCAGCCTGGCCGGTGATATGATCCGTGGCTTTCCTAACCGGCCGTATTATCTTTCCCGGATGGTACGTACAACGACCACCGGTAGCTAGAGTACCGTCTTCACGACGACCTGGAAATACTTGAAAACGCCCGGCACACCGATCACACTTCTCCCATCCTTGTGCAGCCTCAATGCCGCTCTTGGCTTTCTCGATTTCCTCTTGGCTGGGGATACTCGTGATATAGCCAAACTTTTCTTTGCCCTTCAGTTCAGTTCGAAGCATGCGGGAAATGGCGATTTCTTCGTCTTCTTCCATCCCGGTAGTGAATGTCTTGGCCGGCTGAGCTGGCTTCGGAGCCTCGAGCTTGTAATATCGCGCATTAAGGTGAGCCAGAACCTCTTTCCCCCAATCTTCAAGACTCATCTTCTGGAATTTGACGATTCGCAATTTGACGACATTCCCATAGACACTCGGTGTTTCCTTTGCCGCTTTTTGTTCTTCATCCAAAGCCATGACAATTAATTCGTCTGGTGAAAGCACCAGTGATGACTTTTCATTGTCTTTAAGACCTGCCATCTTCCCATTTAGTGTCGACATGGCAGTATGAAGCTTCTGTAAGATTGAAGATCGGACGGAGTGTGTCGCAGGCGCCTTCTTGAGCATTCGCGGATTTAATGACTCCTTTGGGACATTGCGTCTCAGCGGACTAGGTCCATTCTTGGCTGTTGATGTCGGCGTGGCGGCATCGTTTGCTTTGATACCTTCTTCTCTTTCGTGTAGCTGGGACTTGGCAGGGGGTGGTGATATCCTCCTAGAAACAGAGTGTAGATGGCTGATTCCTCGATGCGATTGTTTCTCGGCATCTCGTCGCCTATCGGCCGTCATTTCTGGCTGTACCGTCGGGATTCCAGTGTGCTCATTATGCTCAACCTTTCTCCTCTTTTGTGCCGGCTCTTGCAGGCGGGGCCCATCTTTGGCCAAATTAGACTGCGGGGCTTGCTGCGGTTCTTGAGGCTTCGTGTTTCCCTTGTGGGAAAAGACGCAGGTTACGAGCTCGCATTCTTTTCCTTCAGGACAGGCGATAGCCTTGAATAGGCCAAGCGGAGTGAACATGGCTCAGACGGTAGCCGGTTTATATATAAGGCCGGTCGATTAGATCACCAAGTCATCTGCGGTATACATCAATTTTCAGGCCAATCGCTGCATGCCCACTTTGATAACTGCGCGCGCTAGATCGTTTAGACGCGAGCCACCACCAACGACGGCTGCGATAAGGTCTAAACAAAGGGGGTTGCCCTGGGCTTGGCGTCGTCCAATAACCCGCTTATCTCGTGCAACAATATATTGAAGAGATAAGGTGGAGAACCAAGGTGGTACAACCTGAGACGAGGTTTTGGCCGCAATCCCTTGTAGACCCTGATCGGCGGAAGGCAGAGGCAGATAGATAAGCACACGACTTGTTTCCACAACAAGTGGGCCAGCCTCGCTTGTGAGGAGAATGCAAATACACCCCCTTTTCTGCTCACTTGCGAGGTCTTTCCTGGGTGATACTACTCTGTTTCAAGTGAGTGTTAGCTGCGAAGGGGAATCAAAAAGACCACAGGACGCTCTATATTGCCGAGTGCCGGATGCAATCGATCTTGAAAGACTGAAACGGTCCTTGCGCGACGCACTGTCACCAGCTCCAGATAGACCCTTTTTGAGCATCGAGTGGCCGCTCGCTCAGGAGGCTCCAGACAGCGTGCTGCGTGTCACTCTCTGGTTGTGTTTGTTGAGGTTTCTCAGAGGAAGGAAGCGTCGTCGCAGCAAACAAGGCAAACTCGCTGATAAGACGCGCCCCGCTATTATCGAGACAGCGACGGCTCTGATTGGCACGATAGTAGTTGCTGCCTCAGGCATCAAGAGAACATCCGTCTGCAGCCGGCCGAAGGGCAGTCGTCAGCCATGAGCCTGGACCTTCCTTTTGCTCCCCAGAGCGTGCTAGAGTTCCGACCCAGAGCGAACAGTTATTATTACAAGATCCCCGAAATGGACGCTGGTTCGGATTGCGGTACCGCAGCGGATCATCTCTGTGTACTGGTTCACGGGTATGTTAAGGAAAATGGATCCATGTGGAGCTCTGCTCCCGGGCTTGCCAGAACGCTGACGCTGACAACCATTGCAGCCTCTGGGGAAATCCGTCACACCTGGACTACGTCGCCTCTGCGCTTCGCGAAAGGCATGGGGCTGATCGATTGTATATTCTCGCTGCGCAGCGCAATTCCGGAAGCTATACCTACGATGGAATCGAGTTGGGCGGAGAGCGGGTCGCGCACGAGATCGAGGAGACACTTGAGCAGCTCGCAAACAAGGGCTATCACATCAAGAAATTAAGCATCGTTGGCTACTCGCTCGGTGGGCTGGTTGCCAGATATGCTATCGGTCTGCTCCAGGCAAACGGGTGGTTGGACAAGGTCGAGCCAGTCAATTTCACCACTTTCGTGTCCCCCCATGTCGGGGTGCGCTCGCCGATAAAGGGTTTCCCCAATCATATATGGAATGTACTTGGAGCACGCACGGTATCGATGTCTGGGAGACAAATGTTCATGATCGACGACTTTCGTGGCACGGGCAAGCCGCTGTTGAGTGTGCTGGCCGATCCCAATAGCATCTTCATGCGCGGGCTGGCCAAATTCCGACGTCGCACAGCATATGCAAATATTGTCAATGATCGATCTACTGTTTTTTATACCACGGCTATGTCGAAGACACATCCGTTTCCGCATCCAGAAAAGACGACATTCAACTATATCAAAGGATACGAGCCCGTCGTCATTGACCCAGATATGCATGTGCTTCCACCGGCACCACAAGAAACCTCGCAAGTGGGAGAGAGCGCGTCATTTGCCTCTAGTATTACGAAGCAGCTTCGCACCTTTTTTGCCGCTGCTCCATTCTATGTGTTCATTACCATCTTTATCCCTATTGGCGCTGTGCTATTTCTGCTGAATTCAGTTGTCCAGAACCAGCTCAGTCGGAATCGGATTAGGATGTATGAACAGGGAAAGACGTACCTACTTCCGGGACGATACAGGGTTCCGTTGGTTATGCAAGATATGCGAGGTGCCGTTGAGGATGTGTTTGAGAATGTGAATGCCTCGCAGGGCAACGAATATTTATCGGAGCGTGATGAGGAATACACCAAGCAGAGAACGCAGCAGCGTCGGCTTAGTCGGCAGAAGTCTATATCATCTGAAGAAAAGGGCCGACCAGGTCCTCTACAGCAGCAGCAACAGCCCGCCGAGGCTGACGAGTCCGAGTTCCCGATTCTGGCACTGACCCCAGCTCAGTTTGATATTATTGACTCCCTCAACGCGGTTGGATTCAGGAAATACCCAGTCTACATCCACAAAGTGCGCCACAGTCACGCCGCGATTATAGTTCGCATGCCCAAGCCTGGGTTTTCCGAGGGCAAGATCGTGGTACAGCACTGGCTGGACCGTGAGTTCTATATTTGACGCATGCGCTGCTTGACTGCGAACGCATTAGGGTCGCATTATTGCAGACCATGAATAGATGAAAGGGTATTTGCTACACAGTAACTCTCCCCCGACCGAAGAGGTCGTAATCCCACCCGACTGGTCACTCAAATCACGGACCAACACGGTGTGAATGACGGAGAAATATGGTTACATGAGATATGCAGAGTGACGGCAGTGTCTGACCTAGTGACTTGTATTGCGGCGGATCGCGGCGGGTACATTCGGCGGGGGGAACTTGAAAAAAGACTTGTGAACGCCGCTATTATTAACTTTTAGTGTACATCAAGAGCATGTCAATACTCGAAACCGCCACTTGGAATCCCTAATGATATTAATCACAAGCCAACTCTCAGTGTATGTATTTATTCATCTATCATTTGATACGGAATCGAAAAAAAAAAAAATAACTTTCGTAGCAAGACAAGGTTGAATACCAGATTCATAGTAAGAAATTAAAAAGCAAAAATCCCTCACCAGTAAGCAGGAAATAAACAGACAAAATGATCTAACGAATCCCAACGCCATGTTGACCACTTGGTCAGGGATCTACCCATTCGATGATTGAAAAATTTAAATAAACAAGGAAAAAGAACCAAAAAGGATATCTTAATGCTGGCGTAACTCGTTAGGTAATGCAGATGAAAAGGGGGAAAAAAATCCAAAAATCACGCCGAAACCCCAACCTCGGACTTCAAACCAGCCTGCTCCAAGGTCGCGTGGTCTTTTTGTGACTTTGCAAATTCACGTTCAATGCCGAACTTGACAGCATCGAGAACAGTATCCACAGTCTTATTGGGCGGGAAGCGTGGGATGGTACCTTCTTGGAAGACTCCGGTCTTGACGAGAATCGAGTACCAGTCGGAATCACCAGAGCCACTATGAGCATTGAATTCGTTGGTGCCGCGGATGTCAGACTCGGGTGTGTCGCCGACAAAGTAGACGGTGTCAGGAGCGTGGTCGATGCCGTGGGTGTCCCTGCGCCATTGCCGGAGCAGACGGGTGGCGAACTGGAATGTGCCAATCTGAGGCTTGCCAAACGCAACAGTGGTCAACTCCTTACCGGTGACTGCTTTGTAAAGAGCTTCAAGCGACGCGCGCAGAGCACCCATACCAATACGGGTGTAGTCATGAGCGGTCGACCAGACGACATCGTTGTGGGAAAAGTAGATGGGAGGCCCTTCTTGGAAAGTCTCAGAGCGAGTGCCGATGCGGCCATTCTTGGACATGAGCAAATCGAGAATGATCTGCTGGTCCCCGGCCCAATCCCGGCTGTCGGCAAAAACAAAGATAGCCTCGATTTGGAGCGTCTCAAAGTCACGGACGCGCGAATTGGCCCACTCGGTATCCGTTAGTTTGCGGAAGGGCGTGGTGTCTTTGTTGGTTTTGATGATGTCGCCAGGTGTGACAACGTCCTTGAAGCCGTAGCCCTCGGCGACGATACGGCATTTTTCCCCTTCACCACCGACGACCAGTACGGTGTTGTACTTTTCGGCCATCTCCCGCATTGGAGTGTGACCGCAGATGAATTGACCAGGAGAGACTTCGAAGTCTAGCTGGCGACTGAGATCAAGACAGCGCTCTTCTTCGGTTTTGCCGCCACCATTGGTGACGAAGATATATGGTCTGGGAAGAATTAATACAAATGAACAAAACGGCTGGGAGAGACAATACTTACACAGTGACTCCGTATTCATTCTCTCCGTTGAGCATTCTCATTGCTTGAACAGCCTCGGGAATGGCCTTGCCACCGCGAATGAGGACCCCGTCGATATCAAAGGCAAAAGCATATTTGTCGGTAGTTGTAGGAACACCATCAGCAGGTACAGCGCTGAGAACGGGGGAGCTAGTCATCGGAGTGGCTTCTTCCGAAGAGGGGATGTCATCTAGGTGGTGTTTGGCCCAGGCAAGTTCTTGAATGGTCTTGTACCTGTCGGCACCAGCCATGAGATGTTGGGGTGGCACGACAACCGTCGGGCTACCGTATAGATCGTCAGCTGTGGCATCTTTAGACGACAGTTGCCGTGCCAGTTTGGGCCTTGGGACAGAGATGTTTTCTGTTGTAGCCATGTTGGTGTATGATATGGTGTCGTGTAGAGACAGCGGGAGACTTGAAATAGGTAGCGGGGTGACGAGTGGCGTCCGTATGATGGATGGAGGAGCAAAAGAAGAAGTTGGAATAGCACGCAAGACTGCTCAGGTTTATAGAGGAAACCGCTGACATGTGATTTAGAGGAGGAGGAGGATGGTGACAATGATGAACTGGAGCCGGTGGAGACTGGAGGGGTACGCAGTACCTTATATAGGCAGAGGGCGGAGGCGAGTCCCTTTTCAGCCAAACAACGAAGCTGCTGTTGTTTGCAACGCTCACTTTCCAAAGGGTGTGGGTGGCATAGTCGCAAACCCACAGTTGCAGTTTGACGGTCTTGGGTGACCGAGCGAGCAACCAACAGCGCCGCGATGGAGATCGTGGAGATGAGGACAGCCCATCAGCAGGCTTTCCAGTCGGGTTAGGGGTTCCACTACGAGTTCCACATGCCGGGTGGTTTAGTATCCATGCAATAATATAACACTGCTCACATCAAGACAGGACTAGGCGAACAAAAGAAACAGGCGAACAAATCGAGTGGAACCACTAGCTGACTAGCCAGCGATTTGATTCAATCGCATGTTCCCCTCAACGGCGCTTTTTCGTGCCGGCTTGGTCGACCCGGTGTCCCAAAGGGCTTTTCTGGTACAGGGATGCATGCCATGACGCTGTCTGGTGAATACGACAGGCACATCACATCGGCCGGAGTACGAGTTGAGGAGCGCTGAAAGTGGTGTTGGAAGGTAGGAAGAAGTTAAGTGGACACACCCGCGTGTACCTCGAACTAGCTGCTGGGTCAATGCACGTCATGTCGCTTTATCTGGCCAGCTAGGCTAATCACATCACCGAGGCAGGCCAACGGCGGAGTTGTCGACCTCATGCTGGGGAACAAATGACCCAGAAAATGGCGTCGTCAAACCTGTTGTTCGCTCGGGATCGACCTGGATGCCGTACAAGCAAAAGTTGACGCCGAAGAAGCCGACAACGTTACAGGTGAAACCAGCTCGGTCTATACCCCCATCGGCTGGCTGGCTGCGGCGAGGCGATTCGATTCGAGTCGCATCGACTAGACGAAACCGGACAGGCGTCGATTGGCTGGGTGGTGTTTTATTAGAGGGCCAGGTGGTATCTGCCACCCATGGTCAGCGACCTGGGTTCGGCTTAGCCAGGACGAGTAGTACCGGAGGGAGAGGCATCGACCGCGCGCACAGTCCGAGCATGCCCAATGGCGATGTACAATGGAAAGCACACGAGAGGAGGGGATTCGCAGGAGGTCTGGGGCATGTCATCATCGACCAGCGCGAACAAGGAGGGCAGCTGGAGACGTGCCGGGCTTAGCCACGCTCTAGACCCGATTTGGAGCGACTAGTCGAAATTAGGGTCGCGCTATGCCGGAAACCGCGCACTGGGCGAGGCTGGCCGCTCTGCCCCGCACTAGCCCTGTGGGGACTAGCGCTCGGGCGGGCTCGGGCAGGGCTGACGTCATGCCCCTGCGGCCGCCGGAAGCATCGAATTATTGTCGCCTGAGGCAGCCACTTTCATGCGTACCTAACCACGTACTACATGTCGGTCTAACGCAGAGAACATTCAACACACTCCACTTCCCCAGGTCTGCTGTGGAGCTGGCTGCGACTAGTTTTCTCTGGTTGAGGAGCACTAAAATAATATGACTAACCTAGTGGTGTCGTTGCCCAAGCCGGCTACGGGGACTTCCAGAGTTGCCAATTAATATACACGTAAGTTTGTAAAATTAATCCTACTTATACAGGACCGGAGTATAGAGTTCCGGCAACTCTCAGGGGTTCCGTCCGGTGAGAAAGGATGCATCAGGTCCGTTTGGAGATTCAGCTACATACCAGGAATAGCATATTGCTTGCAGCGCAAACTTAATCCTTGCCCCCCGGTCAACAGATACATAACTGTTTCCGATGCGGACCCGAGGCCACTATGCACATGTTTGTACGTTGATGCCATATGCAAAATGGGCGCCGGCGCCACCAGTTGACGCCCTGAGGAACACCAGGACGATGATCACTGACGACGAGGCTGACACATAACTGAGAATGGACAGACTTTCTCGATTTATTTTCGTGGCTTGCAGACGGCTTGCAGGAAAACCGTAGAACTTCAATTATCATGGCTGATGCGATGATGTCTTTATGCATATGAACATCTCAATAGTACTGTCTATATATACGTGATTGGTTGTTAGTAGAATTCAAATTGATATTACATATGTAGTGACTTGAAGGAAACATTAGAGATGTGCATTCATTATCTAACACTGAGGAATTATGTACAGTGGCCGGCTTACTTTGTCAGGTCAACCCGCTGGCCTTTCATCAATTGATGGGTCTATGCAACCTCTGATCACTGGGTGATGACATATATTTACCACAAATTTATGAACCCTAGGTCTTTTCGAATCTAGAAGATAATATTACATATTCTTTGAAACTTAATTGTATTTGTAAAAAGGTGTTCTCTCTGCTGTTAGCCGTAACTCTCGCCGCTGCTACTATCCACCATGTCTAAATGTGATTAGGAATCCCACAAAGGAAAGCAATGATCTACATACGCACAGCTAAATTTTCCATAATAATCGAATATAGGGCACGCTAGCACGACCTCTCAGCTAGCCACTATCTCCGCGCTAGAACCAATGTCAAAAGTTGAACCAAAGATTTGGTGATTTTGACTAGGCTACCAGTGAACTGGGATAAACGAGGCAGGATACCGTAACGAAGCCGACGACAATTGCCTATTCCGTTAACCACGAAGTTTTTTACTGTGTCTACACCGATATTTTAATTTGTTTATATGTCGTTAGTCCGAATCCTTCTGTACTGTAGTTCCAGACTTAACCCCAATGCATCAAGAATACGCAATTCTTGATGCTGCTGGCCCGAGCATCATGCACGCTCTGAAAGTTAAATATCTTCCTTGCCGATATGATTAATTTAACCAGAATGAATGAGGTCCATATGAAGTATTGGGGGAACATCAAACCGTGTCGAACGTGAGCTCTGCTACTGTTATTGTTCTCATAGAGTCTGGGGAAAGCTGACTAGTGCTGACAGATGTTATCGCTGAGGTGGAGAATGAGTGTACGGCAGTGGTTATACCGAAATAAGGCAGGTACCGTACCCAAGGTAGATAAAACATGGCCCTTCTAATTCGAAATTTGGAATTTGATCCAAAGGATTAAAAACTATGTCAACAACGCAAGTTTGGTTTAATACCAGCTATTCTGTTGCTTCCTTTCTTCCGTTTCTTTCCTTAATCAAATTGTAACAATAACAATAATTCCTCTAACCACGAGTTCTTCTAGTAATGAAAGTTGGATATTAATAACTGATCAACCTGCCAATCGCTTTTTGGTCAACGACTAACATGCTGAGATTGAACTACTTTCCTCTCGTCGAGTGAGATCTCGGACGGCACGAAATTCGTATGGTAAGAACACTCGTAATGTCTGAAATTGCTGAAAATCGATTTCGTACTCTTCCATTCATATATTCCAAGTTGGAAAATCTCACCAGTTTTGCTATACTTCGGCAAAAGCGCGACAGGCAAAAATTGCCTATTTTGGAAACCAACTAGCCCCTGGGAGAACTAGTTGCGATGATGCAAGATCACGCCATATCCCCCGCACGACTTGATAGCCAAAAACAGCAAGCTTGCATTGAAGAATATATTTTTTTTGAATGTGATCCATTTTATTTTTTTCCTTGCAGGATATCAATCGGGACAAAAGGCAGCGGTCGTGCTGTCAACGACATAATGGCTGAATTACCGCTGGAAGCTCTTGCTAGCCTGCAAACCCCCAAGGACCTTCACATTTCGCCCGACGGACAACGAGTGGTTTATGCGCTGGTGTCTTTTTCCAAGAAGGACGAGCACCCAGTCGCATCTATTTGGGTCGCCGACCTTGGCGCAGAGAATTCCTCTCGTCAGATCACGTCCGGAGTCTTCAAGGACGAGTCACCTCGGTGGTCCCCTGACGGCAAATTCGTCGCGTTCACTTCAGATCGTGCGAGAAAGGGAAACTCGTCGGCGCTGTACATCCTGCCCATCACTGGCCTGGGCGGAGAAGCGTATGCAATCACAAATCCAGACAATAAGAAAGATATTTCCTCTTTCGAATGGAGCCCCGATGGCTCTCACATTGCCTTTCTGAGCGAAGACGAGACCGAGAACCAAAACAGCAGTGATGTCAGAGTCTTTGGATTGAACTATCAACGGTTACGTCTTGTCAACGTTGCAACCCGGCAGGTCACTACAGTGATCCGTGGCAACCAGCACGTCGAGCAGTTTGCGTGGAGTCGTGATTCTGAAAACATTGTCTACACAGTACAATCAATCCCAGGGATCGATACATCCTCGACTCGAATAGAAATCCTCAGCTTGAATAACAGAAGTGCAAGGCATTTCATTGACTTCCGAGGTCTTGTCACTGCTCTTGCGTGGCCACTACCAGATACCATCTACTTCATCGGCTCTGCCACTTCGCGAAAGGAAGCACGGCCGAATTCGGTGTACGAAGCCAGGGTACGCAAGCGCCAATGGGGCAGTTATTTCGGCTGGGAAGGTGACGCGATAGCTTTGCATGTTGCGAGAGATTCAGTCGTTGCGCGCGTGAAAAACACAGACCACGATGCAGCTCATGTTTTGGGGATTCCTGGCACTACGTGGCCCTTTGAGAGTTTCTTCAGATCTGCATTTGAAATCACTTCATTTGATGGTTTTCGACTGCCCGACTCTGACAACTTTACATTGGCCATTACACGCAGCAGCCCTGAGAAGCCGAGCGAAGTCTGGTCCGTGGCCGTGAAGAGCTCAAAGGGCAAAGTTGACGGCGATCACGCATTCACCCAACTTTCCTCGCACAATTCATCTTATCCCCATACATTAGATCTCTCTGAAGCAGAATACATCTCTACACGCGCATCGGACGGTCAAGAGCGTGGCGGATGGCTATTCAGACCAAAACCCGCATCCTCGTCACAACATGGGCCTCTCCCAACTGTCGTTCACTTGCACGGTGGCTCATTCTACCAGGTGCTCCGATCCTTTTCTGTATCACACCACCTAGAAGTGCCCTTGTTAACAGCTGCCGGATATGCAGTATTATTTCCCAATTACCGCGGTATCAGCAGCCATGCTGATTCCGCCGATATATCTGCTGTTCTACGGAAAGCTATTGCGAAGGGGCTCATAGACGGTGGACGACTAGCACTGAGTGGATCTTTACAGGGCGGACTCTTGTCTTCGTCTGTCCTTTCAAGGAATGAATTCAAATTCAGGGCTGCTTTATGCGGTCCTGCTGGTGGCGCCGGTTCAGCGGGTGCCGAAACACAGGGAGGCAATGCCATCTCATCTCCGCAAAGCACGCTGCCAGATGTCTTCGGTCCCAGAAGGGCCAACCCTGCACTTGGCTCAAAGAGTACCAGAATTCCGATTCTAATTCTGCAAGGTGAAGAAGACGAGGGAGTGCTGCATGCGAGAGCATATTGGCGGGACTCTCTCCGGTCGAGCCAGCCTGTTGATATGGTGCTCTATCCGCGGGAGAACAGCCAGATTCGCGAAAAAGAGCACCTGATAGATCTGTGGCAGAGGATACGCGGGTTTTACGATCTGCACCTGAAGCACTAAATATGTATAGTCAAATATTACTGGGAAGCCTTTACCCATGAAGTTGCAATTTCATGATCTTCATACAACGTACTGAAGCTGTAGTTTATTAATATTACTAAGGAATACCCATTTCTTTTGTCTTCTACCGCCCTAGATAGGAGTCCCAAAATTAGTTTAATGCGGCGCAGACGGAAAACCCACTTAAGGTCATCAAACGAAGCCGTGAACGACAATAATTCTAACCTCAAGAGAACTATTGCTCGCCAAGTACCGCTTGCATGGATTGTCTACATGGGCCAAAAACATAGCGCTCATTGGCCGCTGGAAGGGTTTGCCAAACATTGATCCAATCGCTGGCCTGATACAATTTCACCGTCATGTCTTTGCATACGAGCAGTGCTCCCATGGTATCGCCCCGTGAGGTCATTTTGCGTTTTTTGTTAAATTAGCTACGATGGTTCCTCTGAATGTGACAGCCTTTGTCGAGGCCTGGACTGCCCTATACGCACACTTCAATGCCATTGGCTATATTCCCCCTGATTATGTCGTCTATCCTCCCTTTTCGCCCCCTCCTCCGCGGCTGCAGGATTCTATCAATGTACATCCATTAGCTCCTGAGCTGTTGTTCCAGAACCCACACCCTGCATAATATGAGGAGTCGTACTCCTTTGAACTCCTTTCCGCGAACCGGTAGACTACACAATACGGAAAATGATACACTGCAGAGTTCCCGGGATCCCCTCGCATATTATGAGGGACCTCCCCGGGAGGAAGAAATGGAGGGGTTATTGGGGACTGAAATACGAGGAAGACCTGCTAACCACCCAACTGCCCCATGGTTGGTCGTTAGTCTTGGATGTCTTTCCTGGTACAAGGGTGATCCCCCTTCCCCTTCCCCCATGACGCTCGAGAATCTGCAATGAAAATTGACGCAGCTAACATCACACTAGGGAATCTTCGAGAGTATTTTACCACTGAATTACCTCAGGCGGACCGGCTACAATATCAAGTACCCGAAAATCCCAGTGACATTCGCAATTGACCGGAATTGCTTGCTGTCGAGACCATCTGGTCTTAGGTTTACAAGTTCGAAAGCCTAGAATGGATTGCCTTTGAAGGTCATGTCGGATTGAGAATTATTGAATCGTATGATGCTGAGATAAGAGGAATGAATTCCTGCAAAAAGGACAATGACACAACCTCTGCATTTGACAAGGATGTTGAGCAACTGACAGAAATATACAGCATGCGGAACTTAAAAGAGTTCTGAGCGCCTCATGCTTTCAGAAGGAATGATTGGATAAACGAACGTGACGGGGTGCTCAAGCATACCATGGATCAGCTATCAGTATATGAAACACATCTGGATATGCAATGCTTTCGTTCATTATTCGACCAAGGGCACGTTATCCACAACCTCGATGATACACTTATACGCCTGTGTATCGTTTCTTCCAACTCATCACGCCAGTTGGCAGTTGATACAGATGGCAAGAAAAGCAAGGGGATACCTGTGCACACAACATTTCCTCCGAACCGATCTTATTACAGCGATCTTTTTAAGATTACTCACGGCGCGGCTCGGCTCGCATGTGCATGTGGGCAAGTGTCGTGATGACAACATGGAGCTTGAGGGAGCATTGAAGAGATCAGCTTTGTTTGAATTGCAAGGAAGTTCGTTTCAAATAATATTGTACAGTGTGACGTGGAATATAATACAGTTATCAATGACTCTGGCGCCAAGTGGACAATCTAGAATACCCAACCAATCGTGTATACATAAAGATGCAGACAGATGCAAGTAGAAATATATGTACAGACGCTAAGAAACTTCAAAATAAATGAGACTCACAAGTGTGAGCGTCCTGAAAATTAGTCGACGCTCAGGTAGAGGTCCTCGCCTCGCCGTGTAGGTGTTATATTATGTTTCTGAGGTAGCTGGGGTGTCCCAGGAGTGATTGATCCAGCCACAGGTGCTGGGCCTGGACTTTCTTTCCGAACAACCTTCCATCTCGGGCGACCTCGCGTTTGCTGCGTGGGTAGCCCTTGGGTATTCTGGACCCCAACGCGAAATTGGCTCTCCATCCTTTCGGCCATTTTCTCGCCACGTCTTTTCGCCAGTAAACCACCAGGGCTGCTGGACCGAGACCGCGACGAAGAATCTACGATGAGCGGTATGTTGAAGAGGCCTTCAATAGGTGAACCGCGCGAACCACTTGGTTGCGATCTCTCGTACATGTGGGCAGCTCGTGGTGCTGGCAGCGCTTCTGCGACAGGGGCCACAGCCGCGGAACGAGGCATCGTCGGATATTTGACAGGAGAGCGTCCAAGAGTTCGGTCCTCCTCATCATGAGATTCCACTGTGCCATTGTTTTCAATAGGCTGGTCTCCCTCTCGAACATTGGAAGCTGCATTCGGTTCTTCAGGTGTCCCTGAGATCCGGCTCATGGAGCGAAGACCGTTTCCAAGTCTAGAGAAATTCCTTTGTAGATTCATGTTGCCCGTGCCAGATTTGGCAGAAGATGAACGAGGCCTTTGGAAAGAGGTAGAGTATCTCGTGATAGCCCGCCCCACTTGAATGCTGCCATCACTCTTTGGAGGTGGGGTAGGTGGTAGTCCAACATGATCTGGTGTTTCCCATCTGTAAACTTTGCTACCCATGCGCAATGTGTGTTCCCTTCCTCTCAGTCCGACCGGGCGTATCGTTGGTCGAGGGTTCGCTGGCAGCCCCATAGGGTGTCGCCGATTTGGCTCACTATCCGACACCTTTCGAGCATTGGATTGAGAGTTTCCAAGAGGGGGTCCAAAGACGCTCTTGCGTCGTGCATCATCCTCGTCAATCACCGTTGCGTCGCTCGATGGGCGTGGGTGCGGGTATAGCTGCGGGCCGTGATGGATGACAGTCAAAGGCTTCGGGAACAGTCCTTGTGCTGTTGCATTGCCGGGAAGTAGCTGAGACAGCGTATGCTGGGAGTTCTGACTTTGGGGTGAGCCATCGTAATCCGTCTTCGGGGTGAAGCCAGCTCCTCCGGTCTCACTCCCTTGCGTAGGGGTAATTATTTGGAGTGGCCCACCCCTAATGACCGGCTGCGTAGGGAATTGGTGAAAGTTCGGACCGGGGTTGGCTGGAACAATGCCTCTTCCTAGTGTAGGTAATGGACGAAGTGGGTTTGGCGATATCCGCGAGTAGAAATCGGGAGGCTCGCCCATGTCGCCTCCAATCTCAAACCCTTCGCTAGCCTGTACCTCCAGCTTGCGACGTCTTAGTTTCTTCCCGCATAGGATTACCGCAACTGAGACCAAGAAAATAGCAGAAACCCCGGATGCCACGGATATCCCGATTACAGCGGACGAACCAAGACTAGATGATGAAGGCTGTGCAGTGGCAGAGGCAGAAGACGCTACAGGCGAGGTGTTTACCAAATATGTTGTAGAACTTGGGATGGCCGATGTCGAGAATGTTGTAACAGGCGGGATAATCCGAGTGTTGCTGGCTAGAGTACTTGTGACAAGACCAGTTGGGAATGTCCCTGTCAAAGGGTTTGTAGTTGAAGGCGGGTCTGTAGTTGAAGGTCGGGTGGTAGTAGAGTGCGATGAAATGACGGGTGGGTTGGTGACTGATGCAACTTCTGGTACTTTCGTCGCGGTGATGGTGGCGTGCGTTTCAGGGAGGGCTCCATTCACATCATTACATAGGGTATACACCGTCGATGCGACGTTGGAGACGATATCGTCCGTGCAAGATCCGTAGGTACATGCCAGTGCTGCTTCCCCCAGGGTGAGTCCACTCGTGCTGTTGGTTCGACATAGACACGAGCGCGATGTGCCATCACAGCAAGATCCGGTGCTGAATTCGGTTTGAATGAAATGCTTGACACAGGATAGCGCACAGCTAGGGATATCTCGGGCGAGCCATTGGTCATTCTCGGACGACTTGCAGTCGGCAACAATTATCTGGATGAGCCCCAAAAATACGGAAGCAACGAGGAGAACACTGCTTCGCCATCCTCCACAAGCTAGAAGCATACTGCGGCAAGACTAAACAGAAGAACATCAGCCAAGTTAGCCAAAGGCACCGGAGTAATCCGTGAGAACCTACCCAGATGCCAAAAAAAGTCAAAAAAAGTCAAAAAAAAAAAAAAAAAGGAAAAAGGGAAAAGGGGAAAAAAAAGAGTGTGAGGATAGATGGCTATCCGAGACAATCTGAAAAGCTACAGTTAGGCATAGTAGTATGACCCCGATACAAATCTCGGCTTGGATCGATAACGGGGTGTATTGGAAAGGGAGAAAAAGAAGGAAAAGAAAGATAGTCTGATTGAAAGCAAGGATCTATGAGAATTATACAACATGGTGAGATCTGGCAGTGCGAGGGCATCGAGGAAAGCCATATTATATGAAATCATCGAAGAAAAGTGAAACAAGAAGGAGGTGCAACATGACGCTATTGGACGCCATCGTCCATTGTACGCGCCAGGGGTCAAGAACAACGGCCGCCAGAGGATGCACTGAGGGAGTAGGCGCCATCTTGAAACAACAGGGCCTGGTTCGCAGGCTGTAGAAAAGCTCTTCAAGGGCTTTTTGGCGGGGGATGGTTGGAGGAGGAGGGACGAAGAGCAGATGGAGTACGCGCCGCCATGGGCGCTAACAGCAGAGCCGGAGGCCCAGCGCGCGGCCTCATTGGGCGGCGCACATGACTCGACGTCATGTGACGCTGCAGCTACGGATTAGCAGTTCTGTGCTGTTTGCTGGTTTCTTCAGTTCTATTCTTAGATTTGTGCACGTATCCGAATATGGATCTTGCCGGCAACTGTATCTGTCTTGGACAGCGCGAGAGATCTCCCAGAGTTCGCAGCCGGGAAATAGAGATCGACAACCGTTAGCTCCTATAGCGTGTTCTTGACTGTCCTTGACTGTTTTTGACTGGCTAGTGTGGAACCAAATACGTTATGGACCTTCAATCGTGGTAATATTATGGATTTATGGAGTCAATAATGCGGGAAGACTATGAGATGCCTAAGTACAAGCAAGGCCCAAGCACGCAGAAAAGCGTCCATAACTCGGCAGCGGACAAGGGAGAATCGAGCCGCCGAGAAGCCCAACAAAACGCGAAACAACAAAGCTGGTATCATCTGGAGAGGGAAGCAATGCGAGGTCGATTATTAAGGAGAGAAGCAGCGGCGTAACAGGCTAGCCCAAGAACGGCTAGGCGGGCAGGCAGAACGGGGCATCCGCCAACCGCAGACCGTATGATGCATCACAGGCAGCGCAGCCGGCCGCCCCGGAATCGCGTCCCCTCGATCTCAGGTCGGCCGCGGCTTGTCGTTGCCGGCGCGAGCGGGTGCTCGCTCGTTCTAGTATTTGAGGATGATGTACCTGGAGTCTCGTGAGTAATCTGACCGTGCCGGACGGGGACGGCTTTCCCGGGTCCCGGATTGAGTAACGTACAGCGCATGGATGATACCGGGAATGTAACCCAGGATGGTCAAACAGATGTTGATGAGCACGTCGGCGCCACATCCACGCTCCAGGAAGACACCCAGAGGCGGCAGGATGATGGCGAAGATGATCTTGCAGATGTCGCTGCAGCGAAGAAGCCCGTTAGCCAGCGGTCACGCCCTCAATCAATTTTTTTCCTTCTCATTTTTCTCATTTTTCTCTCTTGGTGCTCTCCATAGCTGACGTAGCTGATGCACACGAGCAGATAAGCTCAAGAAGGACCAGGGCCACTTACGATGCGGTGAAAGCCATTTTGGCGCGGGTCTAGACGGACGAAATAAAGATCTGGTAGAGGCTGCCGACGGTGGAAGAGCGAGCTGGGCTGGGATGAGCTGGATTTATGCAGAGAGCGTGTCAAAGGCAGAAAGGTGGAATCCGGAGCCGGCGGGAGGAGCGCGACCAGCTTAAGTAGGAGCGGACGGCCTGAGGCAGCCCGTGCGGTTTTCCTGGTTCCTGGGCACGACGTCATCGCCGCGCCGTACGTAAGGACGACGTGCGTGTGGCAAGTGCTGTGGCTGTGCTCGGTTCGTACTATATATAGTATTAACTGTCGTGTATTACTATAGTATATTACTATAGGGCTATAGTATATTACTATTGATGCTATCAGGCGTCGATAGAATAATTAACGATCAAATTTCTTACCGCAAGCCTCATTGTGTTTGTGTATGTGTGCGTGTGTGTGTGTGTGCCCACCGGAAGTGCCAGGATTCAAGACATAGGATTAGATTAACCCCGAGCATGCATATTTTGTAATCTTTTCTCTTTGAGAATTCATAGTTATTTATAAACTCGGTCAAAGCTGGTCAGAAGGAGGAGAGATAATTTGCAATAATAATAATAATAATAATAATAATCATAATCATAATAATAATAATAACCCCAACGCACCCACGTTGCAGGCATGCTTGGCCGTTATTGGCAGACATGGATCGCCGCATGGCTGCGGCCGGCGGGTAATTAATCTGATCTGATGCAAGCAGGGTTTTCCCTACACCGTAAGCTACAGCCGGCCAACTTAAAATTGTATTGTAATCCAACGCTTTCGCTTACAAGTTCCGGCTTCAATTGGTATGCCGTGTACAAATGGACCTCTCCCCGCCGAGTTGATGCCCCAGAATACCCCAGAGTTTCTACGCAGCGGGACTGGTCTCGAGGTACCGGGGAGATAAGTCAAGGAGAGCAGAGCAACTATGAGCAGCCTCAAAGCATGGGGCAAGACTCCATCTTCGACCGGCACCACCCTGGAGACACATACCGAGGAAATACAGCCTCGTCAGCGCTCTCCCGTTCTCAATGTATACGACCGGACCCATGCGATCCTCTTCCGAGTCTTCCGCCGACTCGTTTATCGCCAGACGAACGGCGCAGCTTCATCGCATGGCCGTCATATTCCTCTGTGCCCGTCCCATGACCGGCATTTAACTGACCAGAGATCCGGCTATGCATATGTTTCCAACAGCATCAGGTCCTCACGCTATACAATATGGGATTTTTTACCAAAGCAGTTTTTCTTCCAGGCTACCCGCCTGAACAACATGTTCTTTATCGCGATAGGCATCCCTCAGGCTATTCCTGGTATCAGCACCACGGGAAGCTACACCACCATATTACCACTGTTATTCTTTATCTGTCTAACTATCGCAAAGGAGGGCTTCGATGACTATCGACGCCATCGCTTGGATAAGGTGGAGAATGCCAATTTGGCGTATGTACTTCGGCCAAAAGGGCGGGCAACAGCAGCAGCAGTGGGAACCGTTGCTGTCGGGCTGGTCCAGTCGCTTGGCAAGAGGATCGCAGAAAACCCATTAACTCCCCGATTTCTTCCGTCGAGTCAAAGAAGTCGGAGTGATTTCTTACCACTTGAAGAGGACGGTTTAGACACGGATGACATGTATGAATGGACGGCGGTGAAGTGGCGCGATATAAAGGTTGGCGACATCGTACGTCTGAAACGTGATGACCCGGCACCAGCAGACGTTGTACTCTTGTATGCAAGCAATGAGAATGGTGTGGCTTATATTGAGACCATGGCGTTGGACGGAGAGACAAACCTCAAGATTAGACAGGCCCTGCACGACCTTAAGCACTGTGGCACAATCCAGGGCATCAAGTGTACTACTGCCAATTTCTCTGTCGAAGACCCTAATATGGATTTGTATGATTTCAATGGCCGTGTTGTCATTTCCGCTGGCGGCGACGACAAGACTCTCCCCCTCACCCTCGATCATGTCATCTATCGGGGCTCCGTACTTCGAAATACTACGCTCGCGACTGGCCTGGTGATAAATACTGGCGAAGAGTGCAAGATCCGCATGAATGCTAGTCACCATCCAAAAGCCAAGAAGCCACGCTTAGAACGTACGGCCAACCATATCGTTCTTACTCTCATCCTCTACGTTGTCTTTCTCTCCGTTGGCTGTTCCATGGGATACCTGATGTGGCATCGGCGACATGAAGTTCAAGCCTGGTATCTGATTAGCGCAAGCTACGATGCTTCCATCAGTTTCCGGGACATTGTCATTGGGTTTCTGATCATGTTTAACAACGTCATTCCATTGGCACTGTACATATCTCTCGAAATCGTCAAGATCGGCCAAATGTTATTGGTACAAAGCGATGTCGGAATGTACGATGCTGAATCCGATAGGCCCATGACATGCAACACAAACACCATCCTCGAGAATCTGGGTCAAGTGAGCCATATATTCAGCGACAAGACCGGCACTCTGACGGAAAATGTCATGAATTTTCGCAAGATGAGTATTGCCGGGTTAAAAATTTCACACCACCTGCAACAGCCTTCTTCGTCGGATGAGGATGAGGATGATCGCAAAAAGCCTTGCGACGATAACGCCAGGAATGGAAATACTTCTTGTGATGATCGAGGCTCAGCTCCAGAAGAACGCAATGGTAATGATGTCACAAGTTCTCAACTTATAAATCACATACGTTTACATCCCGACCTGCCTTTCTCGAAGCGGGCGCGAGATTTTATTCTTGGAATGGCATTATGCCATACAGCTCTCCCACAAACAGATGCTACTGGTAATAGCGATTTTGAATCACCTTCACCCGACGAAGTAGCTCTCGTGCGTGCCGCACACGAGCTTGGATACACCCTCATATCAAGATCTTCGCGGGCCATCACACTACGGCTGACGGATAGGAACTCCGAAAGCCACGAAAAGGAGGAGCAGGAGGAGCAGCGATACGAGATCCTAGACATAATTCATTTCACTAGCAAGCGGAAGCGCATGTCGATTATTCTGCGCTGTCCCGACGGCAAAATCTGGCTGATTTGTAAAGGTGCGGATTCGGTCATTGTACCTCGTCTGGAACAATCTTCGCTCGCGATGCGGAAATCACTGGATGTCCGTCAGAGCAGGCAATTTGAGCGTGACACATTATGGGAGAGTCAACAGGTCTGGGCGGATTTAGGCCGTAATGATTATAATGGAACGAGTGTGCCGGAGAGCCGGCGGGGCCTGGTGGATGAGCATGCTTCTCGACCGATTCCGTTGGAGGATATCGGGGTTCGATTCTCGATCGATGGTGCTACTGAGTCTACAAACGACAGCATAGACGTGGACATACTCCACCGAGTCGAATTGATGGACGAATCAGTCATCTTCAGCCGATGCTTCGGACATATGGATGACTTCGCCACCGAGGGTCTACGAACACTGCTCTTTGCGCACAGGGCAGTATCAGATTCTGAATTCCTTGCCTGGAAGCAGAAGTACTCGGAAGCGACAACGTCACTGACTAACCGACAGGATATGATCGACGCAGCGGGCGAGATGATTGAAACAAATCTCGAATTACTCGGAGCTTCGGCCATCGAAGACAAGCTTCAAAGAGGGGTACCGGAGACGATCGACAAACTCCAACGAGCGCAAGTAAAAATCTGGATGTTGACGGGTGATAAACGTGAGACGGCCATTAATATCGCCTATTCTGCGGGTATCTGCAAGCCGCTATCGGAGCTTTTCGTCCTAGATGTATCCAAGCCAGAATCCATCACGGACCAGATGCAGGATTTGATGTATACAATCCCGCTTGACCCCAACCGCCATCACGTCACAGCTATTGATGGGAACACACTGGGTGTGATTGAGACAAACGCCGATCTGTGCAAGACATTCTACCAGCTGATCTCCCAAGTGGACTCTGTTATTTGCTGCCGCGCCAGTCCAGCTCAAAAGGCCAGCATTATTCGGCATGTTCGCTCTTCCATCCCGCAAGCTCTAACGCTGGCGATTGGAGACGGTGGGAACGATATTGCCATGATCCAAGCCTCGCATGTGGGGATCGGTATTTCTGGGAAAGAAGGACTACAAGCAGCACGCGTTGCAGACTATAGCATTGCCCAATTCCGCTTCTTACAGCGGTTACTCCTGGTGCATGGGCGCTGGAACTACATCCGCACCGCCAAGTTTATCCTGTGGACCTTTTTCAAGGAGTTTTTCTTTTATATGATGCAAGCCCTCTATCAGCGCTACGATGGCTATACTGGTTCCAGCTTGTACGAAAATTGGTCGCTGACGGTGCTCAATACGCTCTTCACATCCCTGTGTGTTATTGTGCCTGGTATATTCGAGCAGGATTTGCAGGCAACCACCTTGCTGGCCGTCCCGGAGCTGTACACGTACGGCATCAGGAACAAAGCCTTGAATGTAACCCTGTATCTCTGGTGGATGGCCCTTGCGGCTGCGGAGGGCCTTGCAGTCTGGTTCATCGTGTGGGCTGCGTGGAGCCATCACGCTGATAACTCTGGCGACAATGGTGCATTTGCCCTGGGTGACTTGTGCTTCAGTCTCGGTATCGCATGGCAGAACATCAAGCTTCTGTTGCTGGAAACACACCGCAAGACGGTCATAGTCTACGCAGCATTTTTAATCACATTTTTGGGCTGGTGGGCCTGGAACGCGTTCCTGTCCGGCACTTACTCGTCAAACCTGACCCCGTTTGACGTGAAGAATGGATTTTTGCATGGTTTCGGTGCCGATTTAGCCTGGTGGGCGACTTTTGTTTTGGTCTTGACAGCTTTGGTCGTGGTTGAAGTCTCGTACAAAGCCGGTCTTCGATACCTACGCCAGTACCTAGGTTACAAGTTCGCGGATAACGGATGTCGTGACGGTGAGGGGGCAATATCATCGTTTACGAAAAAGTCGGGCAAGAAATTTTGGGTGCTGGACTCTCCGGCTGCAACTGTATGGGATAAGGTGCGGTGTGGAATATTGCAGCGACTCAAAGTCGAAACGGACTTGGATATAAGCATGTGGCAAGAAGCTGAGACAGACGAGGTCATTAAGGCGAAACTACAAGCAGTGGCAGATCGAACAAGTTAATGTAAATCTAATGGAACGCAGTGAAGTGATTATTAGTTGCCAACTCGAGTGTATCTACCTAACGTATGTGAGACCTTTTGAGGTCAGAAGCCCTTATCAGCTTAGAGTAACGAGGACATTAAATACGTCACACACACACACACACACATATTAATATAACCTCTAGTTTTAATGATTGATAGGATGATATTTTTTGTAAGGTCAAAAGTATATGTTGCGGACCCACCGTGGAAAAGCTCCAGATGTCGCCGCCTTGGCAATCTCCGGCACCAACACTGGACCATATCACAGCGTCAACTGCGCTGCCATGCAGCTTCACTCCTTCTCTCATGCCAAATATACTCTGCTGCCTCGCAGGCTCAGCTGCCAGAGCTCCTTCGACATGGACCGGTAGCTTTGCCCGCCTGAGACTGGCTGCTGCTGCCTCCAGTCCAGTGCGTCGCATCAGCTCCGTCGGACCTTCAAATGGCAATTTGCACGCCATAACCTGGACTTGTGCAAAGCCACATCACCTGGTAGCGTTGGCGCCATCCTCAGCTCGAGTTATCCCTTGCTAATTGACTTGTTGGATCCAGACTCCCGGCAATATCGCTTCTTCGTTCCCTCATCTCCGCCCTGCGTCACCACACAACCAAGTTGTCCCAGTCATTCTTGCGTCGCCCGAGTTCGCATCATGGATAGACACCTCCACCTCCCGTCTCGCCGATTGGGTGAATCCGTTGCTTAGATGTATTTATCCGAGTGAACCTCCCGCCGTCGTCTATACAGCCGCTGCCGTGGTGGACAAAATAGCAACCCAGCGGAACGCCAACATTGTGCAGAATGCTTCGTCAGGGGTAGAGGGCCTATCTCTTCTCCTTGTTGATGCCTCCGAGATTACAACCTCTGCCGCACAGCCTGTCCAGCTTAGAGGCAGCAGCGCTGCTGAGCCTGCCCTTTTCTTTTCGACACAGACGGCTTCTTCCGAACATTTCGCATTCAGCGAGCAGGGTATGCATACATCTCGTCAAGTTGGTCTGCGATTGGCGAATACCGTATTTGTGAATGGGAAAGATAGAACATTACTAGGAATGCGCTGGACATACGATGCTACATCTAATAAATATTTCCTGGACAACTGGAAAGATCTCTCGGTCTGCGAGGTTAACTTTGTATCCGGCAAAGCTCGCAGTTCCGTCAATGTTCCGCTCCACCCAGTGACCAGGCGTCGGAGTGTTGTGTCCAGTATGGGTAATATTCTGCGCCAGCTATCCAACACTACCCCGTCCTCAACAGCAGACCCAAGCGACGCCATCCCGGCCTCATCTGAGCTTGAGAAGGAGCTTCCAAAATATGTGAATGAGCTTGGCATACCGCATCAGCGAGTAGCAGTGTGGGCACTCGTTGAGCCGCTCAATTCGCTTCTGTCGCAAACGCAGCACGGCCAAAATAATATAGAACAGTCGATTGTGAATGGGAGCAGAATCCACCGTGTCGTGAGCGGCGGTGGAGGATGGGGCAAGAAGCAGGGCTTGCTCTCTTTGGATCCGGAAATTAGCTTTCGCGATGAGTCAATACATCCACTTTCGTTGGATCAAACTTTGTCAACACAATCCTCCACCGCCAAATCGGACGAAGTACCCGATATCTCAGAACTTTCAGACCTTCTAGGGGAAGGACTCGAGGAGAAGATAGCGTCGTTGTCTCAAGTGACGCCCGTCGGACACGGTATCCAATTTTTGGTCGCCACTGAGTCAGAAGCTGGTGAAAAGACAGCAGATCACCAAGAATATCGCAATGGCCATGAGGTCTCTTGCTCTTTCGGCGTCAGTTCCTCTGTTGGGTCAGAATTGACTATTCCGCAACCCGCACTTGCCCAAGACACGCAAACCTCGGTGGACTCCTCTGAAAATGTGCTCGTCATTCCTAACCATTTCGGCGGTATGTCCGAAACAGCAATCAGCTACTCACAACAGACAAAGTCGAGTGCGTCCAGTGAAGATGGGCAATGTCAGACAAAACTATCCGTGCCTGGGTCACGGGTGGACCTTTGGCTGTCATGAACGAAATTTCCATCATGATTGTATATTCCATTGTGTACGATAGAAACCACTATTTACAAAATTGTTTCTTGCGAAGCTGCACGACATTGATCTGCTGGCAGATTGGTTCACTTGTATCAATGAATATTTCCCCCATCAAGCTCACGTCGCTCAGTGGCACCTACCCCGTCCATTTCGTGCACCTCGGAGACTTGTCTTGTTGCCCTATACTCTGTTGTCGCGCCCATTTCGACTGGCAGTATTTGGGTTTCGGGATTTGTATACCCAGAAGCCTTCTTTCGTCGAAAAAATATGAATATGAGCAATCCTACCAACGCAAGCGCACCGAATGTCACGCCCACGCCAATTCCAGCCTTGGCTCCTCCGGACAAGCCTGCCGAGCTTGAAGGTGTCTGTGAAGTCGAGGTCGACGATGTTGTCATGGTAGCCGGGTTATTATCCACATTTGTTTTCGTCGCTGTCGCTGTCGTCTTTCCAGCGGTAGTCGTCGTTGTTGCTATCGGCTCAACATGGAAAATCGCACTCCAGCCCAGAAATCCCCACAGATTGTTACCATCTGTACCGCGTAAAGTCGACGCATTGAATAGCCCGAGTTGATACGTGGGATCGGTCGTGTTGAATGATAACGGAATCGTCCAGTTGTACTGGTCTAGGGTACAGTTGGACGAGGAAAAGTTGGTTGTGCGGTAGATTGATCCTCCCGTGCTGAATACAGCGCCCTCTACTCGATCCGTCAGTACTGTTGCCCTTGGATGGGCCAGCAGTCGTTGAGCTCTTGATAGTTACCGAGTATGTCGCCAACTAAAGTACCACCTAGTCGAGACAGGGAGAGGTTCAGCGGCGTCGATTCATTATCCAAAGTCCCCCACTGGAGCAGCACTGTGTCGCCCGGGTGGAATTCATTGTTGCTGTCACTGTCCCAGCCATAGAAAGTTCCCGCTTCACAGTTTTCGAACGAAGTGGTCATTTTGAGGTCTTTCTAACAACACAAGTCTTTGTGAGTGAGGGTTGTTGTCTCCGTGTTTCAGTGCAGGATTAGTGATGCATTTGGTCAAGTGACGCCTGACTAGATAGTCGACAGCATTATGCATAAACTCAAGAATGTGTATGGGTTCAAGGGCATGATAAGAATCCTCATGAAGATAAAGCTGGGACCGGACCCGCGTCAAAAGGATGCTTCGGTTTATTTTAACGGCGTGGCCCCCCTTATAGGGCTGTCATTATTTTATGAGTTTACGAGTGGCACAGCTGGGCGATTTTCTGTCAACTGGTATTGGTTAATATACAGTCAGCACTAAAGTGTCTGGTTAATCCGTAATAGGAAGTCCATATGGGGTCCGTAACACCTAACTTTAAGTTTAACCTAGTCGGAGATGAAAAAAAATATTAATACGTAACACTATCACTGTTACGGCTTGGTATGAACCATGGGCGATTAATGATGATTATGAAATCCAAATATAGGTCAGTCGAGACACAAGCGAGACTTTAAGCTGTGATGGTATATATATCAATTGGTTTTGACTGTCAAACAACGAACAACTCAATATTTTCACACACCAAGTCGATGTCAACATTATTGGAGATGACGTTAGAGAAACTTTTTTGACAACCAAGAGGAAACTGCAATTTCAGCGGGTAAGAAACGTCTTGGAAATGATAATTTCCCAGGAACCCTCAGCTTCAATGTTGTTGAGGAATCTTCGTATATCGTTACCCGGTTTTACGAGGCGTATCACGATTCTAAAAATTCAAGGTGTCTTTTTACATAAAAACGCCTTCTATGGGGGGATTCATAAAATATCGGTTTATTGTTGAGATATTTCTCCTTGAACAGGTATATCTAGCTTAAACAATTTAATATTATTATTTATCCACATCAATTGATCAATATATCATCACCCTCATACACCAGTTCTTGCCCGTGCTAGTCTACTAGTGGGTTAGCTGCTGAGATAAGTCTTGGCCGCATGTGAGTCGTGACTATCACTACTGAATTCTTGTTAGCCTGCGGTATTAGCTGAGTGGGCGTAATAATAGCATAGGTAATTAATCAATCATTCATTTAAAGCGGATGGGCATGTATATTTGCTATTCGCAAGCACCATCTGGCTCTTGTTATCAGCCATCCACAATGCCTATTGGGCTACTTCAGTCTTTGAATATGACAATAACTGACCAGGTAGGAACATTTTGCAGTACAGTATCTTGTAGCTCGCTGAAAGAAATCTTCATGTTCCTGTCCGTAGAAGCCCAGACCCCCTAAAATTGGTTGATGACCATGTCGATCATTTTACTTAGTAAAGGCTAGAACCTCCCACGTCACACCCCTTTCCATGAATCAACCATTCATGACCATGAGATTCTCTTGAGGCATTGAATGGAAAAGTTTGGCTTCTTCTTGTGAGATCTTAATCGGCTGCACAAGTACGTAATAGGCTATCTGTTTAGAAGTGGTTTTTTATAAGTAGTGACAGTATCAACTTCGGATATTTAGCAGATTATAATAGAAGGACTTATTTACTAGGAAATTATCTACATAAACTGATAGAAGAACTACGTATATTAATTAGAAGATTATCCTCAGGATCTATCAATCAAGAACCCATACATTATTGCCTGTGCCGACTGATGCCAAGAAATGTCACGTGCCGGGCGGGTAAGCTCCAGCGTCGACCGGCTGACCCTGCACCAACCTCGATCCAAGCATCACTCCTGGTAGCTCCCACTCTCTCTTCATTACAACGTCGCCCCGTCTTCAGAGTCCGAGTGCAGTACCTCTCGCTTTGATTTTTTCCAGTTGGAACTTCTGTTTATCGACGATAAACGTTATACACTCGTCGCGATGTCTACCGATCTCTGGTAAGGTGTCCTCCACATCATCACTGGCGCGACGGCTCTCGTTTCAACAGGCCCGTCCTGTTGCTATCATATACACTGATCAAACGCTAACTATCTCCTCAATATAGTCCCGTCTACGCAGTATGTTGCATCTTTCAACTCCCCCACCCCACTGAGATTTTCCACTACTCTGCTTGGACTGGTTGCGCTCCCTAACAGAAGACCTCCTGCATCCTCCGCCGTCTGAAATCTCGATCGAATAAAATAACTGATTATCATGCCTTTAGCCATTTTTTGGTGCCCTTGGCTGCACATCGGCCATTGTTTTCACATGCTTTGGTGCTGCCTATGGAACCGCCAAGGCTGGCGTCGGTGTATGCAGCATGGCCGTTCTCCGACCTGACTTGGTTGTCAAGAGTATGCGTTGCGCTCCTGCCGGCAAGAATCCGTGCTAACTATTGGTAGACATTGTTCCCATTGTCATGGCGGGTATCATTGGTATCTACGGTCTCGTCGTGTCTGTCCTTATCGCAAACGACCTGAAGCAAACTCTCCCTCTGTACACTGGATTCATTCAACTTGGTGCTGGTCTTGCCGTCGGCCTTGCCGGTATGGCTGCTGGGTATGTCTGTTCCATTTAGGGCATTGCAACGAAAGACACTGACATGCAGTGAAAAGTTTTGCTATTGGTATTGTTGGTGACGCGGGTGTTCGTGGATCGGCTCAGCAACCAAGACTTTACGTCGGAATGATTCTTATTCTCATTTTCGCTGAAGTTTTGGGTAAGTTGCCTCCTTGTCGTTTCAAGAGACGTATCTAACAAGTGATTTCTATAGGTCTTTATGGTCTTATCGTTGCCTTGCTCATGAACTCGAACTCAAGTGGTTCATGCTAAGCAGCATAACCACGCGTCAGGGGCGGGAGCATTCAAGTCAAAGCTTCTTGAAGTTACTGAAGACACCCCCGCCTTACTAATTATTGACGACTCCGCGAACGACAAAGTCAAGCCATATGTCGGAGTTTTGCCGTTTTTGTCTTATGCCTGGACCAAACTCTTTCATGGGCATGTATGTTACAAACACTTTTTTGACGAGTTCTATACAATATCATGAGAGAAGGGAGCGGGGAGTGAGAGCAGAGTATGTAGAGTAAAACTGTCTTTTTTTTCAGTCTGATACTTGAACAACATCAACAACATGACAGGAAGGAGGAAAGGCGTTTTCATTTTGAGGTCCGTGGAAGATGAGAGAAAGATCAAGGTCGGTTTGGACTACAAACATGGATTAACAATCTGCAGGATTTTGAACATGTTTCTGTATCATTTTTGCTGCATTCGCTATTTTCTTCTTGTTTTTGCCACTCAATGCTCTTGTTACCATCTCCAACATCTTTTTTCCTTGATCAATGTTTTGTGTTCATAGTATATGTAGATATAGTTCAAATGTACTACATTGCGGGCGAGCACTAGATCCAGTAGATAGAACAGCTTATGGTAGGATTGCGTATATATCGGAAATTAGGAAATGTAGGCCCATATTATCACCACCTGCCAAATACTACCAACTTCCAAACGCACTCTATAGGAGGTGGAATTGAGCATGAGATTCGAAATTGTTAATCAGTAACATTTGAATAAGTAATGCAATCTATTCTCCAATACAAAGAACGCATGGATCAGGTATCACTAGCAGACACCGCAATAAAAGAAACAAGACCACAGACCTGTGAAAATGTGTCCATTTTGGATGCACGAGTATATCTTAACGAAATGTATCCTTATGAAAATGCATATATCGAGAGTTCAACACAATCAGTTAATCACCAATGAGTCACAGTAGAAAATATGAGAGACACGATTAAAACGCCCCACTCTGAGATGTATATGCTATTAGGAAAGAACTCATAAAACCAAAGGAAAATCGACAAAAGGAAATGAAGGGTAACGAGCTAGATACATGATCAATCAAGCTTTGTCCAGCTTGCGACGCAGTGTGCGCGTTTTTCGCAGCAGTTTCTTGAACTTGTGCTTCTTCATTTTTAATTTCCGTTGTCGTCGCACGGAGATGGCTTGCATCTTGTCGTTGTACACGCGCTCAATGTACGATTTCCGAACGAGCCCGTTGTTAGGTTCTTCAGATTCAACCGATGATGAACCTGGAGCTTCCATGTCTTCGTGCACGAGTGGGGAGACGTGAGCTTCGTACGTTTTGTGGCCATCTGGGTGGATCGACTCATGAATGGTGAGGACGGTGGAAAACGTTCGAAGGGACGAGTCCAATTCACTTTGGGCATCGCCCGCCGCAAGGTCTTCCTCATTGTAAGGTTCGGGGGCCGCGGGGGGATTGAAAGGAGCGAGACGTTTGGCGAACTCTCCGATAGAGGTATGTAAGTCTTCTTCCGAAACGCCATCGAGATGGATGACGTCCATATCTGCCGAAGACGACCCTTGTGACCCAATGTTCCGGCCGCGTGTAGCATTCTCTATTGAGCGCACTGTGGAGGATAATGTCTCCATGACGTCGTCTCTCCCTCTTCGCGACATAGATTTGGAGTCAAAGATAGCATTGAATGCTTCGTCATTAATTGGAGGAGGAATTGTAGTGCTGACGGAAATGGGACGGTGAAGAGAGAAAAACGACGCAAGATGCATATCTATGATTTTCAAGTTAGCAAGACTTGGGGGAAAAACTTTTTATTCACTAGAAGTCGGAACATACCTTGTGGTGATAAATGATGAGTGGAAGGGACACTGGGAACATTCAAAAATGTTGAAGGTTGATTGTTCCGGGCATTGTTGCTAGAAGTGTCTTTGCCTTTCCTTTTCGCGGTCTTGCGCTGCTCGCCGTCTCGCTGTGCAGGACCTACGCCTTTGCCAGCCGCAGCCTGGGGAGACGAGGTATCAAAAGGTCGCGAGCCATCGCTTGGAGGCGCAGGAGGTTTTGATGATGACAGGCGGCGTTGATGTGCCCTTCGTTGCGTTGTCGTATTCAGCACACCGTTTGCCGGGGCGCAGACGCCTACTGTAGAGGGAAGCACGATACTGGGGAAAGCGGTGGGCGCGCGGATAGCACGCCGGAGAGAGGAAGACAGCATAATAAAATCTGCGGTGGTTTCCTCTTCCGTAATAAGAGAGAGGGAACGACAAAGTGAAGCTATTGCACGATGGGGGGGATGTTCCTTCGCATCGGCGGATGACGGACGGACAAAGAGCGAAGTTGCTGCGTGTGACCGGACTTGGCCGCGGCGGTCAGGCGTCACGGGGTGCGTTACATAAGCGCCAAGACCGCTCTGCCTCGCGAGGTTGTCCTGGCTGTACAACCAGACATTAATTATTTACGTTGGATTATCGAGTATTCCTGTTCAATTTCTGCTTGTGTCCAAAAAGGCTTTTGCCAGAGCTAGAAACGCATCAAAAAGCCGCCCGACAGGAGGAAAATCTGGCCGTGGCCATATGGCGAGCCAAAAAAAGAAAAAAAACAAAAAAAAGATATCATCAGACATTCGTGGGAAGAGAGAAAGTCAAGAAGAATGCGGGTGAAATACAGGCAGTGTATCATATGATTAAGTATACAATGCAGAAACCAAAAAAAAAAGAAAGAGAAAAAAAAAAAAAAGAAAACGAAAGAAAGGAAAAGAAAAGAATAACCATAAACGATGAAAGCGCCATATAGTAGAGGAGATGAAAGAGAAATTCGCATGTTTCACTATGCACTCATAGCGTGTCGTCGTGACAAGGTATCTTTAAAACATAAGAGAAAAATAAAATAAAATGAAATAATGAAAATCGGTGAAAAGAATGTCACCAGCTGACGGAGAGTTTGACGGAGGGTTGAGGGCGATGGATTGGTCAAGTTGTACAGGTCAAAGTCCGGGTCGAAGGAAGCGCCTCGCCGACAACTGTCGACGGGCTGCCTAACGTCATAAGATCAACGTATGAAGGTTCTTTTGAATGATCATGTCTTGCACCGAGTCCATGGTGGCTCTCAGGAGCGTGGTGTCTGTTGCGTTGGTGTAGTGAATGTAGATTTCACGGTCTGGCATACGGTTTATGCTGCGGAATCGGTCGGCAAAATACTTAGCGGCTGCATCGAAATCAGTCGGCGAGCCGCTGTAGTCTGGGAAATGATTGTCGATGGGCGATACGGCAAGCTTGTTTTTGAAGAGATCCATCTTATTCAAGAAGAGTATGATAGGCTTCCTTTTAAACCACTCGCCATTTGCTAGGGACTCGAAAAGCATCATAGCCTCGTGCATTTGGTTCTGCATTCAATTGTCAGAGTAATATGCATGCATTGAGGATTGGAAGAGTAAACTCACGGCGTTCTGGTCCTCAAGAAGACTCTGATCATAACCGGATAGTGCAACCATAAACAGCAGACACTGGACGCCCTCGAAGCAGTGGATCCATTTCTTACGTTCTGATCTCTGGCCACCAACATCCATCATGCGGAAGTTTAGCTGGCCCAGTTCAAAGAGGGTCTCGGTGATACCCGTGGTGCGCAAACGTGAATGGAGCATGTCTTGGTTGTCAGGTAACCATCCGGGAGTAAATAGCCGATCGAGCGAATTAAAGAAACTGCAAAAGTATGAGCCGCAACCCACAGAGGGAGAAAAAGAGTTCCTTACTAATGCAAGTTATCGTGAAGAGCAAATTCGTGGCCGCGAGAGACGGCTTTCTGGACCCCGGCATCGCTCCACAGCTGTTTCATAGCATCTCGGATCTTGGTATCCGAAAAGGCTACATCAGTGTCAACATCGGCTTCTGTTTTTAAAAGTAATTGGCCCAGTGGCTAGAAATAGTTATTAGTGATTTGGATGTCTTTGTAGTTTTCTTGTAGATAAGCAGGGCACACCTTGTTGTCCTCTTTTTCGAAATCGATTTTTTGATTATTCATGATGTCCATAAGGACCTTGAAAGCGACTATGAGGTTCGAGTAGATAACGGCGCGGTTCTGTTCTCGTTCATCTTGGGGAAATCCACCGGAATGAATAATGCGCATCTGCTTGATAATGGTGGACTTTCCAGACTCTCCGGCACCTGCCAATATATTAACATTCCCACGTCGGACGAGAGAGGCTAGGTGTAGGGCGTACCTAATAGAAGGATTTTGACGGTGCGATCGAATGCTTTCTTGTCGGAGCGAATTTGCTTTTCGATGTTCGCATTGGCCTTGAGGGCCTCCTTGTCCTCTGGATCAACCTTGGAGCTCATGCAACCCATGATGGCGGCTGATACTAGGCGCAAATTCTTTGCAACAGATATATATCATTAGCATTGTCTTTCTTTTGGTATCGAGTATATTTCTTCCGAACTGGCCAGAAACAGCACTCGCCGCAAAATAGGCGGAAAACGGGCGCTTCTCGTTGAGTATCGCCATAGTAGGGCCACAAGACTCACTTCAAATGTGTTGATTGAGCCTAGCTCTGATCACGGTAAATTTTCGGGGTGTGCGAGGTAAAAATAATGTGTTTCAAACACATGAACCACCAGCAGTGGCCTCGATTGCGGATTGTTGTCAGACTTGAGGCGAGTTGTCGACCAGCCGCGAGCCGATCCGAATTACGGTGGGGGGAGGGGGCCAAATCGAGAGGTGACAGTCAGACCCAATCAAAGGCGCCGATCGAGCGAAAGCTATAACGAAGAGAGCTCGATAGTTAGGCAAATAATTGTCTGCAAGCAAATGTTCTCGGACTGGACGTTCATGGGTTGTAGGTGTGTGACAAATGGACGGATCTCTAACAACTAGTAACCCACCCTGTCAGTTGAAGCTTGGACAAAGCGAATCTTTATCTATATGAGGACGACGAATTGGCACAAATCGAGCGAACCAAGGGGAGAAAAGCGACTACAGACTGCAGTCTCACACGCTGATCTTGCAACAAGGAACTGCCACGACCTCTACAGGGAACAGAACACAGAGCTGCGGAGGAAATCGAGCAGGAAATCGAGCATAAGCAAGGATCCAATCGACCAGTTCCAAAAACTTGACGCAACACCGTGGCCAACCAACCTTGCTTGCGCGATCCAGCGGTTTGATCCCGGCTCCAATGAACAACAGGTCGAGGGGAAGCGACGAAAACAGCAGCCAAGGCAGTGGAGAGGAGGAAGAGGTAAGAGATTGCGTACCTTCTAGGTTGAGTGAGCGGCGTGTTTCCGTGTTCCTGTCGTGCTGCCTTGCGAAGAGATATGGACATCAACAAGTTAACAACAATGTATTATTATCGAATCTCGAGGAACAAGAAGAAGATCACAAGCGACGCAGGGTGGAAGGAAGCCGCCAAGCCCAGCTGGAATGAGCCCCGATGCACGGACGGCAGCTGCTCCACCACGCGGCAACAGCGAGCGCTGCTTCCACGAGGCAGGAGCGACTAGCCAACTACGTAATGTCCTGATCTTCTGTTGATACTCCGAACTGTCCCTGCTGGTTACGCTTCTTCTTCTTCTTCGTCTTCTTTTCCTACTTATTCTTTTTTCTTCTTCTCATTCATCATCGTCATCATCATCATCATCAACTGTGAAACCATCATCACTCGCGAGCCAATCTCACTATGTACTCTCTGATTCCCGACCCGCTTACGCTAGAACACCCGCTGTCCTTCCAGCCTGCCAAGACGCGGGCCGAGAGTGCTGTGTGAACGACGGGGAATTGTTATGAATTTTTACAATTATGCCTCCAGATGTCCGGTACAAAGAGGCTTTGTCGAGCAATGCAACAGTCCGACAAGTCAATGGACCATAGCATTGAGAGTTGTATGCAGCGGATAATCTCCGTAACTCGCCGGAACCCATGCTACCACGTAGGGGACGGATACGACTAATGGCTGCTGGCAGACACCGGACTGCAGACACTGCATGGTGCAAGGATTGTGGCGCTGGCTTGACTCTTCTGGATAATAATACTACTTCCTTAGTACGTACTATTATTGTGGCATTTGAATTTGCAATTCCGCTTGCTTTCGGCAGCTCCACTGAGAGACGCCTCCGTGCAGATCGACCGGCCGGTCTCCTGAAAACAAGCCTAGTCGGCAAGCTAGACAGGGGCTACTCCTGCGTCTAGAAACTAGCATGCTTGCACAAGCTCCTTGCTAGTCATTCCCGGCCAACCACAGCGAGACCCAACACCGAACCAATTATTAGTCGTCTGTTGTAGTACCCCCTTGCCGATTCATCGTTACCGTTACGCGGGTTTCACCTGTTTCCGCACCAGGCGGCCTCTTGAAACGATTCTTGGTTGCGCATTCCGTACGGAATCTCGCACGACTTGTTAGGCCCGCGTATTACAGTACCTATTATTCACGACATTCAATTAGCCGGGATTGATCCATGGACATCCATGGTGAACTGTGATTGATCACCTCAACATTCTGCAGGGGGCCAAAAGTTGCAACCCCGCCTACGATCACACGCTGATGGACGAGATAAGCTTGCGGTCCCTATGCCTCGCATCATGACAGCTGTTCATTTACTTGTTATGCATCCCGGGCAGCTCGTCTCATCTATTATTATTGTTGTTCGTTTTTGAAGTTCAATTGCCCTCGGGCTCTTCTTCAGTACAACTACGCGCCTAGGAAGCCCCCTTGCCACGTGCCTCGGCCGGATCTCCGAGCTTCGCTGCAGTCTATGGAGTATACAACTCTCAAATTTGCCAGAGAAGTCGAATATTTCATAACAATCGCTAGGATGCTCCATTGTGGCGTATCTCGGATGTCTGCTCGATTTCTACATTACGTAGGATCGGATCACGTAAGAGCTTTTCAGCCGTTCGGTTCTCACTTCTGAGTTTCCAATAAGGCGACATTCGGCGACTAAACCGACTGGCCACACTACAAGATAACGTTGAAATTTGGACGCTTTTTCCCCCTTCCGACAGGCACGCATAAGCGCGCCATACAGTCCGGACTCCCAAATATTTCTTATGCCTCTTTCGTATTAGTTTTCATCTCGACGACAACAAGGAAATGGCTAGAACAGGAAATGTTATGTCAGCCGTGCGTATGCTACCCAGCTGTGATTGCGCGCACTGTCTGGATCATCATAACAGTCATTGGGATTGTGATGAAACCCGAATGGATGATAGCCCTTGTCAATCCGTTCTGGAAAAGGATCGTTCCCCTGCGACTTGGGGTCAACCACTCGATGCGAGCACTCGGCCGAAATCCCGTCCACCATGTTGTCGAGAAGAGACCACACAAAGCACGGACGTACTAGTAATACATAACTACGTACTGTTGTTACAGAGAGTATGGAGTCCAGAGAAGACGCTTAATTAAGGGTATGTGCCAACCATAGAACGGCGTGTTTCACAGTTTTAGGCTCGTTCCTGTTTCACCTTATGACAGCTGTCCGGTGGGGCGTCTCCGTTATGAAGTGCTCTCGAGAATAGCAGAAGAAAAAAGCTCTACAGCACTGAACACACAAACGGCCGCTACAGGCTTCAAGACTCTGCTACCCTGTTGAATCGGAAGCGGGACAAGTTGGCTGCCAATTTGACTTTCCGCTCGGACGGCAATCGGAATGACTCTGACTCTCGGGCGACTCCACAATGACCGGTTATAAAATCATAGAGAGTAGTCATTCGCCCAATATTCCATACCCCTGAGGCTTGTGCAAGTCGAGATGACACTTCAGTTTCGGCAGTTTGGATCAGAGACCTATCTGTATTTGATACGCATAAAAGCAACTAATTAAACCAACTCTGGAGGCGGGTAAGTTGCTTGTTGAGGGATCTTGCTTGTGACCAGGTACGGCCGATTTATCGCGGAACGCAGTGTAGCGATTATTAGTACGAGTTAGTTTCAGGGAAAAAAGGAAGCTTATTGGTAGCTCCCTCAAGCAGATTTCCTCTTTTGGACCACCACCCTTGTGTTATAAGATGCTAATAATATTGTCGCTATCTAGTCTCACGACAAGGGGGGGAATTGATAGTTAACTTAATATACTCAGATGCTTACATAATAAGACGTATAAGCTTTCAAAACTCCTGCAGTGAGGCTAATTTGGCTAATTTAACCAGGCTTCCTGAGTATGCCGTTAAATTGATCAAATTGGCCTTGCTACAGAAGTGTTCTGCGTCCTACTGGCGTTCATGCGCCATAAAGGTCGTAAATCCCACCTGAGCTAGTATAGTATTATATAGAAATCGATGTCAACTTATGCAGAAATAATATTTCATCAATTGACGTAATTCTTAGTGCTACATGTAACATTGAAGCTTACCACATATGCAGCTATTTGACTATCTGGGGGTGGAAAGGCCTGTATTCTGTCTTATTTCTTCGTAGTGAAGTCTGGATGCCTGGTGGCGTAGCAACTACACACGTAGTTCAAGCACGAATAATCTAGGCAGAGTCCTCGACAGCCAAGGGAAGTATGAGGAGGCCAAGGTGACGATGGCGCTGGCAGGTAACGAGAAAGCGCTACGAGTCAAGCTCCCCGACATCCTAGCTACTATATGGAATCTCTCGCACACCTTAAAGAAGCAAAGTCAATATGATGAAGCTTTAGGGGTGCTCCAGACTTGTATTCAGCTTCAGCAGCTAGAATTGGGACCTAATCGTCTATACACTAGAAGGTGTCCTGTTTCCTTCCTTTGCGAAAGTTAGTATGCCAAACCTCGAGCTCCCAATCTCCCCATTTCTTGCACTCAGGGATGCTGACCAGCTGGACTAAGAGCTTATCCCTTTCCTTGGTGAGAGCGCACACTGCCCTCGTGAGAGAATCGCGATTTGTGCACTGGTCTAGGAGTCGGATCTTTGTCAACTTGGTGCAATGTGGATGCTCCCGCATCTTATCAAGGGCCGATCCATCCAACCGACTATTTCCATGCGTGCTATGCGTGGTGAGCTCTATATAAGAGATCTCGGCGCAATTATTAAACAAGGCTTCGAGCGTAATGCCTGAAGGCCCGAGGTGGCCTGAAGCTGCACGAAGCGAAGGTCAAGACATAACTTGGTGAGGTGAATTACAGCCTTGTCCGTAAGTTCTTGAGCCGAGTTCTTGGCATCAAACCTGACATTTTCGAAATGGAACTCGAAATGTGTCACACTATGGCATAGGCGAGCTCCAATCGAGGTTAGCTCGTAGATATGTTGGCTACTTGGCAATTAGCACAAATACAAAGTCGGTTATGCGAGATGTTATAAGGAACATACTCTCTCAGGACAAAGCCAGGGCCAAATACCACTCTCTTTGCCCCAGATCCAAGCTATTGCTGATGATTAGACCCCCATTCTCGATTGTCTCGAAAGGTGGCTTGCTTTAGTCCGCTATTCATTGGCACGGGAGTCTTTTGCGCTGCATCGGCTCCTTTGACGGCAAGCTCAAACTGAGTCGGTGCAAATTCGCAAGCCTTTTCTGATTCTCCAATCGCGTGTGACCCTCTACCTTCGTCAAATAGACGTGCCTCATCTATCTCACTGGTTAAGCGCGTTGTAGGCTCTCAAACCGATTGCATGGCGCGTTGCTCGGCCGCAGGTGTTGCGCGTTGGTTCGCTTCGAGGGTGAATCCGAACCCTGGAAGCGCCGACATCCCCCCTTGATTTATTGTTCCGTGTTCGGATGGGCGGCATTGCCTCTAAGCTTTAACGATGGACAATTGGCGAGGGTCTGAGGGCCGGGTTGACGGTTTTTCTGGTGGCCAAAGTTAAAGTTAAGGACTATCGAAGGGACAAATCTACTAAAGCGGGACGTCAACGCTACAGACAGATCAATTGCGTTAACCTCTTCAAGGAACTAAATGACTCGTGTAAGCCGTGCTCTCTGACATCAATTGATACATGTAATTTTAGGCGTTGATGGTAAATGATTTGGTATGTAGAGGAAATGATTAATATCAAAGACCAATCCGAGAGCGAACATTTCTTGAACATCCTATCCATAAAGGTGGCTAAATCGAGCCCACTGCCAAGGACAACGGCAGCCTATACTAGAAAAAGTACTTAGCTCTTGGTGGCCTGTTCTTTTCGTTGAATGGAATAATGAAGGCAGGGCATTACAAGAGTGGCACAGCCATATGCGGCACGCACCCAAGGACGGGGAATGCAAACGCGACAAATATGTCAAACAACGCAAACAAATGAGAATGGACGATCTGCGACTGTACCTTCTTCACCCTCACTCCTACTCCAATCTTTCCCAGTAGTAGCCGCCTTAGCATGGTCTGCAGAGGATTGTCTTCATACCGAGCCTTCTCTCCCGTCACTGCCTTGAGTGCTGCTGCATGCTCGGCCCTGGTCACAAGCGCAATTGCCGGTCGGAATTCTGCGGTTCTGTGGCTGATGACAACATTATCGACTATGACAGGGCTGCTGGGGCTGAACTAGAGCAATAGATAAGTGCCGTAATCCGGTTTACCCTTGTCTGATAATACCGTAACACTGTTGTATCAGGCTACGGCTGTAGATCTATCTTTTATATAATAGCCGATTGGTCGGCAATGGTCCAACTCGTTTTTTTCTTTGTCTTCTTTTGTAGAGATACGGACATTAAATTTAGGGCAGCGCAATATAGATCTTCAATTTTTCAAACTCGTTGCCATATTTAGAACACGACTACCGGTCTCTCTCCAGTGTGCTAAGGCGCAATGTGTAAAAGTAACGCATGAGCTGAAATCATACCGGACTCATAAATAATATCCAGACAAATAGGCAGTGTTTTTATCTGAAGCAGACATTTATCAGCATCTATGGGGGCGAGGCGCCGCGGCTCTGCTGGATGCCGTTCTACTGCCTACAAGCTCCTCAAAAAGGCCTGCAGAGAACGTAATTAGTACATGTAAAGCAAGGGAACCCATCATCATTACAAGCCTCGAACTTTCCCACTGCCAAAAGATAAAAATGGCGTTACTGAACTTTATTGGTTACACAACCGTATTGTGCGGTTTCTTCTTTCTATGCCTTTTGGTCAATATACGTTTCTGGGCCCGCGTTATTTGGGAACGAAAGTCATGTATATCACGAGTTCCCGGCCCACGACTGGCGGCATGGTCACGACTGTGGATCGCAAGGGCGCTGGCATCTGGGAGGTCTCATGAAATATGGATCGAGGCAAACGCAGAATTCGGTGGGTAGTACACTCAACAGAGGGAGCAGCTGTGGACAAAGAAAGCCATGTTTTTAATGCCTATTGTCTAGGACCCGTGGCTCGGATCGGTCCCAATAATGTCATCACCGACGATCCTGATACTACTCGCCGTATCCTCGCTGCTAGATCTGGATATGTTCGCGGGCCTTGGTTCGACTCTGTCCGTATTGACCCTTATATTCCAAACATTGTGTCGGAGCGCGACGTCAAAAAACACAGTAAAATCCGCGCCAAACTGGCACCCAGCGTGAGTACAAAGATGTATCACTGACAATATGAATGGTTCTCTGATAAACTACGCAGTTTACCGGCAGATCCGTTGCTGCTATGGAACCTATAATCGACGGGCTAGTGCTTGGATGGTTAGATTTGCTACGGAAGCGCTTTGCCGGGCCAGATCAAGGTTTGTGTGATATCGGCAAGAGAGTCCAATTTTTAACTGTGGATATAATCACCAAAATATGCTTGGGCGATGAGATTGGATGCGTCAAGAATGATTGTGATATGCACCACCTCCTCGAGACAGTTGAAATGGGCAACAAGGTTTGCCAGTACTTCTCGGTTTTCCTCGAGATGAACACACTGTTCTTCCAGCTGGCTAGAATCCCGGCTTTGGCGAAAAGGCTCTTTCCTAGGCCGAGTGACTCTACTGGCGTTGGTCGTCTTATGGGGGTAAGACTCCTTTACGTAAAGCTCCAGGCAAAAGTTGACAGAGCAACTATAGATGATTCACCAGGTAGTGGAAGCACGCGCCCCAGAAGAGAACAGGAGGAATGACGTAGTCAGTTCTCTTTTAAACCAAGGAATGATCAAAGATCAAATTGATTCCGAGCTTATCATCGCACTGTAAGTATGCTCAATTCTTGTACACAATACTTGGCTTATGGCATATCCTTTATATAGCGTAGCTGGCTCCGACACAACCTCAACCTCGGTGCAGAGTATTCTCTTGAGCATTATCACGAACCCACAAGTTTACGATACGCTGCGCTCTGAGATTCGCGGGGCGGTGGCAAGAGGACAGATTTCCAGCCCAATCCAAGACGCCGAAGCAAAGCAGCTCGTATACCTGCAGGCCAGTGTCTTGGAGGGCCTGCGCATATTCCCTCCCCTGAGCCAGTTGCGTGAGCGCGTTGTTCCCCCTGGAGGCGACACAGTTGGCGGCTATTACTTGCCAGAAGGCACATTTGTCGGACTGAACACATGGGGTTTGCAACGCAACAAAGCTGTCTATGGGGAGGATGCTGGTCTGTTTTGTCCGGAGCGTTGGCTGACCGATGACGCCGATAGGCTGCACGCGATGCATCAGACGCACTCGCTGATCTTTGGACACGGGTCTACAAAATGTCTAGGCATGTCTATGGCTATGATGGAACTCACAAAGGTTATATTTGAGGTAGGCGTGCCTTCGATATACTACTATCTCTTTTTGTTATGTTTACGGTGGAGATGCGTGGGAACCTAACATCGCCTTGGCTGACTCGGAGCTTCTGCAGCTGCTTAGGAATTTTGACATCACTATCGCCAACCCTCATAAACCATGGGTTAGTCGGGGATACGGCATCTTTTTTCAAAAGGACTTTTACGTTTGCCTCCGTCCGGTTAATTATACCCATCCCCCTACGTATGAGGATGCTGTCGGATCCATGTAAATCCGAGGACTGTCTTTTTCCTGATGGCTTCAACTCCCAAGTATCAAGTGATATGCTGCAAATAGAAGTGCCAGCACGGTTGAAATCGCATTCCCTGTCTTCCTGATCGTATGACCCTGTACTGTGCCACACTGCCAAAACTGCATGCAGTAGCCGCGGTGTTATCAACTCCATCGGAATAATGCGCGTAAGAGCCCATACTTATTGGTGGGGGGGCGGGGACAAAATAGTACATGATCTTCAGCGTAATCAGACAGATAGACAGGGTTTCCCATCAATTGAATCTCGGTAATCCCCACTTTTCGTGTTTACAATGCATAGATGACGGCCCGAAGCGAGCGGGAGGTTTGCGTCAGGCAGCTTTATGCACCGCTTCAGCTCGGCCAGTATCTGTTAGTAAGTGCAGCTCTGTCGGGGGTGAGATATGAAGGAGAGTTTGGATATGTGTGTATCAATTGATGGGGGTGGCAGCATCGGTTTAACCCCCGAGGCGAGTCAACCCAGCATTGCTAACAATAGCCTGAATTGCACGCTTCCTCGCTATGATTGTAAATGCCCTGCCAGTTAATTTATATCTCTGAACTCCAAATAGGCTCCGACGGAATGAGGATGCATGCATGTGCAAGGTTTGATGACTTGAGGACTAATATGCCTGGCTTGCTACGTAGATAGCCTTGTCCCTACTGAATGTAATAGGTTCATGCAACAACAGTTGAAATTGGTTGACTACGTCATGTCTGGGATGTAGAGATGCTATTCTCCAATGGTTGTACGTCCTCATGATCGCACATAGGTAATATTGTTAGCTTCATGTGTCTGATATGTTGTATCTTTCAGTACGGGGGCGTCATGGGTATATTTATTGCATACAAGTACATACGTATGCAGTTACCTAGTTCACGTATTCTTAGGGGTAAAGAGAATAAAAAGAGAACACCCATGAATTAGAAGAAATCAAGCCCAGTAACTAATCCGTCCGCAAACCACAACCTAATAGTAGGCCTGCCAACCTCGCTTTTCGTGGGGAGCATCTCTTGAGCATCATTTTCGTTGTCCTTGAAAAGTCCTCCGGTTACCACTATGGCCGATTTGACTCCTGAAGCACTGTCGCAACTATTGGACTATCCAACTCAAGCCCCGCCGCCCGGTGTGACGCCTAACTTTAACAACCCACATTCTATCGCCTACCAGGTGTATATCACCGCCGGTTTCTGTATTATATTGATGATAGTATTTTCACTAATTAGATTTATGGCTAAAACACGTTCCTCCGCCAGAAATATTAATCTTAGCGATGAAAGTAAGTCACCTACCCTAGTGATGGTTCCCTGCTGACAAACTACCAAGTTGTCTTTTCTACGGGGCTGGTAAGATTTAAACTTGTGCCCATACATTCATATATGTTGACTTTATCAGGTACTCTCCATAGTTTTCATCGCTATGACAATGGCTTGTATAAAGTCCCCCGTTATATTCTAGACCGTAATGTGCTGAATCTTCGTAGGTGTTACCAAAGGCGCGTTCGGAAAGCATTCCTGGGATATCCGTATGGGTGATTATACCAAATCCCAGGTTGTGGTAAGTAGGAAAGGGAACAGAAGAGAGACTGAGACCTGCAAGCTGAGTACCATTGTCCATTTTCTAGCTGGCTCTTCTCGTCGAGATAACCCTGCCGCTATCCATTTGTGCCGTGAAAGCCTCGGTGCTGATGCTCTATCTGCACGTATTTGGAATACTACGCTGGATGCGCATTGCATCAATCACCGGCATCGTCTTTATCGTGGCTTTCCATCTTTCGCTGTCGATCTCATTTGCTGCCATGTGTGCGCCGCAGGCGTCTTCACGGCTTGACTTTCTTGCGGCTTTCATCTCGAACAAGTGTCGGCATACAAACGCTCTTGTGGTCTTTCAAGGTGCTGGAAATGTGGCCATTGATTTGTTTCTTCTTACCCTGCCACTGCCTGCTATCTGGGGGATGCAGATGCCGCTGCGGCGCAAGCTTGCAACTTCGGCTATGTTTTCAGTTGGCCTTTGGTAAGATTTTGCTGTTATCATTTTTGGGTGTTGGGATGCACATATCTGATAATTACAGTGCGTGCTCATCGAGTATCATCGGACTCATTTACAGAGTGCAGTTCTACAGAGCCGACTCAGACACCTCATATCTTGTTGTTCCGTTATGGGCGACTTCGTACGTACTTTTTTTTACCCTCTCTGATAATTTCACTTTCGCATATTTTACTCATGAATATTCCCCCAGCATGGCCGAAGAGACAGCTGGAGTGATTATCTGTTGCATGCCATCCACAGCTATAGTTTTCAAATCTGTTAAGGGACCGGTGGCTTCCTGGCTATCATCAAAATTGCCGCGGCTGACCGGCTCTTCTCCTTCCAGAGACCGCAGAGGAAAGGCGAAAACTAGAAGCCAGTCCTACTCTTCTCTTGGCGAGCTTAGTTCTCCTAATATTTGGGTTGATAGCGAGGCCGACACTCATTCTCTGCAGCAGCTGAAACCAGGTAATGCCGGTGTCATTAAGAAGATGGAATTCACAGTTTCGCGGACGGTTCAACAAGGATATGGTAGACAAGGTCATTTATAAAGAAATACAAGTTTTCATACTTAAATGTTACACATATTCATTCGGATTCTTTGCACCGATGTAAACCACGCGGAGAAAATGCTTACTTTATATGCAACATTATTTCTGATATTACGCTTATACCTATCTACACTGACAATTTGTGTCTTCTGATAGACACTGTGGCTGTCGGGGGTGGAATAACATTATACTCGATCCACATATTTTCAGGCCGCTCTCCCAAAAGCTCAACCTCGTAGTCTACCAAAACGTGAATTAGAATTATCTTGATAAGATCGACGGCAAAGAAACGACCGGGGCATGCATGTTTTCCAATGCCCCAGGCGGCAAAGTTCACATCTGTCTCTGCCGCAGCATGTCCAGCAGATATTCCCTTTTCTGTATCCTCCTGTGACAGTGAAGATCCATGTGTGCTTCGCCGCATGAACCGGTCATGTATGAACTCAAAGGGTTGCTGGTGCACGTTTTCATCGTGATGTAGCCCCCATCCAGAAACACACACCGTTGTCCCTTGTGGCAGATGTTGTCCACTTGGTAGGATTATCCCGGCTGGTTGCATGACCTTTCGACTCATGGCCTTAGCCACAAGGCCCCATAGGCGTAGGCTCTCGCGAAGTGCACTGTCGAGCCGCAGCATCTGGTTCAGGCGCCCGCGGTTCCATGTTGTGTTCCAGCTAGCGCTGCTTACAAGAGACTCGTCGCGGAGGAGAGAGGCTGCGTTCCGGTCAGAGAAGATGTCAAGAAGCAGATTACATGTTGTCAATGTCGTTGTGTGAATCGAGGCAAAGTTCAGGGCCATGATACGCCGACTGAGATAATCTGGAGTGCGCTCGAGAGAGGAAAGAGGGTATTTTTCAGAGTTGGTTACGAGCCATGAGCTGAAGAGATGTGTACACGGGCCGGCCTCGCCGCTTGTGAGTTTCGAGAAGATGGGCAAGAGGTGCTTTGAGCACTGCGAATAGGCCACCCGAATGGGGATTTGGAAGAGAACACCAACATAATGCCTTATCCAATTGGGGAAGAAGTTGATCAGGAGTCCACAGGCCGATACCATAGAGACGTAACGGAGCGAGCTTTCAACATAGTCGTTATTCCGGCCTTTTTGTTATATCAGTATAGCCAATACCGCCGCGCATGCGTAAGGACTTACAGAGTTCACCTCCAACAAAAATGCGATTTGATGCTCGCGCCACAACATGGCGAATCGTGTAATCCAAGTTGACTTCACGCCAGACTCCCGTATCTTGTCCCCAGAGCTCCTCTAAAGCCAGCCCAACCTCGTCCCAGATATAACTGGTAATTTGATCCAGATGGGCAGTGAGATTGCGGCGGATCAGTGGCTCATGTACAGGATTCAGGCCAATTTCAGCACGCAAGAATGTTAGTGGGATGTTCAATGCATCCATCTGAGCCGATTTGGCACTGAGATGACTCTCTGGCTGCGAGACCAGCCATTCCAGCATCGACGGTGGGAGAACGATGCTATCCCCAAATATCCCACGGAGGAGATAGGGCTTGTTGTCGCTAAGTTGCTGAAGAAAACTGTTAGTTGCGTTATACATTCTGTTCGAACATTATCAGATACAGACCTTTTGATAGACACGGTATAAAACTGCTTTCCCTTTAGTCAGGCTTTCTAACCGGTTCAGAATAGGCCATCTGGATCCAGCAGGTGGCAGCCTAACAGGAGATCGAGAAATAAATGCCCAAATGGACAGAACACAAAACAACAGAACAGCAGCAACAACAATTCCGGCCATTTTCGTTGGGTTCGAAGAAGCAACGGTGTGAATTGAGACTGGTTTCAGGAAAGCAAACAGTCCCAGGAGAGCACGCATGCTACCATATTAAAGAGCTACGCAGTATTGTGCCTGCGAAATATCAAACTGTCTTTGATGGATTGTAATTATCGGCGTACAATTCGCAATACCCAGCGTACTATAGGCATCCGTTTTCGGCGCCTAAGTACAAACAACCCTGCTGCGTATGCAGGGCGCCGGCATTGTCACTGCGTCAACTAACAGGCTGTCCCCCAGCTGCAACAGGCATATGATGGCTGGCTGCTGATCGGTAACCCCTGTAGAGTTAATTAGTTGAACCAGAACTAGAACAGGGCGACTAACACGCCACCATTACCCGTTCTTTGTTCCCTGCGATATTCGCGTCCCCCCGCCTCTCGTCGTCCTCCCCTTTTTTTCCCCTTCTCCCTTTGCATTTACGATCGCCATGTCTCCTCCTTCACTTTCACCTGTCTTTGCAATTTCTAGTGATTCAAATTTTCTTCTTATCGTTGCCGGCCTTGTTGCCTTGATCTTCCTTTGCGCTCGCAGAATGTTCGGCCACGATCCCCGCGAGCCGCCGCTGGCGCCCCAGTCGATTCCTCTTATCGGCCACATGGTCGGGCTCTCCAAGAGCAGTTTCAACTATTATGTGGACCTCAGGTGCATTGTTCTCCCTGTTTAACTACAGTAGAGCTGTTCTAAACCCTTTTCCAGCCATAAGACGGACGCCTCCATCTTCACCATGACCCTTCCGGGCCAGAAGATGTATGTGGTGACCAAACCGGAGCTCATCCAGATCGTGCAAAAACAGCACAAGACGCTCGCATTCCCGCCCATCGAGGCCAAGTTTGCGTCTAAGGTGTGTGGGGCCAGCCCCGAGGCCCAGGCTATCCTAGACCATAATGTCAACGGTGATGACGGCGATTTCGGTCTTTCAATGGAGTCTTATGCCGCGATGCGAGCTGCGCTCAAGCCCGGCCCGCAGCTCGACGACATGAATCGCATCATGATCCAAGAAATCGCTAAATCACTTGATGTGTTACAGCCAGCCAAGGGAGAGTCCAGACGGGTCGGCATGAACACCTGGCTGAGGGACGCCATCACGACAGCTACCACCAGATCTGTGTACGGTCCGATGAATCCGTATGACAATAAAGAAATTGCGGACGCTTTCTGGTAGATTAAAGATATTTTAATTGCTATTTGTGCAGTTTCTAACTAAGCAATAGGGAATTTGAAGGAGGTTTAATGTCAATTTTAGTCGGTTTCCTTCCCTCGATCACTGCTCGTAAGCCTATTGCGGCTCGAGCCAAGGTGGCGAAAGCTTTTGAGGCGTATTTCAAAGCTGGAGGTGTGAAAAGTGCATCGGTTCTAGCGCAAGCTCGGTATCAAGTAGAGATTGATAACAACGTTCCACTGGAAGATATCGCCCGGTACGAGGTTGGGGGCTCGATTGCCATCCTTGTAAACACGGCGCCTGCAGCATTCTGGGCTCTTTTCCTTCTACACGCGCACCCCGGCTTACTCGAGGAGGTCCGGAAAGAGGTTGATGCTTTTACCGAAACGACGACTGAGAATGGGACGACTGTTAAAACTCTTGATATCACTACTCTCAAGGCAAACTGTCCTCTGCTTCTGTCGTCCTACCAGGAAGTCCTCCGCTATTGCTCCATGGGAACATCAGTTCGCGAGGTGATGGAAGACACCTACCTCGACCGATGGCTGCTAAAGAAAGGAGCCATGCTACAGATGCCGAGTCGCATTATTCACCAGGATGCCAGCCTCTGGGGCTCCAGCGTCGCTGACTTCAATCCACGCCGCTTTCTCCCCGAAGAAACTAAGAACCGTCCGCGCGATGTGTGTTTCCGTGCCTTTGGTGGTGGCAAGACGCTCTGTCCAGGCCGCCATTTTGCAACCAATGAAGTCCTTGCTGTAGTCGCCATATTCATCGCGAGGCTAGACATGACGCCTGTAGAGGGGGAGTGGAAGTTCCCCACTACTGCAAATACGAATGTTGCTGCCGTTGTTATGGAGCCGGATAATGATATTGAGGTCGAAATCAAGGCGCGACAGGGTTTTGAAGATACGAATTGGGTAATCAACCTTAACAAGTCGGACAAGATTTTTGCCATGGTGACTGAAGATAGCAACGAGGCTTGATTTTGACAATGTATTGTATAGACATACGTAGTTGGCTATTTGACTATAAGAGTAAACACACATACTGGAAGCATTACAGGTCTAGACAGCCACGTAACTGTGCCGCATCTGGTAGGACGGAAATTTCCCTATTAGAAAACTAAACATCACCCCTCAACACCAGCTAATAGTGTCTCCAATCCACCCTATCGTTAATATGCTCAAGGAGGCAGAGCTTCAAACATTCTCCCAAGTAATACCTCCGAAATGTGCAAGGTTTTTACCGGAGAATAAATTTCGACCTGGACGGCTTAGATGGCAGTGGCTTGGGGACGATTAACATAATAGAGATCCGGGTCACTAAGCAGCCGTTCTATTTTACGAGATAATTGATGCTCTTACTAATTGATGAGAAACCCTAGCCTAGACTGCATTCATGGATTTTCCAATTGGCTAGATAACACCAAGAACGTGAAGGCCCAATTATCACGCGGGGTCGGCCCAACTCGCTTGTCTGTTAGCGCCACCGCCATTTGTTGTCTAGCTATGCCTCCGATTCAGCTGGAAAAACGATTCATCTTACTAGGGATCTTGATGGTGGGTGAATAAACTGAATCGTTGTTGGCCTTTTATTGGCTGCCGGTGAATCAATCGATGACTCCAGATATATCAATCAATGCTACCGTGGTGACAGCAATTCATATATAGAGAGCGCGCCTGGTAACCGAGTTGGCACCGGTCATCTCCTCTCTTGATCGATTGATACAATAATATCGATTCAACGCTGCCTACGAGAGCCAGCTGAATTCAAATCTGAACAATGGAACTTCCATCATTCTCGACATCGCTTGAATTTGGTTCGAATGCTTCAACTCCAAAGCCTTCATTCGTATGGAAATAATAGCCCTCAAATGTTGGCATCCAACTGACTCTCCATATAATGAGCTGTTTATTTATCCGGACAATAACGCAATGACCTTTGGCCTTGCAATATCTGAACATACTCACCCCAGCGGACATCCCCCCTCTTCGGAAACTTCGCTTATGCTGAAGCCACCTTGCGTCGAAAACCTGGATGCACTGCAAGGCTCCGATCCAGCCGAACTCGTCGCAAGAATTGATGATGTTAGAAAGCAAACGAGTTTTTTTCTTTGGCCTTATTATTTTTTAATTTTATTTCAATTTTGTTTTAGCTGGATTGTGTTCAGCTAACCTTCTGCTGGTTTGCTCTTTGCAGAGACGCCGTGCCCAGAACCGAGCATCGCAACGCGCATTTCGCGAGCGCAAGGAGAAACATATCAAGACTCTGGAGGCACAACTAAGCAGTCTCGAGACAGAGCACTCTAAACTACTCCACTGCCATCACGAACAACGACGCATGCTTGATCGGATGAAAGCCCACGTGCAGGAGCTCACAGAGGAGATTGAAACCCTTCGTTGTTCGAGGGCAGGAGACCAGGTCGCACAATTTACAACATTTGATTTGGTGCCAAGCGCCCAGGTTGGTGATGTGACAAGTCCACACCCAGATAGGCGCAATGATACAGATACTCACACATGAGCTCGATAATACTGGTATACCTATCACTTCACAGAGATAACATTGCCTGTATCCCCCTACAAGAAGTGCAATGATGTAAGGAAAACGAAGACCATGATTTGATGACAAATATTTTTATTTTTTATTTTTTTATTTCCATTATTGTACTCGATTGACAACCATGTTTCAATATTTCACAAGGATGTAGGTGAAATTAACGGACCGAAATTCATCCATTCTCTTCTACCAAGCGTGAAAATTTTTATATAAGCTTCATTAAACTTTACCACCTGAAAATCATCAGACAAACAATGAGCAAAGGAAAGGTAAGAAGAAAACAATGAATAAACCCAAAAAGTTCGCTGATCAAACCAGCTTCCCCGCATGACGCTAACCGTTCTGGGAGAGCTCTATGCTACAACCAATCAGCGGTCGGTTTCTATGTTTACAAGATGAGTCAGCACGCGCGATGACCTCACCTGACCACCTGCCTGCCTCGCAACACCAACATCAGTGTCTGTCGACGCCAGACATTGATGGCATCTCCTGCGTCATCTTGGAATATTATATTCACTTCCTTATAGTATCACTGTTTATTTCCCTGCAACCGCCATGGATGAGCCGACTTATCAGAGGTGAGAGTAACCGGATGACTCTTGCGAAGCTAGCACTGACGATAGCGAAGATGGTCAGTCAAACGGTTTGTCTGGGTACAATCTCAATCTCGGGGACCTATCAGCTTGACCGACGAAAAATCCGAACCAGGCGACGGTTATTATGGAGCCGATGAGGTTCCACGCTGGTCTAGAGAGCGACCAAGCCGTAAGCTGTTAAACATTGCGACATGGCTTGCCATCTCGGCCTGCGGCGCTTATCTTGTCTCCACCAGACTGATTTCCAGTGTGTTTTTGAAAAGTTCTATCTAAATTCCAGCTTACTGAAACTTTGTTTTTGCCAGACTCTACAACCATCACCGACCCCTTGTCCACCCCCGCCTTATGTTTGGAACCTGAATGCATTCACGCGGCATCAGAGATTCTATATAATCTTGACCCTCACTACGAAGACGTTGACCCTTGCGATAACTTCGAGCAATTCACTTGCGGCGGCTGGAGGGATCGCCATGACATGAGACCTGATCAGGGCTCCATATTTGCAGGGACTATCATGGCTGAGAATGCCCAGGTGAAGCTGCGTCATATCCTCGAAGCACCAGATGTCTCTGAGGAAGATAAGATGTCGCCTGCGGATAAGAAAAGTTTCCAGAAGCTAAAAGCTGCTTATGATTCCTGTACAGATACGGAAACCCTGAAGGGGCGAGGATCGAAACCGTTAGACGACCTGCTCCATCAAATTGAGACAATTTATCCCATGCGCGGAAAGTGTACAAAGAACAACCTGTCGGATGCGATTGCATTTTTGATCCAGGCCGATGTATCGGCTTTCACCGAACTTTCAGTATTGGTAAGGAATTCTCAAGAGCACACCGTTTCCCAATGTTTCTATCTAATAAGCCTTTTAGCCCGATGACCGCGATCCAGATAGCGTGGTTGTTTTCGTTACACCGCCACGAGAGATTGGTCTTCCCGCTCGCGAGTACTATAACAACACGCAGACTGTGAAAGACTATACAAGTGTTGTATTGAGCGTACTTTACAAATTCGAGTCCTCCGAAGGCTACGGGATTTCTCCGCTGAGGCTCGCTAAAAATGTAGTACTCCTTGAGCAGAAATTAGCAGATGCTACGCCTGACACTCAGGCGCAAGAAGACGTCACACAGTACTACAATCCCAGGACCCTTGAAGAAACTGAAGCATTGGTTCCCGAAATATCCTTTAGCAAAATAATCTCGACACTGGCCCCCAAAAGTTACCAGGCGGAGAAACTGATCGTCGGATCTCCATCTTACTTGGAGGAATTGTCCTCTATTTTGAGTAAAACGCCTAGGGTGGTTGTTCAGGCCTTCTTCAAATGGAAAGCAATTCAATCCTTCGCCAATGAGATTGAAGATGTTAAGATTGCTCCGCTTCTGGAATTTAACAATCGCCTTGCAGGAAAGGACCCTCAAGCTGCCGAGGAGAGATGGCGAAAATGCATTCGAATTCTGGATTCTGGCCTTGGCTGGACGCTGAGTCGATTCTACGTTCTGGACTCCTTTTCTGAGTCATCGAAGGAGCTCGGAGACCAGATTGTATCTGACATCAAAGAAAGGTTTGTTTACGTCCTAGACCAGACGAAGTGGATGTCTCCGGAAGTTAGACAATTAGGCAAGCAAAAAGTTGCAAACATCATCCAGAAGATCGGCTATCCGACGAAGAGCCCCAATTTAATGGACGATGACGATGTGGAACATTATTATGCAGACCTGCACATCGCGAATGATACTTTCTTCGAGAATGTGGCGAGTATGGCCAGGTTTGAAGTCATGCGTCAATGGGCGAAATTAGGAAAACCCACGGATCGTGATGAATGGGATATGACTGCGCCAACAGTCAATGCATATTACAACCCCCCGGGTAATGAAATTGTGTTCCCTGCTGGTATAATGCAGCCTCCTACCTTTTACGGGTCGAAGGCTCCTCTTTATCTATCCTATGGAGCCTTTGGCGCGGTTAGTGGCCATGAGCTCTCCCATGGTATGTTTGCGACCATTCTTATAATACATTCCATCAATTCTGACATGATATACCACAGCCTTTGATTCTGGCGGTAGACATTACGACCAGATCGGCAATTATACCGACTGGTGGAACAATAAGACAGTAGAAGCATTTGAGGACCGCGCACAATGTTTCATTGACCAATACTCTAACTATACCGTTCCTGGCCCTGACCCAGACTCGGAGCCACTTCACGTCAACGGTAGACTGACCTTAGGCGAGAACATTGCCGATGCTGGTGGGTTGTCGGCATCATACTACGCCTGGAAGAAACACGACGACTCCCATCCTGACAAATCACTTCCTGGATTGACTGGTTTCACCAAGGACCAGCTCTTCTTCATTTCATATTCTAACTGGTGGTGCAGTAAAACCACCAAGGCACAGGCTGTCCGCGCTATCTATACCGACCCGCATGCACCAAAGCCAGCCCGTATCTTGGTAAGTTCTCAATCCGTTTTGATGCGGGATGAGTTGCTAACTTTGATGCAGGAGACAATGGCGAATTCGAGAGAGTTCAAGGAAGCTTTCAAATGCCCGACCAAGGAGCCTGTGTGTAAACTGTGGTAGTCACTGGTTGATTAAGCTCATAGTAGAGTGGTTACACGATGAAATTATACTTGAGTGTTCTTTCTACCAATTGATACGTTATTATTGTAGGTTAAAAACAAAACATGAAATCCATCGATTGACTTGTATCAAATCCGTTGGCGACTACGGTCACTAAATTGGTGGCGGCCTGTACATGTACTGTACTTATAACGCTGCCAAAATTTGGTTGTCAAATTTCATGTTAAAAATCTCATTAAATCCTATAATTCCTATTGAATTTTCAAGACTTATTGTAATTTCTCTGTAAAGAATATAAATTGGCAAGGTTGTACGTATAGGCCCCCACACTCGTATATCCGACTAAATCCGCTCTTGGCGAACAACGTCGTCAACGGAATACTCCGAGCGTCTCCGAACTTGTGAAGTTCAACAGTCAACATCTAGAATTGACTATGCCACTTCAATTTATTGATAGCGGAGGATCCGATGGAATCCGTAAGCTGGAAGGACACCAGCGGAAGCTGGTTAGAAGCTATGTCATGAAAGGCAAAAACGTCAACAAGACAATCCGCCGTGGAAAATGTAACCGGCAACAAGTCGCGCTTCAGAGCGCCTCGCACCCCGCAGCTACGTTTGGTGAGAAACACCCTTCGTATCCAACAGTTTCAATTCCAAGTCGAGTTGGTGATGAATTTTCGGGCTTCCGATTTGCCTTCGAATTGGAACCATACATGAGACGGGCTATGTTCAATTGTGAGTATAGTCACTCCTGGGCAAATAACAACGGGCCTCTTCTAAATATTAATCCCTAGATTTGACGAGCCTCTCTGAACACATTTATCCAATGCACGTGTGCCTTCCGCGTAACCCAACAGACGATATTTGGTTCTTTTACACCCTAGTGGAACCTGCTTGTGTGTCTATTTGAACGAACCCCACACATGCTGTTTTATTAACATTTGTTAAGATTTGCATTGCATGCTCGCACTTTCAATTGGGATGATGGAGTCTTTATCATTGAATCCACAAAATGTTCAGTCAGATGCATTGTTTCACCTTGGTGAGGCGCTGCGACTGGCCAAAGAGACGCTGAAGCACTTCCAGCAAGGAAAGTTGCCCGACCCTCTCTTTGCAGTCATAACCTCTCTTGCAATAGCTGATAGCTGCGAGGGAAATACAAATAGAGCACGAGTTCATCTGGATGGGCTACAGTGTATGCTGGAACATGTTGGTGGCTTTTCATATCTAAACGCAAACCCCTCTCTGCAGCTGAAGATGCTTAGGTATATACTATTGACAATGACTTTGTTTTCTTTGGGCTAACCTTGACAGACTCGACGTTGAATTTAGCGTACGTACAAAAAGTCGACCGCGGTTTTATTATGATGCCATCGACTCTCCATCAGCAACAATTTCGTTCAATAGACAGCCGTCGCCATACTCAGACCTTCAGTCTACTTTCAATCGCCTTAAAGAGTTCACTATGAATTTTAGAAACCAGCAGTCAACCCCTGTATACCTACATCCCAACAAATTTCACGCTACAATCAGTTCCCTCAACTATCGATTGCTCAGTGTTCCTCCCTCACGAGGTATTCACGAAGCTCTTCGACTATCGTCACTGGCCTTTATGACATCATGGTTTGGATACGGGTTTCGCATGCGCTATGAACTTCTTGGGTCCCAATTACGAAACTCGCTCCTCTGTCTTGGTGACTTGGGAGCTGAGGAATCTCCACTTGTATTATGGATGGGATTTATTGGCTCCATTGCAATTTTCTCAGATAGCGAATTTGATGATATATCGCCAATACTTTCCCAGGCATCTAGGACCCTGAATCTCAGAGAATGGAGCGATGTGCAGCAAGTTCTCACCCGTTTTCCGTGGGTCATGTGTTTGCATGGAAAACCTGGGCACAGAATCTGGCGGAAAGTATCTGGAATAATCTAGAGCAATACTAAGCCTATGTAAAGATCTTCTGTTGGTCATTTGGAGGCTTACAAGCTTACCCGATATTCATCCAGAATATGTTGTGCAATTCTTGAATCGTATATCAATTGATGTAAATTGATATAGGAATGCAAATGGGTATATAAAACGTACTAGTCTAATAATACAGACCCTAATCTTATGTAAAACCAGACCATGAGTATCAAACCATGCATTATACATTTTTCGTAACATCGACTTGAACGGTCGTTAATCACGTTACGAGGTCGAAGCCCATCATATTATCATAACGAGAGAAAATTAAGAAAGGCTTACAAATCAAGAAAATGCATAGGACAAAATTAGGAATCAGAATCTGTTGGGGTTCCCGGAGTTCCGCTTTTGCCTATTCGAGACAGCACATAGAAACTCCGCCTACTCCGGTCTACACAATGCACGGTCATCTCCAGTGATAATCGAATAAGTTAAGTATTCTCCCATGCCCCCAAACTATTTAAACTTCTTCTAGTTTACGTACCATATGTCTGGGATTCTTTTTTTTATTGCACTGCAATTTTGATTCCTCGCTAACAGGTTGCCTACGATGACTACTACCGCAACCCTTACACCAGGGCTCGATGGCCAGCTTGAAAAGGCAACAGATTTTGAGAATAATGATTTTGGGATCAATACTTCACCATCGTCGCATTATACCCAGAATGAGCAGTATGGCTCCCCTGCTGAACCGAAACCTGCTGCCCAGCGAAGTGTCACTGGTATTCGCTGGTTCCTCATTTGCGTGGCTATATTCTCGGCGAATATCCTCTACGGCCTGGACACCACCATAGCAGCAGATATTCAAGCTGCAGTGTCAGAAACATTTGGGGACGTGGCCCTTCTCGGGTGGTTAGGGGTCGGATTTACGCTAGGTTCGACCGTGGCCATATTGCCCTTAGGCAAGGCATTCGCAACCTTCGACGTAAAATGGGTGTTCTTGGGATGCCTGACTATGTTTGCTGCTGGAAGTGCCTTGTGCGGTGCGGCCCCATCGATGAATGCAATTATTGTAGGAAGAGTTTGGGCTGGTGTTGGAGGAGCCGGGATGTACTTGGGGTATGAAACTACCTTATGGTCTGAGGAGAAGCAATACTAACCTATGTTTATGTAGAACGCTGAATCTCGTGACAATTCTAAGTACGCCAAATGAACAGCCATTGTATGTGGGAATCACTGGGTTTGTTTATGGTGGCGGATGCATCCTAGGACCCATAGTGGGAGGATCCTTTGCGGATAGCTCAGCTACATGGAGATGGGTTTGTCCTTGTCTCCATCAGTGTTTGGTAATGTGCTAATCATTTTATCAGGCATTCTATTTAAATCTTGTCATCTTCGGCGTCATGTCTCCCATATATCTATTTGTTCTGCCTTCTTTACCTCGTCGTGAAGACTCGCTATTCTTAGTCAAGCTGCGTTCTTTTGACTGGTTGGGTATTGTTCTAACAGCGGGGGTCTGCGTCACATTTACGGTTGCCTTTACGTTTGGAGGCTCGATATGGGCATGGAATGATGGCCGTATAATCGCACTCATTGTGGTTTTTGGAGTTCTTACTATTATATTCTGTGTAACGCAACGATATTGTGTTTACACTAACATCACTGATCGGATCTTTCCGTGCGAGTTCCTGCGGAACCCTCAGCTAGTCTTGCTGTATGTTTGCATGGCCTGTGGAGGTGCAGCTCTCTTTGTCTCCATTTACTACGTCCCACTATACTTTTTATTTGTGTACGGAGACAGTGGTGTCTATGCGGCTGTTCGTCTACTTCCATTCGTCTGCTTTTACGTGGCGACCACGCTCGCTTGTGGCGCTATCATGAAGCGAAGCGGCTATCACAATGTCTGGTATCTGGTCAGTGGGATTTTCATGACTTGCGGAGCGGCTACAATGTATACGGTTCAGTACAGCACCCCAGTGTCTCATATCTATGGTTTTACAATCTTGTTGGGGCTAGGCATGACGACTACACAGGCCGGGTACGCTGTCGGGCCGTTGCTGGTGAAGCCGGAGCGGGTGGCGGAAGTGATCCAGTACATGAATATCTCGCAAGGGTCGAGCCAACTTATTGGATTAGCAATAGCCAGCGGCATTTTCCAGAGCCTGGGGTTTACGCGCCTTAAGGACGTGTTGGCTGACACGGGCTACTCGGATAGCCAAATCCAGGCGGCTGTTGCCGGAGCACGGAGTCAGTTGCTCCAAACCGTGTCCCCGGAGTTGAGACAGCTGTGTGTGGATGCAATTGTCAAGACGATTGCTGATATTTGGATCATGGTCATTGCTGCAGGGTCAATGTGGACAGTGTGTTCGTTATTCCTAACGCGTAGGAGGTTTCCATAGTAGTCGATGTTTCAGAGGCCTCCAAACAGCAGTGGGTATTAGGATAGCAATTAGCTAGAGTAGAGAAAGTGGAGTTAAAAATGAGTAGATTTGTTTTTCTGTATCTTTTATAAAAGCATATTCATCATCCTTTATTAATATTGTTCCTGGTGTCTTTTCGCAGTCTCGGCGAACCCTAGCATTCCGCTTTGGGGCAGCTCCGGGAACTCCTTCTGGTAATATGGGGACGGGGAAGGGGGCCACTCCAGTGTCACTAACTACGGTACCAACTCGACAAGGCTCACTCGCTATGCTGTGAATTTATTTCTCCCGACTTCTGTTAAAATCTACTTATTCTGTATTATTGATTGGGTAAATACGAACTATACGCAATGCGTCTGTATTTGTTTAGCTCTTAGTAATATCTGGCTCTCTTAGCTTAGTAGTCAAAGGCAGAAAAACGAAAGAATGCATTTAACCATTGGTAAAGCTCCATGGCTCGGCCTGATCCCTGGATCCTGCGTACAACGGCTCAAATCCATACAGCCAGTCATCATTGTACGCCAAACCCATCTCCCCGGCCAACATGCTCTGGAGTTCGGCCCATGGTGTATCCATCAGTCCCAGGCTGCCCGGATCGTCACCATCGCGAGCTGGCAAGACTTTTGTCTGGTTTGAAAGTGAAGGGGTGGGACCCGATTGAAAGCGGCCATTAAGAAAGTCGGCCTTGGCAGCAAGTCCCCGAGTAACATTGGCAGCGCTCATGGCGATGGCAAAATGAGTGCCAAAGGCCTCAAAAACGGTGATGCCCATGTCGAGGGCTTCGCGAGCCACTGGTGTGAGTGAATGCAGTGGATAGGCAAGCACAAAGCCGGCCATGGAGGGGGTGGCATTCCACTGCCATTGAAAGGCTTCATACCACCCCTTAAGGAGATCAGTACTTGTGAGGGCCTCGTGTAGAATGTGTGTGATAGCGATTGCGTGGTTGATGCAAGAGACGGCATGGCCATTAGCCATGGGAGTAGAATGGCTAACGGTGTTGACTGCGGCGGGAGAACTGGATGGGAAATAGATGAAAGGTCGGTAGATATTCATGCATAGATTGTGGTAGAGCAGCTCTAGAAGCAGCCGTTGACGTTGGAGCCACGACGGCACGTATCGTTCTAGATATAGCGCTGACCTGTCAGTCGAAAAAGGCTCACCCGAGTCCTTGCGTTTCGTTTTCATCGCGTCTGGAACATTGCACAGCCAGGTCTGTAGGCTATCCCGTTGGGACTGGAGCCATTCTGCCAACGTTTCCAGAGAGGTCAAATCAGTATTGTATAAAGATTTGACATTGTTAACTTCCATAATTTCAGAATATTTGTCATAGAAGCCCAGATAGATCCTTTCGGCGGTGAGCACCAGCGTCGTCAAAAGTCGACCGTAGGTTAACCAGGTTACATTGTCACCGTATGCCGCAATGTTCGAGACAGACAACCGAGCCAGCTCGTGATCATCAGCCGGAACACTGCAGGTAGCGGTCATGTCGGCCGATAACCACGGTCTGCCTAGTTTCATACATGTCTTGCTCTCGACAGTGTAGAGGGTCCACCAGATTCGTTTTCGTAACTCCCGCTGGGCACGAGGAAGACTGTCGGGTGGCTCTAGATGAAACCCGAGAATGTGAGCAGTGCGCATAGCCATTGCTAGAGTAACGTGCGCCATATTCTGAAACGAGGCGTTGCAGAGATATACAACGGAAAAGATGCGGCATTGGAGCGTGACAATAGACGGGCTCTCAACATCGGAGGTGAGGAGCGTTTGTGAACGGCGGTAATACCATCGACCAGCAATGCTCGCATCATTAATGCCAACATCACCGTTTGCGACGGAATAATCGTGCTCGTGACTCAAGCTGACACCGTACTGCATACAGAGGGCGAGGATAATGTCGACGAGCGCAGATGACTTCCGTGTCGTAGGCGAGAGGGCCCAGAGGGACTTATAATGTTCCCGGAACTCGGTTTCGTCTAGGATCTGATAGATAGGGTGGTACGATTGCCAGAACAGATTGAGGAAGAAGTCCTCCTCAATTGCACTCAGGTACGCCTCTTCGCCAAGAGACGATGGCTCCTCGAGGCCATGCTTGGGCGAGGTGGGACTGGTAAATGTGCGACTGGCCGAGTTGGGTTGCAAGTGATGGTCATTCTGAGGCTGTTCTAGCACAGTACTCAGATAGCTGCTTATACGGCCCATAAAATAGAAGGCCGATGAAGGGCCATACCACTGGGTCTGGGAGGCATGTGCTGAGCGAGTGTGAATCCCATCCCATCCCCGTCGGCCGTTCGGAGGGTCGGCTGCGGATTCAGGCTGTTTCACTTCGAGCTCTCGGACACGCTGCTGCAAACGCTCTATTTCTCTGTTTCTTCCTCATCAATTGACGTAAGGCTGCGTTATTGGGGGTGTCGAACCTGAGGGCATGTGGTAGAGTGCGCACTTCACGTGCGTTCTTGGTGCAACTGCCGCCTCGCGTGCGGCAGTTTTGGCAGGGCTGGCTGCTGTCACATTTGATGCGATGGACGCGACACCAGTCGCAGGCCCGTCCAACTTGGTTTCGTTTGGGACGCATAGATAAGGAGGAGCTGAAGGAAGCATCGCGTTTGCTGTGGGCGGAGCTGGTGCTCTTGGTGGGGGAGACAGCGAAGGTAGAATACATGATATCTCAATCTACGGGTTTGAGGGCAAGAAAAGCTTTACCTCACTTTTCCACTTCATTTTGCGACTTTTGCTTTGTTCCAGTTGCGTGGGTGCTCCACGTCGTTGGAGAACGAAGTAAGTTGAACATTTGAGCATATGTCAGCGGGAGAATCTCCAAACCAAACCCAAAAAAGGGAACCCGCATACAGCAGTCCCGTGATCCGGCTAAATACTCGGCCCAACACTTTTTATTTATTTTCTTAATTTTATTTTTGGACAAAGTTGTCAACGTGTGTGTTTGATGCGCTTGTTGTGCGGTTTCACTCTTATTAGAGAAAGTGGTGGTGGAAATAATATGTTATAGCCTCAGGTTATCAAAAGAAAAATAAAGTAACGTAAAATACGTCAAATCTAAAGTCGATGTTCCAGTCTGTCATCAATGCTATGGATTCAAATTAAATATTTAAATGTTGGCTAGGGAAGCTACTGAGTATTAATGTTCAAACTTACGTCAACGGTGGTGTATCTTCTGGAACAAGTACATCCAAGCAATATGTAACAACATTATATCTTATCCGCTTGAAAGGAACAAGTCAAATCGTTATTGGTAACTACTTGGTTCATCACAAAACACCAAAGAACCATAACAAAAGCCTGTAGTATGAGATTTTCAAACGTTGCATATACAAATAAAATAAAATAAAAAGAGAGATCGAGCTTATCAATATAGCCAAAATAGCACTTGGGACCGAGCACGACAGACAAAGGCAACAGTTAAAACAGCATTGAAACCACTTAGCAATCCAAACGAATGAAATATACATGTATATCAACTGATGTATCAGGGTGTCCACATCTCTATTCTCAAGGCCGGTAAAGGCCTCTGAGAACCATGGCTGCATGTTGTTCGAATTTCCTAACGTCTACCACGTCGACCGTGTGCGCAGTTCTTTTCGCTAGGAGGAGTTGGATATCTTACGACAAGGGTATCTATGCACAACTTCATGAGTACACCCCGTGTATGTTATATATGAAGTGTGGCACATCTTGTGTTCTAAGCTTGAAGTTAGATTATATGGGTGCTCAAGTAATACAGTAATGTTCTTGTTAAGTAAAGGCATGAGACTTACCGATGGGAAGCAGGTTTTCAAATGGGTTTCAAAAAACAAGAAGGTGTTGCTATTGATATCGGCTTGCCAACTTATCGAGATCAAGAGATATCAAGTCACTGTAACGACCAAGGAATTTGGAAAGCTAATGCTTGTTGGGATGGGTAAACTGTTTTCCAATGAAATAAAAATAAACCACGGATAGCAAAGTCGTTTGAGAAAGACTCGAGTATTAACCAATGTTGGAACAATGAGATAGTTGTGTGGAATCCTCAGGTGGCCAAGTTTCGATGATAGTGTGTAAGGACACATTTTTTGAGGGGATATAAGGGTATTTAAGTTTGTCTATTTATTTTTTAAAATCTGAATCTAACAAGACCTGCTCAAGGAAAGCCTCTGGTGGTTGGTTGGAGGCATTCCATATACGCGCTTCGTTAACGCCCAATGTTTCTAAAATGAATGGCAACATATTGACGTATCTATTTAGATCCAATTGATATTTTCTACTATTGACATACCATTACAAATAAGGGACGATCATAAGTTTCGTTATTTTTAGTGTATAGGTAGATTCGAAAAGCGTTGGATAGAAGATATCAAGAACTCAACAGGGGCTAGGAGTAAGCGCCTTTTAGGAGTCTTAGCGCCAGGAGAATCAACCACAGCCTCTTCATCGCACACACGAACGTGGTTCTATCGGCGCAACATTTGGAAGAAACCCCTCCGGCCCCAAGGTTTGCTAGGAAGAATTATTTGCTGATTGATGGAAGTACGAGTAACCCTCTCTATTACCACAAGTTGTTTCTCTTAGCCAGTCGACCGCGCGTTTTTCCTCCCTTTACCACATTTCATCCATAAGCAATTTCATCGTCACAAATTCGCATATTTTTCTTGCCAATATTCACGTAATATCGCGCAGATGTCTCGCTGGCATGAATCGGGTTGTAAGCGACCAGATGTGTCGACCGCCGGCGGCATTGCATGCTGCAATTACGGCTTTGCGATTCCGCCACTGGAGGACGAGAATAGGGACATTATTGCCTTGTCTACTTATAAAATCGCTAAGGCAGAGAATTGTGAAAATCGAGGCGTTTTTGGCCTCCCCTTGTCAGCTACACTAGCAGGAAGCACTCTCGCTCGCCCTCTCCTCTTCCTTCTGTGCAAAGACCGCCATCACATTCCGCAGAAACTAGGGTGATAGACGAGGATAAATACATGCTACCAGAATCTCCAAGCACAATACAGTCAGATACGACATCAAAGCGAGATGTTCGTCTTCTTCGATTGAGGTCGGGCTTAGCCGATGCTCCAATACATGCCGATATTGAGATAGTGGACCCCGACAGCCCTTCTCTCCCGAAATACGACGCGTTGTCATATAGTTCGGCAGAAGATCCCGAGGGCTACTGCCCAGTGTTCCTGGGGCCGTACTGGGACACAGTCTATGTGACGCGGAGCTGTGAAAAGACACTTCGAGCTGTCAGACAATCAAAGTCTGATAGATTGCTCTGGGTGGACCTTCTGTGCATCAATCAAGATGACTTGGAGGACAAAACGGAGCAAGTGGACCTCATACATGAGATCTACTAAAGGCATCTAAATTGATGGCTTATATTTGTGATGAATCTCCCGAAATACAGATGGCGCTTGTATTCCTCCAAAAGTTAAAAGCGGCCAAGGCAATGACAAATGAGGATGTCATGCCTATCGATCAAGAAACCCGACGCAGTTTCCAGGTTTTATTTGGAAAGCCGTTCTTCTCAAGAGCATGGGTCGTCCAGGAACGTCTTCTAGCCAAGGACTGGGAGATTTTCTGTGGCAAGCATTCGGCATTTTGGCCACCGTCACTTTTTGACACTACTTGTTTTGACGTTCATGCTCCGTCGTGGGTCGTCAAAAATCAGTCACGGTACGGATATACTGGACAAGACTTGCTACGCATATTGCTCAATGTATCGCCCTACAAATGCTTAGATCCACGGGATAAAATATTTGCAGTACTAGGACTAATATATCAGAGTGGTATTCGTCCAGATTATCGAATCCCCGTGGAATCCGTCTATACAGGAATCACTGCATATATGATTCAACATTGTCGGACAATGGACGTTTTAGCATTAGCTGGAACAAAAGAAAAGACATTCATTGTACCATCTTGGGTTCCGGATTGGTCCCAGAACTTGACATTGTTGTTCCCAAGAGACCTTTTGCGCCGGGAGGACGATACAAATCCCGAGCTAAGTCCCCGTGATCTTACTTTACAGCGCTCAACGCCCTTGGTATTCAACAAAATGTTGTGTCGGGACCATAAAGTACAAATAAATAGTGATTCGCCATCTATTCGACTTCGGGCTATTAAATCTGTGATATTGTTGGAACTATAAATCGATTCAATGGTCATACCAACATCATTATTTCGAGAGGAAACCCCAAAAATATGGTAGGATTATATAATGTCTCCATTAATTGGGTATGAATCTCTAAATGATTCATTTAGAGGATCACCTTCTCCTTTACCTTTGGCTCAACCTTCTTCTCCTCTACCTTTAGATACACTACCAATAGCATCTAAAGAGTCATCTTTAAGATCTATTTCTCCTTCGCTTTCTGAAGGCACGTGCAACATTTTCTTACGTCTGGAGTGTCCCGAGTAGTTGTGATAGGACTCCAGTGCTGTTGACGACAGACATTGGAGGGGCTGTGGACCGAGGCTAACCGATGGCGAGACAAGTACTGTTCTGGCCAATCAGAAAGGAGAATCATCACATTCTATGTAGAACTCCATAATTTAATAAAGAGCCGTGGCCACTTATTCTTAGAGCTATGGGGAGCTGCGACTGTCTAGATTACTACCATGGAGACACACCATGGTGCAAAGCAACATGCCGATTTGATATCGAACATAACGTATCAGATGCCCGCACTGTCAACATGCGGAGGTCCGCACGTACTTCAGCCCGCAAGTGCAAAGCGCCACTTCGGCTTCATATTTAAATTCGGGAGGAACATGACAAATAACACGCTATTATTATACGTATAATTTGCCCTAGTTCGATAGGTTTCTCTATTTGTTGAAGCGGGATTGTCTTGGAGAGTCGAGTCCCGCACGAGGGGGTTATCAATTAACACGCGCGCGATTACAGTCTTAAACGCTCATTGCAGTGACTAAAATAGAAGATAGAGCTATTCGCCTGAATTTGTAGTATTATTGCAAAATTAGTCATACGCAGTGTTAAATACAATGCTGGCATCATGGTGCGGTGGTCGCGTAATCAATAGATATACGCTTCTCGGTATTACGGTGCCCCGCTGCGGTTCTGCGGTGATTGCCAATATCAATTTGAAGTCATTAACTACTCTACTTGGTTTGAAATCCACCTGAACTTCTTAAAATATAAATAGAGTCTCAACGAGACGGACGGAATGTGATACACAACATTTCTACAATACCATCAGTACCATCATCATTCTTACCAAAATACTAGTACTTGTATCAAAAATGGCTCCCACTACAAGCCGGCATTGGGTTCTGGCAAGAAAGCCCGCTGGCCGCCCCATTATAACCGGCCCTGGGGCAACTTTTGAGCTGATAACACAGCCAATCCCTGCATTGGAGGAAGAGGAGGTGTTGCTCAAAGTGCTGTTTCTCTCCAACGACCCGGCGCAACGAATGTGGATTAACCCTAACATCCATCCGGAGCGGTTGTATACAGCTCCCGTGGAAATCGGAGAGACGATGAGATCGTATAGCTCCATCGCGGAGGTTGTCGAATCCAAGTCCAACACACTGCCAGTTGGAGCTCTGGTCTGTGCCACAACTGGCTGGTGCGAGTATGTGGTTATGCCAGCAGAGACAGCCATGCGCGTCGAGCCTGTCGACGATCTGTCGCCAACGCACTTTTCAGGAATATTTGGCATCGCCGGCGTGACGGCGTACTATGGCCTGGTGGATATAGTCAAAGCTGGACCCGAAGACATTGTCGTCATTAGCGGAGCAGCTGGCGCAGTGGGCTCAGTTGCTGTTCAGATCGCGAAGAATATTCTGGGATGCAGAAAGGTAATTGGAATTGCCGGAACAGACGCAAAATGCCAATGGGTGGAAAGTCTGGGAGCAGATGTCTGTCTGAACTACAAGAGCAAAACATTCACAAAAGACCTCAATCGCGCTACGGATGGATTTGTTGAGGTCTTTTTTGACAACACCGGCGGCGAGATCCTGGATCTGATGCTCACACGGATGAAGAGGGAGGGCAGAGTGGCGGCATGTGGCGCGATAGCCGACTACAACAGCCAAACCCCAATTGGGATTAAAAATTGGTACGACGTGATCGGCATGAGGCTCCATGTCAAAGGGTTTGTTGTGACAGATGCTGGCTCGGCCAGGTGGGCGACGATTGTGGGCGCTCTTGTCCAGAGCTATCGCGAGGGTAAGATCAGGGTGGCAGAAGACGGGCAAACTATTGTGCCAACGGCCTTCGAGGACATACCGAAGACGTGGATGAGGCTTTTCGACGGGCAGTCTACTGGCAAACTACTCACGAAACTTGTGTAGCTGGTAGGTGAGACGGGTATCAATTGATCGCCCAGGGAACACTCAAAGGACGAGGGCAGCTCTATGCTTGTCGTACATGTCATGAAAACATTTTCAACATTGATCTGATGTATAAAACAATAGATATCTCATTTTAAGTTTTCATTGTGAGATCCAGGCTAGTTTGAAAGTAGGGCTTCTGTCTCGAAAGACGCATGTGCATCCCGATCGAGAGCACGCAAGAGAACTTGCCCATCACCAGCGGTCCCGGGTGGGTATGGCAGCGGCCGGGACGGGCGGGCCGGAACAGGTAGTCGGAACCAAACTACGTAGGACGTAATTAGTATAAACTCTTATTCGACGGTGCCGGCTGAGACAAGCAGATTTCTTTTTAATTGAAACGCATTGTCGTTGAGTATTGAGCCTACCGCAAATTGATATTAAACTAAACACTTGATACTGTAGGAGTGTCAGGCCCGAAATCGATGAGAAGGCTGATTAGTAGCTGCCAAGGCAGGATTCAACTGTCAGCATCATACATGCCCACGACGACCCAAAAAATAAATAAATGAATGAAACTGCGAGCATGGACGGCATGTCATGATGTAAACTCTAGCGGCGACTTCAAGCTCAGCAGCCCGAAGAAAGCGGCCAGGAGGGCGTGATGGGCGTCAGCTGAATTGCCATGGGATGGACCCACCAGAGTGGAAAGCGCTTAGTGCAGTCCCAGCTCTGTGGAAAAGGAAGCCGTCCAGCTCGAGTCAGGACGCCTGAGTCCTCCCCAGTCTGATCTTTCCCTGAAATTTGAATCCCTGATGCCGCGTAGGCGCATGTACTCCTTCAAACAGCGGCGTCGCGGTTCCCAATCTCGTTCTCAATCTCGAGGGCCGTCGATGGCACTATTCCAGACAAAGTTTGCATCTAATTTTTGTGTTGCTGCCTATCGCCAGCCATCCGGGTAAACTTGCACACTCCTGCAGTGGGGAGGATCGACCGGTGGTTGTCGATGTTCTGCAGGATGGTGATTTGTTGTCCCAGACGGCTGGGACGGATGCTAGGTGGTCGGTGCTGGATTTTAGCGGCCTCGACTTGTGACTCGTCTTGATGAGATGAGATCTTATTGAACAGGCAAGACTAGCTCTATACTTACTGCTAATGAGATTTCGGGGGAAGGTTTTGGCTGCAACAGTGGTCCACATTCACACAGAGTACATGTGTCATGTATAGACAGCAGATGTATTGTACTTTTCACGTGAACACAATAAGAAGGTCTTGTACCTAGTCCGACTAGCTGACTAAGGTTCAAAGTGGGGCCAACGGCCGGCAGGGCCCACAGCCTCCGACAGGCGCTGATTGGTTGGCGGGACGCGCGCGAGCCAGCCCTGCTCTTATTTCTGAGAAGCCCCGTCCAATCAGCTGGCCCGCTCGTCCCCCGTCCGGTGCCCGTCATGCCTGCTCCGGTCTAGCACAGCTTCCTGTTCGGGCCTAGCGGTAGCAACCCTCCCAACCTCCCAGCGTTCGTTCTTCCCGTGACCCCGTCGGCTTGGTTGCTTGTCTGATGCGCGCGCTCGACGTACTACTGTATGTACTGTAACCCGCTGCTCTGCTCCTGCCCTACGCGCCCACCGGAGAACAACGCCTTGCCCCCTCCTCGCCCGCCCTCCGTTGTTGCCAGGTCGCCGCTCGTCGACAAGAAAGAAAACAGATCTCTCGTCGCTTTTGCATTTCCCTCCTGCGCCTAAAGCTTCAAAGCAACGATTGATCTATCGATCCATTGATTGTCCCGCCTCCCTTTGTCCGCCGGCGTATCACGCCGATTCGCCCTGGCGTCATTTTTGAGCCTCCACTGCTCTAGTGCTCCAGCCTCCAGCACGTATCGTTGGCCGTTGCAACCGTTATTGTTACCATTATTATTACCATCTTTTTCCCCCTTCTCTGCCTGGTGTCCAACACCACACTCGCTTGACACCTGGCTTCCAATTCCTCATTGCCTGGGGACCGACTGCGCGACGATTTCTCCGTATGTACACATTGAACACTCGCGCCGATCGATGGAATCCTGATCACTTAGCTCCTGCTGCGCTACTCACGGCATCGTCGCACCAGCTCCCCCCGTCGTTGGCAATGTCGAGTGATACAACCGACCTGCTCTTCCGGCTTGCTCTCAGTGGAGAGCGAGCTCGTACGTGCTAACTGAATCGCTCCCAGAAAGTGCAGTCGACTCAGCTTTTTGCACGCGCTCGACTGCGCGCCACTGCCTCGGCTACCACAGCATGGCCACTTTTCTACACAAGTCCACAGACGTGCACCGGCCGTCAAGTCGAGATGACAGCACAAGCCCGTACTTTCCACCCTCGAAGGCATCGGTCTTGGGTGACTGGACGCCACTCCGTCGCGTTCAACCGTCGCAGCCGTCGCTTCGACGTGCTAACACCGTCACTCAATCTGGCATTACAAAAAGGCCTGACCGGCTGCTGGCTAATCGACGCAAAAAAGACCAGTCGCCAACGCTGGGACACACGAAATCGAGCACGGAAGCCTTGCACCAACGCGCAATGACTCATGACGGGATAGCTGGCCCGAGAGAAGGAAACCATTTTACCGTTGCAAACGTGGGCAACAATGGGAAACTTTATCTCAGGTGAGAGCACTCTGTCCATTAAGGCCGTGTCAAGGAGAGAGAAAACTTACCCAACAAACATTAAACAGACCCCGAATAGACTCGCGTCACCACGGCCAACCCATCAATTTCTCTCCGCCTTCTCAGACCCGTTCTAAACCGACCCCGATCACACCAGCCTTTGCTTCTGATACTAGACAGAGCATATGGTCTTCGTCTCAGTTTTCGGAGCTTCGCCCTAAATATGCCCGTGGCGAGGCGGACCAATCACGCTCTGACGCAGACGATCATGAGCCCCGCGAGAGAAGGAGAGCTCATTCGTTTTCGACAATATCTGAGTATGAGCCGCCTGCTCCGGCTAAAAATGGCCAGGAACTGCGCATCGTTATCGATCGATTTGACAGCAACGACTCCATTGACGCTCCCGCCGCTCCATCGCCAACTGCTTTGGAGGTCCCAATTCCACATTACCGGCTTGGCACACCACAGTTCAATCCCCAAGGATCACCTGTACTACGGAGCTCTTTCTACACAGAAACGTCCATGTCGGACAATACCCCGCTGCCATCATATTTGAAAGGAAATGAAGAGCGGAATCGGATACCTTCGACCTACGACTCGCCAGCTCTCTCGCCCCCTGCCGCCACCTTATCAGTAGCCATGTCATTATTTTCCGGCGTATCTCCGGCACATAGGAAGTCTAGATACTCCAACTCTACTCGACGGTCAGGCATTTACAACCTTCGTCATCCCATTGAACCCGCCGTCTTTGATTTCCTCACTGAGGACATGAATGATCCATCAGTAGTGAAATATATAGCAGATGGTCGAGATATCAGCGCCGCGACACCGGCCCGCATCGTTGCTGAGATTTCGTCTGATTCGTTCATGGATTATGAACTAGTTTCTGACTTCTTCCTAACCTTCCGCCCTTATCTCTCGTCGACGAATCTCTTGGCCCTATTGCTAGCTCGTTTGGAATGGGCCATCAATCGGTTACAGGATGATGGGCGAATTATTCGCATTAGGACCTTTGCTGCTTTGCGGCACTGGATTCTCAATTATTTTGCCGATGATTTTCTCAACAATCGTGACCTTCGAGTCCAGTTCTGCGATAAAATCAATTCAATGTATACCGACGTGACTGCACGGGCTACTGCTGGTATTAGTGACATTAAGATTTTGGTTGACCTCAAGCGTTGTTGGCATGGGAGGTGCTTGCTTTATTGGGATTGCGAAGCTTTTGTATTTCCAGATAATCCCGTCATTCCTGGTGGTGTCTCGGGTAGTCGAGACTTGACCAAGACGAGGCTCAGCAAGGCGAGCGCCCCGTACCCTGAAGCAGTTATTGACCCAGATATGGATTCTGCACTGCCAGAATCAGCGGCCACAAGAGCCCGAGAAACCACGTCAGAGAACAACTCCCCACAGAAAGCACATGTACGAAATGCTTCTTCGGGGACTTCTCATAGCGTTCCAGGCTCTAGCAGTGGTTATAGCATTCAAGCTCTCTCATGCTCCTTTCCCCCAAGACGGGTCTCGGCTTCCCTGGATTCTGTCAACTCTCCTCATCCTGTTGTTGTACCAACACAGTCGACAACCAGCCCTTCGAACCCACGTTCTCCTGCCGCCAGTAGCACTCGAAGGACCCCAGTCCATGGGCATAAGCGAAGCGGCAGCTTCTCGGATTCCATCCGTGACGATCGCGCCCCACTGTCTCAGCCCGTTGAAAGCCAAAATCAGACTATACTGTCGACATCTGGGAATAGCAGTCTCATACGTGGCAATCTTCTCCCACCTGGTGAAGCAATTATCAGAATGCAAGCCCCCCCTTCTCCAACAATTCCGCAAACCCCGGACGAACTGTCCGAGTCACACACGAGAAGTGCGTCGGATGGAAATATCAAGCCCTTGGGAGCCAGTCCCGGTCTCAGAACCGTGATCGGTTCGATTCGCCGCGCATTACATTCTCGGCCCCTTGGCACCAGTAATGCAGTCGCCAACGGATCTGTGAACGTTCGTTTTCCCAGAGGGAAAACTGCTGCACTTCCTGTCAATTTGGCTTTTAAATCTGATTTTTATAAGGACCGAAGAGCTTTGCCCGTGTCAAAGTACTACCCGAAAGTGGACTATTTCTGTCAACAGAGTACAAAAGAGTATCGAGAAGCATTAGGTCTAGATGCTCCAAAACCATCTGTTCCATTTTCGATTGAACCCTACAGATCTGATGTTAGTGTTCCCCAATTGCAAGTCCCGAACCCGCAGCTTCAACGTCTCGGCAGTGAAGTAACGATGGGGAGCAAATCAATCCTAATCGTCGATGATACTGGACTTAATATGCCGGTAGCATCTGGAGGCCTTGGTTGGCCGGCTGAGCAAGATGAGAACGACCGCAGCAGAGAATCTTCTTTAACGCGGTACAACGAGTCGTCTTCACAACTCAGCCAAGTTCCTGTACCTACCTCAACGGAAGATCTCCCAAATATTGGATATTTTACCACTCAACCATTGGACTCGCCTGTCCAGCGGTTTTTGGGCACTCCATCGGTTCGAAAAACCGACTCAATTGCTAGCCGCCTTCGAAAATACGCTTCTTTCCACAGTGGCGCAAGTCCCTCGACCCGTGATGGTTCTAGTGACACCGCAAGTTCTGAAGCTGGCGGTGAGAAACCATTGGCTCGTATGTTACGGAGGCGACCAGGAGGTAACCTACGAAAGATTCAGAACGTCCACGACCTGGAACCTCACCTACGCCCTCAATCCTTCGCGACAGATACTTCGTTGACCGAGTCGGTTGCATCTTCAGCTCGCCATTATATTCGAAGGACCTTTGCTCGCTCCTCTCAAATAAGGGCACTGTCAACACCACCGCGTTTTGATCTGGTCAACACTCATTCATCCCAGAACCTACGCCCTTCGTTTGAAGCAGCCATTGCGGAATTTTCGCGCATTCCCGATGACACCGACGGAGGAATTGAATCAACTTTACTGAAGTTGGAAGGCAAGTGGCCCTTGGCTGGGAGCTCAGGTAGTCGTGCAGACAAAAAATTCGTTCAGCATTCCATGAAACACGAAGGCGTTGGCGAAAGGGATGCTGCACATGTTGCTTTCAGAGAAGTGGAAAATGATAGTGAAGCTTACCAAACGACGCCTAGAAAGACAGTTGTGACGGAAGGTCGTCAAATCCTAACATCACAGGTCTACACCGATTCAGTCGTGTCGGAATTTTCCGATAGCTCTATTCCGCTCTTAGAAAGGGGTTTGAGTGACGATTCAATGAAGAAGCCACACCCAACCTCTCATCAATTTGATGCTCCTCGTCCTTTAAGCATCAAAAAAGCAAATCAAGAAATAATAAAACGCGGGTCGTCACCTCGTTCTTTTCAAATAATTGATGACACGGAGAGTTTGCGACAATTATCGAAAACCCAAGGATTTTCGCAACAGCCCTCTACGGACGAACCTACACGTGGCTACCACTCTGATCTTTCTTCTGAAGTTTCTGTTGATATCATTGACCGAGATGAGGCCTTACACAACTCAAACAGCACAGGGTATTCTCTGCCAAGTGCTTCCCTCGACGTCCTGTCTCACCCCCTTGCCCATCCACCATCTCCTCCAATCACAATTCCACAAACAACATCTATACCCCCCTATCCAAAACCGGAGACCCCTGTGGTCTCCCAGACACCGTTGACACCTGGTCCATCTCCAACGCGGAAAGTGGAGCCCACACCAAAGGCGCCCGCTTCTAGTGAGAAGAACAACGTACACCCTAGCGTCACTGTTCCACGCATTCAAGTCCCACAGGCCACAAACCATATTCCATTTGTGTTGGCATACAATTCACAGGTACTTGCTCAACAGTTCACCGTGGTAGAAAAGTCAGCGCTGGATGAGGTTGATTGGAAAGACCTTGTTGAGATGAAATGGAACCATAACTCATCGACATCAGTCAGTTGGGTCCAGTTTCTGGCAGAGCAGGAACGCAAAGGCATTGATCTAGTTGTTGGTCGTTTCAATCTTATGGTGAAGTGGATCCTTTCTGAGGTTGTTCTCACCCGGGACATTCAAGACCGGGCCCGGACAATTTCGAAATTCATCCATATTGCCGGCCATGCCAGGCGCATCTGCAACTATTCGACTATGCTACAGATTGCGATTGCTCTGTCATCTGTCGATTGCACAAGGCTTCAGAGCACATGGGCGTTAGTGAGCCAGGAAGATAAAAAACTGATTGGGGACATCGAAGCGTTGATTCAACCGGTCCGCAATTTCCATGAACTCCGTGTTGAGATGGAGACGGCGAATCTGCAAAATGGTTGCATTCCATTTGTCGGCTTGTATGTTCACGACCTCACTTACAACGCCCAGAAACCATCCCAGGTAACTGGAACCCCCGATGGAGATGCCCTTATCAACTTTGAGCGGTATCGCACTGCTGCTCGCATTGTCAAATGCCTCCTTCGATTGATTGACGCGAGTGACAAGTACAGCCTGAAGCCAGTTCCAGGCCTCGTCGAAAAATGTCTTTGGGTTTCATCCCTCTCAGAGGAACAGATACAAGCTCTGAGTAAGAATATCGAGTGATTTGTTTCATATGCCAAACATTTTCAGCCATATACCTTTTCGCATTTGTCTCTTTTATGGCCTTATCGTCGGGAGTAGGTTAATTTTATTTGTGTGCATTTGCAGCCACTCATACATTGCTATTGTCTTTTTCCCCCTCTCCCTTAAGTTTTTCCTCATACCTTTTCCCTCCACAACTCTTCAAGCATTCGTTCTATATTATTGTCCATCGTTCACACGCATTTATATATCCCGCATCGGTTCATTGTGGCACCAGCTTTTTATTTGTCTCTTTACAGTGCATATAGTGATTTCTTGTCCCAGTCTTGAATAGTTGAAGATTGCAAATACAATCAACAAGTAATTACCCTATTACCATATATCAGCATCAATTAATACTGGAAACGAGAGCTTGTAGAATAGAATCTACATAGTGATATATGGATATTGGTCACGTGCGCAACCACCAATTAACGAGCGTTGCTGTGCAAACATTAACAGACGGGGGATCCATGTAGTTTGACACAATCTCCTGCAAACTTCAGATATTAATATATTTCATCCGAGCATAGTAGTCTCTCCCATAACAGAACAATGTTTTTGCCCCCAACAGCAGTGTAGCGCATGCCACTGCGTCATTTCCGACGGGAACCCGAATAAGGCGAGTTGATGGGTCCCGCGGCAGGCGATCGTCCTTCAAAACACACTCAGCGTTTCGAGTCGAGCCAACGAGCAACCCTCCCCTGTGCACTCCCGTGCTTGCAAGCGATAGAGAATAGCAGCGTTCTCTGTATCTTCACTAGCCTCACAGCAGCCTTAGATGGCGAATGTCTGTATGATCCAAATGCAGTCAGGTTGACCCAGTTGTCTGTCTGAGAGTGAACCGGAAGTCAGTCTGTCGCCTGGTTGGCGAGCCCCATCGAAAACAAACTATGGACATGGGGGATCCCTCTCAGCAGCCTTCCTCGTACACGGGCGAGAATGAGCTTTCATCTTCAGATAACGAACAGCGAAAGTCGCTGCCTGTCGACTTGCCGACGTCGCTGGACGACCGACGACGAGCGCCAGAATATGCGGGGGAAACGGAGATCTATGACGGTTGGCAGGGTGAGCCGGGCTTGCACTCTATATAAATGTGCTATTATTTGATGTTGACTTCGTTTGCGGATAACTTAGGACAGTCGCAGTTCCTCGCGACCCCGATAACCACAAAGCCACTGTCGTTCAGCCTGGCGCTTGATGACCATTCTCACGACCAAGAACATGAGATGCGGGCTCGGTTCGCCCAGTCATTTTACGACGGCGATGATGAAACAACGGCACGACTGCAGGATAGTGACGCCAGGTTAATGGAGATGCTGGCCGCTCAGGCGGCGCATCGGGAGATGGATTCACTGGCCAAAGACGAGGACGATATCGCCTTGGATGAAACACTCTCTGACGAGGAGAAAGCTGGCATCTTGCAGAAGAGTCTGAACATGGCTGCCAGCAATGGAGATGTGGAACGGGTCCGGAAATTGGTTGATGGAGAGGCTAGAAAATACGTCGATGTGAACAAACCGGATGAAGAGGGAGCCGTGCCATTGATATATGCGAGTTGCTTCGTGAGTTATTCTCGCTTCGAGGACGGAAAAAGTGACAGGTCACTAACCTGAAATACCCGCAGGGCCATCAAGAAGTCGTCTCGGCACTTCTCGATGCGGGCGCATTTGTGGACAAGCAGGATCGTAACCAATGGAGCGCATTGATGTGGGCAATGACCAACCGACACAAGACTATCGCAAAAGTACTTCTTGATCACGGCGCATCTCCAGATATCAAGTCCTCCTCCGGTGGAACGGCATTGGACTTTTTGCAACCAGGCACCGACATTTCAAAGTATCTGCATGATAATGGATACAACATTGGGTCTGCTGGCGTTGAGGATGACTTTTACGACTCGGGGTTTGTCCATGGCCGGTTCGAGGAGGAGATGGCTCAGAATGAATTAAAGCGTCGTATGATGATGGAAGAAAGTGCGCTTAATCTTGAGGTCGATTTATCGAGTCTGGGGCTTGATGAACAAGTGGAGGTGAGCTTGATCTCTCAACCATTTTTTGGTCTGTGTGAAACTGATAAACCCTTGATCTAGGAGCCAGATGAATTTGAAGACGATCAACCTGAATTTGTATGGGACCGATGCCTAAATGACCAAATGTTTGTGTTTCAGGACAGCGAGTTGGAAAAGATTTTGGATATGATCATCACGAATATGACTCCGCAGCGTTCGCCGTCACAAAAGCCGGTGCCTGCTAACCTTTTATTTCTGAGTGCTAGATATGCTCATTATCATGCGAGCCCAGAGCTCTTGGAGCAACTGCTGATGTCCGCCACCGACAAGATCAACGATGTTGTTGAGCGCCACCAGTGGGATATGACAATACTAGCATTTTGGATTTCGAATGCCACCCTGCTACTGCATTATCTGAAGAAGGACACCGGGCTCATGGAGTCTACAGTGGAATTCCAACTACATCTCGCAGAGTTGGTCAACGAAATTTTCATTCTCATCATTCGTGACGCTGAACGGCGCATGAACCGGGTACTAGACCAGGCTATGCTTGATCACGAAACGATACCAGGACTCAACGATGTTACGTTTCAGAATGAGTGGAAACTGTTCAAGTCGAAATCAAAACCGAAAGTCGAGCCACCGGAGAAACGGTTTCGGCCACCTTCACCGAAGCGTCGAGCACAGGTATCGCCTCGCAATATCACTTCTTTGCTATCTTCCACATTGTTCGTTTTGGACCTGTACGATGTGCACTCCGTGATTACCACGCAAATAATCTCGCAGCTACTCTACTGGCTTGGTGCCGAAATTTTCAACCGCATAATGCTTACCAAAAAGTATTTGGCACGCACGAAGGCGATGCAGATCCGAATGAATATCTCTGCGATTGAAGAATGGGCGCGAAACAATAACAGACGACCAGAACACTACGAAAACGGTTCAATGTCGAGTACAGGCGACACTACGGTGGACTCTGCACGCAAGCATCTCGCCCCTGTGATTCAGCTACTTCAATGGTTGCAATGCTTTTCTTCGCTTGGCGACGACCACGATGCCCTTATCACCACATTGCTTCAGTTGCAACAACTCACGCCAACGCAGCTACTCCAGGCAGTTAAATCATACCGCGCCGAGGTCGGAGAGAAGGGGCTCACCAAAAGTGCATCGAAATTCCTACTCAACCTGCAGCACGACCCTGACTTGTTATATCGAGAGCATATGAAACTTCAAAACCCTGACGCGGTTCCTAACCCTATTGCTGATAATCGGAAATCTCTCCCTCCCCCTCCTTCATCGTCAACGTCTCCTCCGCTACCAACGTCAACACCACAAAAACCAGATCAGGGCGCTGTTCCTTCTGCCCCTCCAGAAATCACCACTGACACCCAGAATAATGGTAGCAACGCCAACCCATCCACCCCCCGAAATAGCGCCCTTCTACACTCCCCCGTCTTAATGTCTTCTCCAAACAACATCCTCCATCATCACCATTCCACAAACGGCCCTGAAAGTTACCTTCTCGATCCATCAATGACACTCCCATTTTACCTCCCCACAAGCACAGACATGCTGATCAGCTACGGAGCTGGGTTTGGCGGGACAAATAAAGAGAGAGCGAGGAAGTATATTCCAACTGTGCCGACTGAGGTGCTGAGTCGGTTTGATCGGGTATAGAAATAAAATTTTCCTTCTCGGCCAGAATGTCCCTGGCTTGCGTTGTTGTGTGGGCGGATGGAAGGAGGTTAAAATATCAAGTCGATGTAATTATTGTTCTTTAAGACTCCACTGTTACTTACTGGTGCATCTATACATATACAGTTTACATAATGTAGTTAAGAAGGCTAGTTTTCCTTTCACATCACTTGAATAAATGGGACAGGATTTCCAACTGAAAACCAGTATGTGCTTGTTTACATTGTTTTAATTGTATCCACACAATGCTATTCTAGTTTCAAGAAAGCTCATCTTGAATCATCCGAATTTAAAAATAAACACCGCCTGACCAGCTTGGTGCCAGCCCGTTGCCAGTCTGCCGGTGCCATCCATAACATGTTCATCATAAGTGCGAATTCTAAAGTTCACTCCCAAACGATTTGGACATCGACGCTTGAGGAATGTCTAATGATAACACCAACGGGCCCGAGATAAGGGGGAAATACATCAATAAGTACAAAAAAGGCGAAGAACAATGGAAGACGACGTGTTTTCCACTTGCTTCTAATCATGTGGGTGATAAGCTCCTCCATATCCACCTTCTTGAGAGGCAGCACGGGGATCATACTGGGTAGCTGAAATACTGCGAGGCCGACTGTCTTCTCTTTCGGCATGAGGTGGCGCAGGGGCGGTTTCAGCTTCGGTGTATCCTCTTCGCGAGGTCAAATGAGAATTATCTACTTCCGGGCCACGGTCTGACTGTCGTCGTTGTTGTTCTGGTTCTGAATATTCGCGATAGCGAGCCTCATAACTGACGTCACTCTGTCCCCGGGAATGCCCACGACGACCAGGGGCGCTGTGCCGCGTTGTGTGTACCATGCTCGGAGGCGAATGCCCTGGTTGTGATGTAGGAAGTGGAGGTGGTTGATGCGGCCCCTGAGCTTTGCGTTTTCGGTTTGGTGGACTGGGCAAGGACTCAGACCTAAGTTGAGAACGAGGGGCTGTCTCTTGTTGCCCCTTGCTAGATGGGGTATTTGGTTGCGATTGACCCGGAGGAACCCAGTGGTGGAAAAAGATAGATGATGTGGCCTCGGATTTGGCTGGAATTGAAGCTGGGGCGGGCGCTGATGGACTCGATTGGTATTGAGCGGCTGTTGCATGAGAACTGGGCGTTTCGCGTGTGTCACCGGAGTTCAGACGCGATGCAGAGGATGCGGGAGGGCGCAGGTCACCAGAGCGTACGGAATTTGTTTGGCTTGTTATACTATAACGTTGCGATCGAGTGGGAGAGGGAGGTAATGGCTGTGACGGAGCCGAAGCTGGCGGGAGAGCAACTTGAGTGGCGTAGGGGTTGGGTGGAATAGCTCGACTTTCTCGGCGAAAGTCTGAGGGGAGCGTTTGTGCCGACTCCGCAGCAGAGCCTGGTGGCGGAGGAATAGCTTGCTGGTGGTGCTGAGAAAGGGCACGCTGGTGTGTCGCCTGTGTTGACTGCTCTACTTGTTGGGCCATGTCCCAAGATGCTCGCGCCGTATTCCCACCACCTAGTCCAGTGAATATCAACGGCACCATGTGCGGAGGAACGCCGGCCTGGAAAGCCTCTCGTAGCATATTGTTTTCAATTCGTCGCTGTTCCAGTCTCAGACTCTCTTGGCGAGTCCGCTCTTCCTCTTGTCGCCTTCGATCTTCCTCCGCCTTTGTTTGCAGCCAGTGCCGCATGGCATCGTCTGGCGTATGCCAGTGAAGGGGAGGAGGTGGAAGTTGTGGCACTGGCGCGGGCGCAGTCACTTGCGCATCGGGTGCAAGAGGCATTGCCGATGGAGGAGGTAGTCCTCTCAGTGGGTTTTGATCCATTGCTCTCTCTGGGGACGGACGTGTGGGAGGCGTGGAAGGAGGAGAACCGGTGGCAGTGGCCGTCGACGAGGGGTTGGGAGTCGGACGAGACTGTCGAATAATGGAGTATTCATGGGGACCCTTGATTCCGTTCTGTATGGGAGGCTTTAGTGTGAGCAACATGAGGACTGAAAGAGTGGAGCGCGAGTCAGGGCAATCGTCAAAAACTGGGTGATAGCGCCGAACGAGAATCGCAGACGGCAGACATTAAGGAGCAGGGCAGAACAGTGATGCGCCCATGTCTACAGAGACATGCAGGGAGAGCAAGGTGGTAGCGGAGTGTGGCTGGATTGTGGGGAACAGAAAGTCGTGGTTGCTTTTGAGGCGTAACAGGGAATAGAGAGCGTGAGAGAGAATTCAAGGTTGAAGATTGCAGCACGGCAAAGGGAAGGGGGGGTAGCTAGCTAGCTGGCGACGAGGAGGGAGCTGAAAGTAGAGAACAGAGGTGAATCCAAGCCAAGACCTGGACAGGAGAGAAACGAACGCATCTCGAGCATCGAGAGAAAGAGAGAGCAAGAGCGAGAGAGATGACGATGGGCGCCAAGGGCGACCTGGAGTGAGTGAGGGTGGCAGGGCAAGCGCAGCCGGGAGGCCGCTAGCCTGGTCGGGAAAAGGGGGGTTTGCTATTACCTTTTCGGGACAAGAGCCAGCCCGCTGCTATGCCGGATCAGGTTTCGCTGCCGGCTGCACGGCCGACTTAGCCGCAACGGGGACGAGGCACCTGGCCAGAACAGGAATGGCCGAGCAAGCACCTTGCCGAGAAGGGGGCTCTCTGTTTTTTGCTCGTGATTATTTGATAATAATAGTCTCTCTGAGTGTATCTCGCTGATAGGATAGCAAATGCGCTATGTCGTGACGTTGCTTGCTGACCGACTGCTGACAACCCGCCGGTCAGATCGATTCCGTCGATCTCGAGTCTGGGAGAAGCTCCCTCTCGCCCCGTACCGCCGATGTTGTCTCAGGCCGAGTTTTGCCCGGGTCGCAAATCGCGAGGAGATTATTGTGCTATGCTCTCGTCATGGAGACCACGGCAGCAGCAAGCTTTAGGCGGAACAGTGGTGATTAGTCTAGCGTGAATCGAAAAGAGAGACGGATAGCCAACCGGAGGACTAAAAATCGTCTCAAGCTTGTTCAAGCTTTTTCAAAACACGAGGGAAAACAAAAATGAAAATTGTCTCTAGGTATAGTTGCGTGTCATTATGGCTGGGACGTAGTCCAAATGTCGCAGGCGCACGGACACGAGTCCCAGCAATACGAACGCCTATCTATGGAGCAGGCTTGAAATTGGCTCGCCGCACTGGCCGGCTGGTGGATTCAACCCTCTTGACCTAAGCTGGGATTGAATGAGCCTGGCAATCTCGCAGGAAATAAACTAGAAAAGTGGTGGCGCTGGGTCGGTACGCTCGGCACGGTTTAGGCTACCACTACCCACCAGGACAACAAGGATCCTGGAAGACAACTGCATAAGTAGTGCATCGTCGTCGTGCGTCACGGTTGTGGTTTGAATCAGCTTCAAGACGAGAGGAAGAGATCAGGTGTATTATGGGATTCTACATGACGCCCCCAATGGCCGTGCTTCCTCATTGTCATCTCATTTTCATAAATATTTAATCTTTCCTTCAAGAATCAGGTAAAAGTAAAAATCCGTCAGAATTGACAATCGGTGGAACGTGCTCCTTAGAGCTTCGCACACTCTGGGAGTGGTCACTGCCAGGCTAACTTGGGGCCTCGGCCACGGACTAAGAAGGTTGGAAACAAGCGCCAGTCTGCAAGACAGGATGACAATTATCAATGGTAATGATTTTACATCGAACGACTTCCTAGCATTGAAAACCTGGGCAAGATGCAATATCACTACCTCCAGATGTCTTCTCACCCTCGTGAACATGATTGATGCACTCGACTGCCCCGAAAGCTTATGATGTCAACTGGTGATATGCAACATGCTACGAATCCTACTAGACAACCCCGGTTGGGCTGGACGGGTGCCATGGGAGTTGATGTTGTACTGTGATATCAATTGATGTATCACCGGAGCATTGCTGACCCTTGCTCGGTAAACATACGCGGTCTGTCGCAGAGGAGAGGGACCTCTCAATCACGAAAAGTATAAGCTAAATGACCTCACGGAGGTCTCGTGGCTCTATAGTTAACCGTTACGTACTATGTAGTTAATAATGTTAAATGACTAAGTAATTAATTAGGTTCTCGAAGAAAAGAACACATACTTTCCTGTTTAGGAAATTGCCAAGACCCGGAGTGGGAACACTGATACCCTTTTCAGGCTAAAGCAGCATTCCAAATATGGCAAGCGGGGACAGATCGCGATCCGAATTCATCGTCAGCAAATGTGACGTTTCTTTGCGACAGTGGATCCCAACACCCACGCGGTTTGATTGGGCCACCAGGCCCGTTCCACGCGTCCCATCCCGCCACGCGGCTTTGCGTGGCATTCCCCGTGTGTGATTGGGCCGGCTTCATTTAGGTGTAAGCTCGGGACTCGCAGTGTTATCCCTGAAATGGCATAGTTCAAGCAGCTCGGTGTTTCACACCCCGACAAGTTCCCAACACTCATCAATAATTTCCTTCCTTTCTTGTGTCTTTCTGGAAAGGAAAGCTCCTGCAGCCGGGCCCATTCGCAAGGTCCAGAACCATGAATACCAATTGTCTATCTGGGATCTCTAATTTGTGTCAACATGGTGAAACAATCGGCATCATGGCTTCTTCCTATTCGGGACATCGATGCAGCTTGCTGTCGAAGTTGGCAAAAAAACGCATGCAACTAGAGCGTATTTGGTAATTTGCTGCAAGTCGGTTACAAAAAGCAGAGCCAATCACATTAGCCAAAGCATATCGGCTACTTATGGGCGGGAAATACCTCTGTGTTTTCTTAATTATATACTGCAAAGAGTCAAAGACTCGTCAGCCAGCTGACCTTTGAAACAAACTAATTAGTAGTTTCGAGGGGAATGAATTCAAGCGACGGCGAAGACGCGGCTCGCAGGGGCCGTGTCAGTGGAAGATTGTTATTTCTTGGCAGTCATCTTGGTCGTTCTTCTCTTCTCGTAGGCCACTGGCTTACGAGATGTCTGTCATAAACCCGGCCCTGCGGAAAGATTTGACTGACCAAACTGAGTTTATGAACGATCTCTAGATATCCTTCTAATTTCAAATCCCGGTCTATCCACGTCGCTACCATTAGAAAGAAATGGCGCTATGCCTTCTGTAAGAATACGTAGTTCTCCGATGTGTCGCCAGCGAGGTTGATCCAACGCCTTTCACTGAGGTGAAGCGCTGATTGACATGCATGGAAAAGCATTCTAACACACCGGTGAGGAGCGATATTTGAAAGCTGCCCTGGTAGCTTTATGCCGAGATTACGACAATTGCTGGGGACTCTAGGCTGGTACGAGGCGACATTTGGCCCATGGAAGAGGATGCTAATGCAACCTATGGACTAACCAGAATACATAGATATTTGAATGGCTATTCACACCCGGCGGTTCTTCTACCTGCAGACTATTATGCAGGCACGTGTTCGATCTACCTTTGGCCGCGTTTATTGGTTCGCGCAAATGCACAGAGGCTCGGTCAGGAGGTGGGCTGTGGCTGAAGACAGTATAGAATTTGAAAGTATCAAACCAAATAATAGACTAGTTTATACTGGAGTATTGCAGGGTTCCTCGCGCTCTTATTGTATTGTACTACTACTCTGCAGAGACATTCTTGCGCTGGTATGGGACGAAATCAGGCAACCCTAGTGCTTGATGTAACTGTGATAAGGTTGAAATGAGAGAAGTATTATATCACTCGTGCTGAATTCAAAAAAAAAGCAGAAGCAGAAGCACGACTACAGACTAAATGTGGCTGAGTTGCCCGAGTAGGAAAAAATCCAGTTCAGCCCTAAGCGGCGACGCCACACCAGCAACTAGTTGGTCAATGATCTGCAGAAAATGTCGGGCTGACCGAAGTCATTATTTGTTTGGAACGTAATATGCTTGTTTGTCTTTATTGTATAGCTCTTGCGTATATAGACCGTCGCATTCTCTCACAGAGGATTGGTTTGGAGGCCACAAACTTTGTTCTGTATGCATCTTCAGAAGCGGTACGGGCGCACTCGGGAAGTGTGCCTTTTTTTTTTCATGGTGACATGCTCGTTTAGCTCTGCTGTGAACGACTACGTACTTTGGCTGGCTTTCCCTAAAGTGGGCAGGATTGTCTGCAAAATCATATATGCGACTGAATAATTAGCTTAGTCTTGGAGAATTAGTTAGAAAAAAGGGGCTACGTAGTATTTAAGCATAACACAACCCATCATTATTGAATTTCTCCAAATATCCCCTGGCCAGACTGAAATTCGTGGGCTTGCGGTGACGATGATAAGGGGGGAAATACTAACCACCCCCCACAAATACGACAAATAAACTGCGGGGAACACGGGTCCTCTTGTCGTTCTAACTTGCAGGTGGTCCACCCCGGTGTATGTACAAGTCCACTCTACATCCTAAGTATGCCCACTGCAGCACCATTGCAGGGCTGGCAGTATGATGACTCCTCGCGGTCCTCATGGGATATATTGTGGTCTTACCTCACTGTAATCTTTGCGTGCACATGGACGGCACTACACTTGGGAGTCCCGAGACGAGCCTCGACTGGAAGAATAATCAGCAAGAAAGCGATATATTGGTTTCTGACTGTTTTGTATCCCGAGCTGCTATTGATAGCTCCGGCGGCCGATGACTATTTGAAGGCGAAAATGACACTGGCACGTTTCAAAGCCGCGCAGGCAGACGTTGACAAGAAAAACGAACAAATGAGAAGATCACCAAACGCAACGCAATTGCAGCCATCATATAGCGAAGGCGAAGAGGAAACTTCAAACCCCGTAAAATGGACCATGGTTCACGCCTTCTGCGTCAATATGCGGAGCTTGGCTTTGCGAACAGCTGACTCCCACATCTACACGGTCCAATCCAAGCAAGTTAAGACCCTCGTCAAATGTGGAATAATCAAATATCCACAATTCAGCGAGCGCGATATAAAAGATCGCTCAAAAGCAGACTCTTTGGCAAAAGTGGTGAGCTTGATACAGAGTACCTGGGCCGTTGTCAATGTTGTATCTAGAGCAGCATATCATCTCCCCATTACGCTGCTTGAAATTGCAACCATGGCTTTCATACTCTATGCGTATAGTTCCTATGCATTCTGGTGGAACAAGCCCAAAGACATTAATGCCCCGATTATCATCCATCTGCCATATCGACACGACAGTGATGAAATGGCGCCAGAGCTTCGGAGTATTTTGGACGAAAAGAGAGAGGAATGGATCCAATACAAACCATCGCCAGCAGAGAAGGAATCTTGGGTGATATGGAGGCTACTTGTTATGATATGCAAGAATCCGATTCAAACCATACATATCTTTAAAGATCGAATCGGTAGCCTCTCGCAACAGAAACCAGAAGATCAAGCAGGGGCCCCACGACCTGAAGATGTACCTCCCCGAGAAACATTTTCGCTTTCAGAAGAGATTCTGAATAACTTTGTCGTATTTTTTGTCTCACTGGGGTTTTCTGCCATTCATATTGCTGCGTAACTGCACTTTTTCTCCCGTCTCTATCTTCCAGGAGTCAGCTAATTTTTTTTTTTTTCAAATAGATGGGATTTTACATTTCCAACGGAAGCCGAAAAAATTGCTTGGAGAGTACTTGCGGTCGTCAGCTTCTGCATATGTCTACCTGTATACCTGGTGATGCAGTTGCTGTACTTTAGGGGCTGGTTAGCAAAATTGAATGTACCAGGTTTGCCCAGCTATGTGAATTCTTATCCATCGGAAACAAAGGCGGAGGCTTTTATTTGGCTATACTTGTTGTTACATATGGGCTGGCCAGAGTGGGCAGCTTTACGCTCATATTCATGTCACTGAGGGCTCTCCCAGCAGGCTGCTACAAAGAAGTATCTTGGCTGAAGTCTGTGCCACATGTGTAGTACGTCGATTTAAAAATGAATTGAAATGGGCACGGGACGGACTCTTAACATGCTGTTTATAATTAATAACATTCTTTACACAAAATAAAACTGGCTATCTCAGTAGTTATACAAGCGCACGAACAAAGCCTCCAAAGATATGTCTAATAAGTAGTAATACAAACGAGAGTATTAAGGTGAATAATAAGTTAAGATCTGCATGTATGAGAAATGGCAGCATTTATGTACTGAATTATTGGCCAACTCCTCGACTGCTCCCACGGCTGGTGATCGGTTTGAAAATCCTCGTCGAGATGGGCGATATTCTCGTTTCGACTTCAACGTCTGGAAGCACCGGTGCGTTATTCGCTTCATCCGAAGTATTGGAATTGGGACGAGATGACACCCTTACACTGCGCCATTCCATAAGTAAAGTCGATGCGAACGCTATGCCTGCGAGTGGAATAGCTGCAATAAAAACCTTTTGTAAAGCCGTGTTGTATACAGCTATCATGACCGGAAGAGAGTCTTTAGGAATTGTGGATCGAAACTGCGTTGCGCCGGCTGACAAGACAGCGCCAATGTCGACCCCTGGCAGTTCGTTGGCTTTACTAGCAGAACGAAGCTCGTTGGCAAGAATGCTATTTCCAATTGAGATGAACACTGCTCCGCCAAGACTCTGGAAACATGTAACTGCTGCAGTGGCAATAGGAATTTGATCAAAACGAAGCACGCTTTGGACTGCGGTAAAGCTCTGCTGAATAGCCATGCCAATACCCGCGGCAACAAGACAAACAAAACCAGCCCATTTGGCTGTATCAGTGGTGGGCTGGAGAGTACTGATCAGGCCGGCACCAGCCACAGTAATAGCGCAGCCGACAATTGCTGGAGGGGTGAAGTAACCGACTTTGGTTATGAAAACGCCGGTTAGCAAGCTGAAAATGGCGTTTGGAAGCACGTAGGCAAGCATGTTAACACCAGAGTTTTCCGTAGATGTTCCTTTAATGGCCTGGAACCAGATTGGAAGATAGTAGCCGTGTAGAATGAGGACGGCGTATATGAAAAACGCGAGAACACATGCAGCAGCAACAGTTCTTCGCATGATGATTTCCGGCACTATAAGGGCTCTTTCTTGACGGTACCATTGCCAGACAACGAAAAGAATAAGAGTCACCCCAAAGCCACAGAAGAGTCCAATAATAAGGGAGCTGGACCAAGCGTATCCATCTGTGTTATACTCAAGAGCCAGAAAGAGCATAGTAAATGACATGAGAATCAAAGTACTGCCGAGAATGTCGACCTGTCTTATTCGTTGAAGGAGGGTCTTTGTGTGGGAGGGCACATTTCCTCGTTTAAAGAAGAAGGCAATCACAAATAGTGTGACACTTCCCACGGGAAGATTAAAGTAGAAACTTCCGAAAACTTAGCAGATGCCTAGTAACAATAGCAAAAACGTTACATACCACCACCGCCAGGTAACCATACCGGCAAAAACACCACCGAGAACAGGGCCAGCAGCAGCTCCTGCACCATACCTAGAGACTTATTAGACAAAAATTCCGGACACTTTTCATTCGAACCTCACATCATCCCAATTGCAGCGGTGTATAATGGCCGCTTTTTCAGCGGGACGGCAAATGCTATTACCACGAATGCACCGGTTAGGATCCCAGCACTACCCCAGCCTGCAATAGCTCTTCCGATAATCAGGGCTGTTGAGTTGGGAGCAAGGGCACAGATTAAACTTCCCAATTCAAACAGAGCGACTGAATGAAGAAATGTCCATTTCACATTGAACAGCGTATAAATTCGCCCGTACGTTGGCTGCAGCGCGCATGCGGTGACGAGATATGCCGAACCGTACCAGCCAACTGCAGAAGTCGATTGGAATTCGTTTGTGATAGCCGGAATTGCCTGTGTACTTTTGTCAGAAGTAGCCCCTAGGCACTAGGAATATACATACTGTGGTGATGATTGTTCTATCCAGAGACACCAGCAATACCGCAAGACACAGCCCAAGGATCACCAATAACAACACCGATGTACTCAGAGGTTCAGGTCTGGTCATTCGATCAACATCCTCCGCCGGTGGCGCCTGTGCCGGAGATGTCTCGTTTTTGGAAGTAGTGGCTAACTGATTCGCATTTTGCGAGTCCTCGATGCCCACTGGTGTCTCTCCCATTTCTGGTTCCTCTTTTTGCGCTTTGACGTTGGGAATGGTAGGCGGAAAATCATCTTCGATCTTCGAGTCTCTCTTCGAATCTCTCTTGGATTCCTCCTTCTTTTCGTCGATATCGTCTGCCATTGTATGATCTTCTAACGCATCGGCAAATTGTTCGTCATCTTCCAAACGACTTTCTTCTTCATGAGATTCAAGTACCGGCGACAAGGGAGGAGAGTCGTCTGTGGCACTGGCACCCGTACTAGAGGAGGACTTGTCTAGCGACATCTTGGTCAGTCCGGCCCTATACAATGGGGAATATAGCTGCGTCAGATAGTTGGAAGGACTAAGAGCAAACTAGCAACGGAACACAAATTAAAAAGGAAGCTACTATTTTCTTAGTCTTTCTGAGGCGCGCTTGGGCTGCCAATATCAATAGCACTGTTGCCTAGACAGGATATGCCCTCTCTCCCTTTTGAGTGGAGCTGAACATGATGAAATTGGACCACCTAGCCTTGACAGGCGTATGAAGGACCAGGAAGCCAGTGATGGGTTTTCACTAATACCTAGGCTGAACCCACCAAGAGACGATTAATCAAAATGATGGAGCCTCTTCTTGCAGGAGAGTATTAATTGGGAGTGCCGAGAAGAGTAGTATGACGCTAGGGATAAAAGCAGGCACATGGCTAGATCACGATCTTTAAATTGCCTCTGGGCTTAACTTTGGCTACCGGAAACCCCCGAGCGGACCGCCATTCCTCACTCGGATCTATGAGATGAGATCCGCAGGATAGCGCGAGGCTCCTTGTCTTCAAGGAATAAAGGTTTCCGTGGCCCTGGTTTCTTTCCATCAATTCCACGGACCCCAAGAGTTCACTTAGTCAAGGTGGAGATCAGACTGAGTCTGGCACATCCAATAGCTGGGTGGGGATTCCTTTTTCAAAGTCCGTCCTACGTACACGTCTTCTACCTGCAGGGACAAAGGCAGAGCTGAAAGCCAAGCTGAAAAAGGCGGATATTCGCAGTGTCATTCATGCAGAAAAGAAATGAGGCATATTGTTGACAAGTCCGCTGTTTGTGACAGGATTTAGTAAAAACAAAACAAAGAAAGGCACATGCATGGATACACACATACGACAGAGCGGTGTCGGTGTCGGCCAAATTTTGACGATGTTATCATGAGATCGGCAAATCTGCCTCGAGCCTGTGAACCTTGAAGGATGAGGTTGACGGTCTTTATTGACCTCCCTTGCGCCTGACAGGTGGGGCCCGGTTGCGGTACTGGTATTTCTGGTATTTTACACGTATTAGGGCTACGTATCGATACGTCGGATCGACAGCGCAGGAACGCACCACAAACTGTACTACAACTGTTCTCTGTTCTCTGTACGCTTCGAGTACTCGTGGTGCTGCAGTTCTTTCGTACCACTGGATGTATGTACCCATCCCCCTGGAGAATTTCAAATCATGGCATATGCAAGGAAAGAGTCCCCATGGTAGGTGCCTCTTTTGCTTTAGATTTAGCCTAACGCAGAGAGGAGAGACACGCCACTCGAAGGGAATCCACAGTGCAGGAGTCATGTCTCCTAGCGCATAGTCGTTGGACTATCACTCCAATTACGATCTCCGAGACAAGTTTGGCTCTAGGAGACAAGCCCAGTAATGTGAGCTAGAGGCGTGCGTCCAAAGAGGAAAGACAGCAAACGTTTGTGACAGCAAAGAGTAATCAAGTCACTCTTTTTGGAAAGCCGAATCGAACGATGCAATCCCTGGCCAATCCCTAGCATTACATTTCCAGTACCTCTTTACTTCTAACACACGCGCTGTCTTAGTCTTTGATGTTTGCCAGCGTGTTTGCATTCGATCTGCTCAGTGGCTCATTCGATGTTTTCTTTTCTCTTCTCTGCCCATCACGCTGTCTCGTGAGTCTGGCACTGTACATAGAGGGTCTTTGTATAAGTGCACTTTTGACGACAGCATCAAAATGTCAGTCAATACGGAGCCATTTCACCTGGGCCAATTTTGGGTACCTGTTTCGTGGTCGTTGATATGGAAAGTCCTTGTCACTTTCTTGCTGTTGCTCAACTTTAAAAATATTCCATTTGCATGGCACGTACGTACATATTTCCTGGTTAACGACTCGCATTGTGACTTGCTAAACAATGACTAGATTCGTCTCCTTCGAGGATATCGCTGCCTACTACGATCAAACAGATCCAAAGGTGGTCCTTCACCAGCGCAACTGTTCCAGCCATTGATACTTTCCTCTGGAAACTCGCTCTGTGAACTAGACTACAATCTGCACAGTATGTGGATTTTCTTTCGAATAATGACCCGAAAACTAACAAGTCTAAACAGAGTCGAATAGCACATACTTTGCGGACTTGGACATAGCCCGAGCGCATCTGATGTGCACCCTCTTCTCGAGCGGGGTTGATTACGCGCGCAACGCACGTAAAAGAATCGGCATTCTCGGAGTCTCAGACGACCTCATTGGCCTGGCTCTCGGCGCGGTCAGTTGCACTTTCCGGAAAGAAGTGAAACCATTTCAAAGCTACGAGATCTGGACCCGGGTACTCTCGTGGGATGAGAAGTGGATATACACAGTCACCCATTTTGTACGCAAGGATACAGCCCGTCCTCGCAGTTTTACTCTATTGCCACCAACGCACTATACTCCGCGACAGGGGAAGCTGCAGGATCTTGCAAGGAAAGAAGATGCCATTTTTGCGTCTGCGCTGAGCAAATGTGTGTGGAAGAAAGGCCGTCGAACAGTCTCGCCTGAGATCATGCTCCAGGTTTCCGGTCTCCTGCCAGCACGGCCGGGTCAAGAGGACTACGTGGCTGGTCTGCGCAATGAGCCGCTGGGAAGTCTTACGCTCTCGAAGCAATTTGAAGAATACTACGACTTGCCCTTTAAGCTGGTTGAAAAGATTGAGAGCTGCTGGGATACCATCAAGGACCAGTTGTCACTTGGAACTGAGCATATCGAGCAAGAGGAAGAGGGCCGGATCCGAAATGGCAAGACTAGACGACAGACTCAGCCGCAGCGTGCAGACAGCCAACACACTCGCCCCAGTCGAGATGAGTGGACGTGGCAGCGCGTGGAGCAAGAACGCCAGAGGGGAATGGAGATTGCCAGGGGTCTGGCCGAAATGGATCGTCTGCACGGCGAGTTCACCGCTGATACGGATGCACTGGCTTTGCGCCGGGACCTGTGGTGATAATGCAGGTTGCGTTCTTTTTAGATAATAGAGGCCCAGTCCTGACTCAGCAAGTGCGTATCGCACTCGCTATATTAGATTTCCTTGAGAGCGCCCTTTTTTCCCCTTTTTTACCAGTTTAGAGTTTGTGGATCTGTAAGACGAGGCCTCCATCATGCGGACAGCTGAATACATATCGATATAAACTTAGTATTCCAATTTATTTTCTTATCATGACGTTGGAATGAGTTGCATACGTATGAGGCGGTGGACAAAGAATGACATGTACTGAGTACCCAACACCTGTTCAGCTGAATTTGACCTCATCCAATGAACAAGCCACGTCTTGCATATGATGTATCAGTGTGTCGACACACTTTGTCAAACCCAAAAGCGCCGACAGACACGTATTCCGTGGTCAGTGTAGACTGGCGACAGGCCAGCTATCGGTCCTGTATCGGAGATCAAGTGATACCGTTTCTTGTAGCTGACAAGGGTACCACCGTAATATTGATGTTTTCATGCACTTAAGGCCTAAATACATGTCGAGGACTGCACGCGAGGTGTTCTAGTCCGGTATTTTCAATTTGTGGAATTGCGGTGACACTTGTTGAGTGACAATAGCGGGTCTCCTTTGCATAAGACTGGGTCTCAGTTGCATTGTGACTACTATCACGGCGTGATGATCCGACCAGTTCATCTCTATTGACGTCTAGGGAATAAAAGCACTATATAGACGGACAATCTAAAGACAAATGAATGGTATTAACTAATTAAGGAATGTGCACCTATTGTATAATTGATTACAATCTCAGCTGCGCCAGGGTACAAGTACGAAAGACCGTTCAGCGAGGGGTTTTAGACAATGAACAACGAATGGAAGAACATCAAGGGCCAGGTGAATGGAACAATTCCTCTCAGGATATAATCTATCAGCCACACCGCGGAAGTGCTAGTCACGAGAAACAGCCCATTGACCCTTGGCGCTAGATTCGACAGACTCCATGCTAGCTTGACCCAAGCGGCTGCGGGCTGACTTGAGGGTCTCTGCAGCACGTCCAGTCGCCGTTATCACTTGATCAGACTTCAAGCCGACATTCTTCCGGGTCTTGGCCTTGTCCGCCTTTCGGTAGGTGGAGATGTAGAAAAGGATGAACAACACAAGGTAAGAACTCAGGGTTAAACAGCCGGTAATGGCAGCAAAAATCTCGCCCTCGCATCGTCCGATATGCCAACCGTCGAGACCCATCTCATCGGCATGGAAGTCCCATGTGGCAAAATAAACAAAACCTAGAGATATGAGCTGTTATCCAGAGGCAGTTCATGGGTGAGCTTACCAAGATCAAGGACGAACTGAATGATCTGCAGGCGAGTGATCCACTCTTTCCAAGTAACTCGAATACCGCGGGCGCTTTGGAAGTAGTACCAGTACATAACCACGTGTACGCTCAAGTTCAACACAATAGGGACCCATGATACAGGAGTCCTGCCTCTCAACTGAGTGTAGCACAGAAATGCAGTTGCTCCATGGTGGTAAGTGTGCAGGAAGGCTAGAAACAGCTGTTAATGGAAAAAGGCCTTTGTCAAACAATACGACGGCTTACTCAAAGGCTTTTTCTTCAAGACGAGGAAGACCGTGTCCAGAAGCTCGACGTATTTGGTCAGGTAGTTTAGCTGTGATGTTTGTCAGCAAATAGGTTGCAAAGGCGAGCAAGTCAACCCACGTAGTACAGAATAACCAGCTTGTCTGTCCAGCCCGGAGCGCTACAAATGCACTGGTACAATCCGTGATTCCAGAGTGAAGGTACCAACTGTTCGATGAAGAGGACCAGCAAGGCGCCGCTAACCGCTGTGAGAACGAAATTGTGGATCTTGAACAACGTCGACAACTTAAAAGCCTCGCGGTTCTTCATCGCCCTCCATCCAGTATAAATGGTGAGGTAGTAGAAGGAAATCATGAGTGCAGTCTCGCCAAACGTACTCATGGGAGTCTCTCCAGATTGGAAGTGGAACTCTTCAGCAGAATAGCCCATGATCAATGTGAAGGCCTGGTCGAACAGCGACCATGGTGAAGCAATCTTGAGCAGGGCGGGCCCATCGAAGGCGTTCATTGCTTTGGTGTCCATTGCGCCAGGTGCACAGTATAGAGATATATATGGATAGAACGTGGCAGACTATTCAAAGGGGACCGTGGGTAAAGATAGTAGATGCCCTAGGAGTCTGGCAATGGTCAGCACAGGCGCCAATTCAGAGACTACAACCGGCAAAGCAACACATCGACGGGGAACGGAAGAAAAACAAGAAACAACGCAGGACTCATGGCAACAAGAAGCGGGATATATAAGCACAGAATCCAGGGCCCATGGCCGATTCATTTCCAGCCAAGGGGCGTGTTGTGAGGGACAGCAAGCTCTCGCGAACACGCCAACGAGACCCACCTTTCCAGCTCCAGCCGTAGGAGGAATCAGTCGACTGGGCTCGGAGGAGCACGGCGAGCGATAGGGATTAGCCTTGCAGATGGAGACAGTCAGGCCCCGCAGAGGGAAATGAGGAGTCAAAGCAAAGGACGAGAAGGAGACGAGGAGGAGGAGGAGAGTTGGAGGAGGAGGGACAGAGGAAAGGCCGAGTCAGGTCGAGTCGGCGGAAGGAAGGCGTGCGCCGTGCGGGTCCAGCCCTGAGCATGTCAAGGAAGCCTGTAGACAGACTGACAGATTCTATGCGAACAAATCGATAGTCTGGATCCATGCATGCATGCATGCGTCAAGCAGGAATGCGATCAGTCGATGGTGTGACAACGAGCGGTCATCCGGGTCTGTCTGCATGAGCTCGTACGACGGTGCGATCGACCACTGAGATGGGCTGTTGGAGCTGCTACGTACATGTATTTTATCGCTTACCTTAGTTACCTCAGTCCAAAAATATCTTCATATTATCTGCCCTAGATCCCATCATCCAGCGTACAGTTGATCAGTTTAGTTGATCAATTGATCCCAAATGGCTATCGGAGCATCATCTCGACGGCGGACTAAATCAAAGTCCGCGGCAAACATCAGGTCGAAGAGACCGTGTAGAATTGCGATCGCCTTGGCCGCCACAGCAGGTTAATCGCTCGCACGATATCCATGCTGATGGTTTGTTATTGTTATTGCTCTTGCTATCAGTATCATATGCAAGGACGTCATGCTAGGGCTGGCCCGCTTATCGATCCGCCTGCGGGGCCGGTAATTTTACCGTCACGGCCTAGCAGCGCCCGGCGGGGCGAATCCATCTTACCATACCGCGATACGGCGATACGTCAACCGGGCGATGGCTCACATGCAGCCTCCAACCCTGACAACACTGACAACTATCCTCTCGCACTATGCGCAGATGCCTTACTGCCCTCCCCGGCTCCCCAGGGCTCTAGCCCTGTGTGGCTGCATGGGCGGTATGGATTTCGGAGCAGTGTATCTATGGCCGCGGTCATCGCCCCTGAGAACTGAAAGGGACAAAAGTTCACCAAGGACCGACGACCGACTCCCCCTGGATCTCTAACCGAAGAGACGGCTCCCCTTTGACATGTGAGGAGCTGAATATGCGCAGCGGAACCAGGAGCCAAATCACTACCTCTGGATTTATTTAGTGGCCGCCCTTCCCTCTCAGAGCGGCTTTTCCTCACCTTGTTGCTTGTAGCTTTGCTTCACCAAGGCCCGTCTGTCCAACATGACAACTCAAACTGCCCCGAGCATGGCTCCCTTCAAGCCAAGGTTCATGCCGCTGATGATTGCCTCGACGCTTGCGTCTGGTATCGTGTCGAGGACTTCGTCTCTCAGCACGGCTGCGGCCTTGGTGTTGATGTACTCTATTGCTATTCCTGCCTATATCGCCTACTGGTCTTGGGTATACCCGTATTACGTATCCCCTCTTCGCCATGTTCCCACCGTTCCCGGAAACCCTTTCTACGGCCAGCTGTTCGACATCATCCACAACGAAGTCGGCGTCTGTCAGAGAGAATGGCACAAGCAGTACGGTCCTATTGTCCGCTACTTTTTCCCCTTGGGCACGGAACGTTTGTCGATTGCCGACGACGAGGCCCTGAGGCAGATGACCGTCAAGAACCCATACAATTATCCCAAACCGAACGGTGCTCGGAAATGGATGACACGCATTCTAGGTGAGGGAATCCTGCTGGCCGAGGGCAATGCCCATGTTCATCAGCGAAAGGCCCTCACACCTGGTTTCTCCATCGGGTCGATCCGTACTTTGGCCCCGATCTTCTGGCGCAAGTCCTTTCTCATGGCCAAGCTCTGGGAGCAGGAGATTAACCAGTCCAAGAACAAGCAGACGGGAAGCTTCGAGGTACTCGAGTGGCTAAACCGCGCTACCTTGGATATCATCACCGAGGCTGGCTTTGGAACTGAAGTCAACTCGCTTGAATTCCCCGAAACGCCCTTAAGGGAAGCATACCGCAAGGTCTTTGTCTTTGACTCTTTCTCTCGTATGATGCATGGTCTCCAGACTCTTTTCCCTATCACCAAGTATATTCCGGCCAAGATGAACCGCGATATGGAACTGTCGCGTAACATCATCCTGGGATCTGCCACCAGAATTATCAAGGAAAAGCAAGCTTCTGCCAACCCAGCCGACAAAGACATTCTCGCCCTGCTTGTCCGTGACAACCTCAAACTGCAAGCCGCTGGTGAGGCTGGTCTCAGCTTCGAGACAATGCGCGACCAAGTCATGACCTTCCTAGGCGCTGGTCACGACACTACCGCTACGGGAGTTACTTGGACACTCCATCTGCTGTCCAAGCACATCGACATCCAAACTAAGCTGCGCGAGGAGATCCGCTCCCACTACCCGTTCCTCTTTGACCCCGTTGCGCGAGAAACATTTGACCTCAGTACCGTTGACCCCGATCATTTGCCATACATGGACAATGTCTGCCGCGAGTCTCTACGCTACATTCCTCCCATCCCGATGACTGTGCGCGAACTCGTCAATGACGACAAACTTGGTGATTACATGGTGCCCAAGGGGACTACCGTTCTGGTGTATTCTAACGCGATCAACCGGCTGCCCGAATACTGGGGTCCCACGGCTGACGAATTCGATCCTGATCGTTGGGACAAGCTACCCGAGTCGTACACCACCAACGCCTATATGACATTCCTGCAGGGTCCACGTGGTTGCATTGGACGCAAGTTTGCCGAAACTGAGATGAAGATCCTCCTGTGTGTGCTACTCAGTCAGTATCGGTTTGCACGCGACGAGTCCGTCCAGGACCCAGAGGAATTGAAGATGTGGCGGTTGGTGTTGAGGCCGAGGGATGGTGTGCAGCTCAAGGTCACCAAGCTTTGATTTTTGAGAAGCGTCTTTGTAATGAGTGACTGGAGGGGTTCTGGAACGTGTTATTCTCTCTGTCGAGTCTTATATTTTCGTCTCTGTCAAATATGATTTATCCTTTCCTTTAATGTTAGTTTAGGATTAAAGGTACTGTCTCGTAATGAATGTTAATACTGTGATTTCACTTGAAACAACTTTCAATTTTTATAAGGCATCGAAAATACTAAATATCGACGAGTTTGTAGCTAACACCTGGCACTTTGAATTTCTAGACAATCAAATTATATTCAATGTTTCAATGTTCAACAGTCAAGGTAATTGCTCAGTTCAGTCATGATCGAAATTAACTAAGACATGGAATTATATTATATATTATAATCTTTGCAGATCTCCATCATGATAAAATAAAGATTAGGGCCGACACAAAGAAAAATAGGGGTCCAGGAATATAAGAACTGAGACATCCACATGTAGTGGCCATAAAACGGATAATCAGGTACCGGGGGTATCACTCTTGTTTGGGATAGTGAGAACAAGAAAGGCAAAAAAAAAAAAAGGTCAGACATGGAAGACAGAAACGGGCTAACAAGCTTCCCATTATTGTCAAAAGCAGAAATTAGGAAATTAAATCGAGTAAAGACGGTACCGACGAGTGATGTAGATTCACTTCAAACATCAAATCGCATCGAGTCGTCTTCTGCATATATAGATTAGATAAAATAGAGATCAGCCGTATCATATTGTCAACATTTCGATATTGCTCAACCGCCCTTTTTGCGATGCCGATGGACTTTATACTCGGCGCGTGCGACACGCATGAACAGTTCGATATCTTTGATCGGAACCCAGCTGGTTAGAACCTTCATCGCGTTCTCGAAGTCGGATTCTAGGACAATTTCGCGCATTCCGTCGATCAGAGCGGCCGAAGTTGCGTGTAGAACATCCAGTCCCTTGCCGAACGAGCTGGTCGACTGTGATCCTTGGGGTTTTGTGACAGGTCCGCCATTGGCGCTCGCCTTGGTGGGCTCGTCGGGGTCACCCAGGAGCATGAATACATCCCAGACACGAAGCTGGGCAGGAAACGGGATTGAATAGTTGAATAATGTGAGGTACCATCGAGTTCCATAAGATGTAGGTGGGATGCCAAGCTCGTTCTACAGATACAGATATTAGTGTTATGCGGTTATCACGGGGGAAAGGGTTGTTCATCTTACCAACTTGTCAGCCACTTCGCCATTCCCTAGCCATTCTTTCTCAAAATCACCCAAGGCTTCCATCAAACCGGCGAATCCTTCTTGGTACAACTGCTCAAGTCCTCGCAGCATCCAGAGCCGGGCGAGCATAACGAAGGCGTTTTCTTCATCGTAGTAGGCCAGAAGAGTAGCGGTCAAGGCTGCCATGCCCTGGACATAGCCGGTGCTGGGGAAATACAATGACATTGCATGTAAAACTCGAAACAGTAATCTTTGGCCACCACGATACCGCCGGCGGAACATAATGTGGCTACTAATTGTTCGCGGGACGTCAATATCGATCTGAACATCATCCGGCGATGATACATCTTGGAATTCATGGAATGATTGAATCAGCTCCTTCGCTGTCGGGCTGTTTTTCCTCTTTTTGGCACTGGCTTCCAAAAAGGCATACCATGCAGCGGCTCTCCAACTATCGGGAATGCCCTTCCAGGTGCGCTCAATTAGTTTCGAGCTGTGGGTGTCGAATTCAAAAGTCATGCCGCTTCCATCTTGCATCTTTTTCGTTGGCTTGGCCATTTTCTTCCATTTGTCTTCGCGCTCCCACTCTTTTTTCTTCATTGCCTGTGCTGCAGGAGTATCATCGCTTGCTTCTGGGATTTCAAACGGTAACGTGAGCATATCGCTAGCTTCGTCTCGGACTCGGCGGTCTTTGTTGTGAGGGAGTCGGTTGGTTGCATAACGGAATTTCGAGGGCGCTCTTTTAAGTGAAGGACTGTACGCACTTTGAGACGAACTTGGACGATTCGAGGACTCGGATATTTTGCGCTCTCGAGTTGGCGATTTGCTCGTAAGTGACCTACTGCTACTCTTGTGCGTTGATAGCGTAGAGCGCCTAAAGGTATTCCTTCGTCGAGGTGACTCCGAGACTACCAGCAAACTCGTAGATACTCGCTGGATGGGATGAGGTTCGACGCAGTCTCCATCCTTTGGCCGTGGCACAATAAATCCGTATCGATCAACATCGGCCGCGTCAACATTCTGCCAATCTTCAATCCCACCTGCGAGTTCCTTCGATTCGCGCTTAATCGAGCCGTTGACTCCGTTCGAGGCGATGCTTCTAACATCCGTCGTGGATGCGTTTACTACAGGAAGCTGACCCAGACTATCTTCGACTGTAGTTGGCTCTTCCCACAAAACGCCATTCTCCTCGGCAATTGCCTGGCTAATTTCTGCGTCCGTGACGTTATCCTCGCCCTTTTCGTACATTAATCTTACTCGCCGCGATAGCATATCCTCATCAGCAGACACAGCTCGGGGGTTGATGACGGATTGGCGAACACGTAAAGAATTGGAGATTCGTTTTCGCGGTGAGCTTGCTGACGGTAGAACGGCCGATCCAGTGGACGGAGCTGAAACGGACGAGTTTGATTCCTTTTCGTTCAATAGGCTCCCGCGTTTTGAAAATTGCATTGAATCCAAACCCAGATCACCAAACTCGGCGGAAGGAATGTTCATGGTGATACCTTCAAACGGCAGCGTTTCCACGGGTGTCGCAGGCGCTGGCGACGTTCGTGCCCGTACAGACTCGGTCGATTTGCGACCTTTCAGCGGCGTCCATTTCCGCTCGGACCATCGCGAACTCGGACGGGAGGATTCATCGACAACGATACTCGGGATACTTCGTGGAGATTTCAGACTGCGCTGTCCATCAGACGGCAGAGTAGTCTTGCTGTTCTTCTTCTGTATAATCCGAGGTTGACGAGGTTCGGTCTGTATTGACGAAGTTTCACTCAGGAATGGCTCTGCAACATCACCCCCTGCACGTAAAGACGGTTCAATGGATTGCAACTCGATTCCATTTCCATTGGCTTCGTCCTCCAGGGTATCAGGGGCCGACACGGTCTTGATGTGAACCGGGGCGGTTTCTGCGACGGTCTCATCGAATGCGACCACGCCAACTGGGGAAAGCGGCTCCGGCATGATGGCTGTGTGGTTTATCTCATAGGTACATCCTTGTCTCTCCTGATCGGGGACCTTGGTTGTTTTAATGAGATCGACCGATGCGCAGAGGGAGGAAGCGTTGGCGCAACCGGCTGAAGGAAGCGAGCGGCCAGGGGCGTAGAACGGCGAGCGTAAACACGTGAACTGAATCGGGAAATCTGAAATAGCTCAGCCAGGGCCAAGGGCGACCGCTGAAGATGATTGTAGGGGTGGGAAAAAATCAGCGCGACGTAGATGATCGGACTGTGGAGCCGAGGACTGGGTCAGCGGTGCTTCGATGGGTTGATTCATTCCACTTCCACTCGAATTCTAATTATTATTGGGAGACCGACGAGGGTCTTTTGTCGTGCTTCCCCTCCCCTCGGAGAGATAGTGTTGCGCACAGCCCACTATTGCGAGCCAGGGCGGGCAGGAATGGAGAAGCAACAACAGTCACAACACAACAGGCTCAATGACAATGACGGCGAGCTTGAAAGGGGGAGAAGAACTGCGACGAGGCAAACAAGCAAGAGGGCGAAATTTCCGCTAGTCCCGTATAGGAAATGGACCCACTTCAAAGGTCCCGCCAATTGCGGCTCGTTGTGGTGCTGCGCGCCGCCGCTCGCGACAGGTGAATCTTGTGTGCACACTCTGTGTGCTACCTGAGTGTCCTGGAGACTAGCTCCGAGAAAATTCATATCACTTCTATCAGAATCATTGTTGATTATACCATCCTCTTTCGCAGCGCTACCCCTCGGCTGGGGAATGCCACGCCTTGTGGCGCCGGCCGCTAATCCGCTTGTGGCCGCGTTTGTCCCAAAGAAGACTAGTCAATAATCCCCATTGGGATCCGCTAGCCCGAAATGTTTTCTCATTCTTCGCTCATCGCGCACGTAATATAATAATAACAATAGTAATACTACGTATTGATATGACAATAGTAGTGACTTGCATGTAGCAAAAAGGTACGTATCCAGAGCGGAAATATTGCCCACGCCATTCGTTAGAAAGGATACTGCCTGCGCTTCTCTAGAGCGCGCGCTACAGTCGTGTGACTATTTGATATCAGTTGATGTCTCTTAAAGTAACTTTCTATGGCGTGAAGCTACTAGTCATCCTAATAATAGGGCTGATGCTTCGATAGTCTCGTCATTTCGACCTCGATAGTGATCATTTCCATATATGGTGCCCCTTGTCCACAAATGAGACCCAACTCGCCAATAGAGATTATATATATAAATCTTTAACATCATATTAAAATGTTATGGAGTAAATCAAGCCGGACGTACATGTAGTCAATACATGTAGGACTGGGCCTCTGAAAGTAGTTTTCAACCCTTACCAGTCGACAGAGCTGCATCAATTGATTCATGCGACGCATACATGTATGTAACCTTCCCTAAATGCATCTATAAAGTGTCTTGTGTTCAATATCGTCTTGGAGTACTGTGTGCAATATTTCCAATAGTCGTTCCTTATACCTTGTCCGGATATTCCGTGTTGGCACATTTACGCTGTACATGTACTGCATGTTCACGACACCCGTTGCTTTAAATTTCTTTGGCAATAAGAGAATCCACTCAACTCTCCTCATAGAGAATATTGGGGATTACATAGCCTTGTACACTTGGCACCTGTAACGTTATGTGCAGCTTACATTGGACTAAAGATATGACTGGGATAATGTGCAGGCTAAGATATCACTGAAAAACGAGAGCTCCGCAACGCCGACAGCCACTCAACGAAAAACCATGCAAAATGAAACACGCCGTGTCTTTCCAAACAGCAGAGCATCTATATTCAAATCATAATTTCGTAAAAAAGAATCCCCCCTGGACCTTTGTGGCTTTCCATGCACACAAAATGGTATGTGGTGGGTATCAAATGCAAGAACAAAACGAGGATATTATGCATCGACACTTAGTTAAGACGTGGATGCGTAGCCAGGGTCTATGGGCTCGTTTGGAAGCAGTTCGATTTGACGAACCAAAAAAGCCTTTTCATCCGTGAACTGATCATCGTCGGTGCGGTCCTCGAGAAATTTTGGAAGGAATTTGAGTAGTCGGTCTCGGTTGTTGATTAAAATTCTCTGCACCGCCACTGACTTGTTCGGATTGGCGACAAACACCTGCGCCAGACGCCAACCCCAGTTAATAAATCTCAAGGATGAGAGAGTGCACGTCACGACATACCTTGAAAACATGAAAACCCTCATACTGCACCATTTTGCGATCATCCCTCAACAGCTTCATGCAGGTTTTCAGGTGCTCGCCGCTGTCGACATATTCGGTCATGACGTTGTAGTTGGTCCGGTCCAGGAGAATCTCTCCCAAAAGTTTGATGCTTTGCCGCTTTGTTACGTATGAATCCGACTGCATGAGAATTTTATGATACCGATCAAAGAATAGACTATAATTTGCTGATAAATAGGTTGCCACTAGGGTCTTGTGGCGGGTCAATAGGTCCTATAGTCGCAAATAGATTCAGCTTCGCTTGTACCAAAAACGAAATTAGAGGTGATAGTGTTCTTACCCTGAAGATGGTGAATGCATCGGCGCTGACCTCGAAGCTACCTTTATCAATCCACTCAAACAACTTCCAGAAGATCCCATCGCCTGATTGAGGCTCTTCCGCGTTGATATCCTTGAGACGAACTGCTGGTTCGTGTTCTTCTGATTGATCATATAAAATCAACGCCGCTATGACGTCGAATTTGACTGCCTCCTTCAGAATAGAAGCGCAGCACAAGGCACTCTGAGGATCTTCAAAGCCCCTGCATAACTCTATGATGACTTCGGGGCGTTGATGCACTATATAATTGATTGCTGGAGGGTCCCCCGGCGAATCGTTGGGTTTGTAGCGTAGTATATGCGTAACGATGGTTTGGGTGTCCTTGCGCGCTTCAAACGGGAGCTGGCGTATGCTGTGTGCAAGCTGAAAGAGGAGATCCTCTCGAATGACTGAATCAAACAATGACCGCACTGCAGCCGGGGCACTGTCTACTTCTAGAGAGGAGAAAGTCAGCAATAAAATAAAAATCAAGTCAACTGCCCACACGTCACATACCGGGTGTCCCCTGAGTAATCAATTTCATTTGAGAAAGCTGCTTCGCAATGTCGTCCTCCAGCTGCGTTACAACAACATTAGCAAGTCCGGGTAGATCCTCTTTCAAGGACAAGTACCTTGGGAGAACCAGAGTTGTCCCAGAGCCTCGACAATAAATCCTTTGTGGTCCTGGCTAGATCCGACGGAGACCTGGGACGTGCACTGCGGTTGAAAAGGAAAGCCATTTTGACAGCACGGATTTTCTGCTCGGAAATTGCATGCAATTGGACAGGCAAAGAGTAAAAAGATGAGATAATGCTGGACCTGGCATAGACTGGCGCAGGCGAGCAGGGCATGCAATGTAAATAGACGCCAGTTCAGGACGAAAGGCGGCGAGCGGCCTGAACGGGCAGTTTGACAACAGCGCAGGGCGGTGAACAAGGCGGGGTGCGCCCGTTGTCGCGCCCGTCGCTGGGCGAACCCGCCGCCCATCAACAACGCTTCGCCTGATCGGGCGGCGGGGCTTGCCTAGTTGGGTCGAGGGGTCTTTTTTTTTTTTTTTTTCGTCGTCTGAACTTCTTTCCTTCAGACCACAATTGTATTTCACCTAAACAAGTCGACGGCTGTTTCGTCTCTGCCGCCGAATCCATGTCTACTCCCCAGCAAGATGCCGCCGACTCCTACTCGGACAGCGACTCTGCGTCCGATATCTTGAATCCAGCCAACGATGAGGGCTGGGAAGATGTGGAGCCAGAAGATGATTCCCAGCCGGTGGTGGGACTATTCAGTGCAGACGTCTATCCTGATGTTCGCGTGATGCTGAGAGAAACCAAGGAAAGGTATAATTTCGATCTCGTGAAGGTGCAGAAGGAATTCGGTGTGTGGTCAATGGCAGGAACCGAAACGAAATTTGCTAATTCATTTTAGATTTGGACTTTCTAGGCTCCATTAAATTGGTGAACTATATACGTTCAGAAGCGCAAAAAGGCAACAAGGCACCGGACGTCAGCTCGAAATCCGCATTCGACGATGATTCCTACCTAAAGCCGGTCCTCGATGACGATGCGTTGCTTTATAGTCTCGAAGACTTGACGGATGACTCTGCCGAAGAAGAAAACAAAGACAAGGGCGCAGAGCGACGGGTGGCTGAGCTCGAGGAAGAGCTGGAGCAGCTGCGTGGCCAATTTGCAAATTACAGATTGGCAGTGCAGACGTCACTGAGCGAGCAACTTCAGGCCACTGACGATTCCACACCAGCAAAGCCAGCTGCAGCCAAATCTGAAGCCGCCACCAGAATCGAGGACGCCGATGAAGGCTACTTTACCTCATATTCCACCAATAGTGAGTCATGAAAGTTGCTCCCATTTACTTTGGTTCTATTCTGGCTGACGCCGGGCTTTAGCAATCCACGAAACAATGCTCAAGGATGCAATCCGCACGGACGCGTACCGAGATTTCATCTATGATAACAAGGGCTTGTTCAAAGACAAAGTGGTCATGGACGTGGGCTGTGGAACTGGAATTTTATCCATGTTTTGTGCAAGGGCAGGGGCGAAGATGGTAATTGCAGTCGATAATTCAAACATCATCCAAAAGGCACGGGAGAATATATACAAGAACGGGTTCGCCGACGTTATCCAGTGGGTTCCATCTCCTGGTGTTTATTATGTTTATGAAACACTGACAATCTCAGCTGTGTCCGAGGAAAAATCGAAGAAGTCACGTTGCCAGTTCCCCAAGTTGATATCATCGTGTCAGAGTGGATGGGATATGGATTACTGTATGAAGCAATGCTTGACTCTGTTCTCTGGGCTAGAGATCATTATCTCAGACCAGGCGGATTGATGGTGCCTTCCCATACAACTTTACGTATCGCCCCGTACGTGGATTCAGACTTTGTGGATTCACATGTGACATTTTGGAAATCCGTTTATGGGTTCGACATGTCCAGCATGCTCACCAACATTTACGACGAGGCTATCGTCACTGGCACGAAACCTGAAAATGTCGCTGCAGATTCGGCTGTCTTCTTGCCGCTTCCGTTACATACGATCACAGTTGAAGAGCTTACTTTCCTAAAGAATTTCGAGGTCACTTTGAAAGAAGATATTGTCGGTCTTGACGGTTGGAATATCTGGTTTGACACATTTTTCATGCCTTCGCCTGCTTCCAAATTCAATGACAACGCTATACCTTCCGACATGAAGAAAGAAGGCTTTGTAGCGTTCACAACCGGCCCATTCGACACCGAAACTCACTGGCAGCAGTGCGTTCTGCTAGCAGACCATAGCGAGACCAAGCCTGTGCCGTTGAAGAAAGGCCAGGTTATCAAAGGCAGTGTCTCCTATAAGAAGAAAGAGGAAGGGTCGCGGGCGTTGGATATTGAAGTTAGCTGGAACATTGAGGGTGTCCAGGAGCGGAAGCAGAGTTGGTCGCTGCAATAAGCGGATGAATTTATGAGGATTTGAAACGTTGATCAAAAACTGGGTTGGGTTATATGGCGTAAAACTGTTGGTATCGGCGGTGGGCAAAAGTTTTTATCGGGCTCAGCTCTATTGGACGTCGTAAGACAAGAATAACGGAACTTTTAAATTTGAACTGGAAATTCATGACTCGGCTTTTTTGTAACGGGTAGAATGGCTTTGACTATCTCGGTCTCGATGTGAGTGATGCTGATGATGATGTCTTGAGCGGTGTCTTTCTTTTTCGCGGCTTCTTTGTCTGGGTCTGGAGTCTAAACTGAACCCTTCGAGACTGTTCAGCGAATCTCTTGAACGAGATCTCGACCTTCGTCTCCGGCTGCCGTGCTTGTTTTGAGACCTTTCGGCACGTTTCAATTCTTCAAGTTCACGTAATTTTTCTTCTTGCCACTGTTTGCGCTCTCGTTGGACCTTTTTAACTCCTCGAACGCCAGCTTTCATCGCTGCTAGAGGGTCGCTCGCGTCAATGCGAGCTTTCTCCCTTGCTTGTCTCATGGGATCTTCGTTTCCCCAAACGTCCTTGCTGGGAATGCGATCCTGCGCGAGCTTTTTTCTAGTCGCAGAGGATGAATACCATGGCGCTTGATTAATAGACTCCCTGTACCCAGCAGCATTGGAAAAACGCATGGTATATTGATCTTCAAAAGCGCGCTTCTTTTTAGCCGCCTCCGCCTCCGCCTCTGCGTTCTTTTCCACATGCTGGTGTCGGGTCATTTGCTCCGTGAACAGGTTGAGATGGCCGTCGGTATCGACAATTGCGACGTGCGCATCTCGATTCTTCTTCTCGCTGGTGGCGAGAAGCTCTCTTCTTTTAGAATCATTATGCACCGCATCTTCTTTCGCGAATCGAATATCGCGATCAGTGTCGTCCTCGCCGGCGATTCGGCGTCGTTTTCTGTGCCTTGTCGCATCATGCCTTCTGTGTCCGCGCTCATCTCCGTCCCTGGATGACGACGGAGGGGATGGTGGAGTTGGGGGACGCTCGCCGCGCAGTATTTTTATTCGCCGTTCTGCATCGACTTCTTGCATGCGCCTCTCTTCCTCCTCCTCTCGAGCCTTTGCGGCCTCCTCATCGCGGCGGACTCGTGCTATATTTTCGGGGTTGTAGACGTTCCATGACTTTTTGCCTAGCAGGTGCCTATCAAAATTAGCGAAGGAATGAGAAACTACGTAACATGTAAACTTACAGAGGCATCTTGAGATGAAAACAGACTGAAAAGCGCTCAACGTAGGGAGAACGAAGACGAGTGAGGTGAGACGTGAGGAACAGTGACGCCACAGCGACTGTCGGCGGTTTAGTGGGTGGCGGGGCGCTGTGGCTAGTGCCAATACTCTCTTCGATATCAAGAATACGCGTGGCTTTCTTTGTTTAATTTTTCCGATCGCGACGAGAATGAACACAAATCTTTTTTTTCTAATAGTAGATTTCTGACAATTAACGTCATTTATTCCATTCAGAAAGCCCCGCTTGGATCGAATCGTCACCTTTTTAGCAATTTAATCACATGCATTTTTACAGAATAATGCTGTTATTTGAGCCTGTAAGAGTTGAAAAGATTGGTCTTGCTATTTTTTGATTAAACTATGGAAAGAAGTATTTTTAATGTATTTATTTCTTCTACGTGGGCTATCCCATCCCACAATTTGGATATACTTTGCCGTTCGGGTGCATATACCCAGTATATTTGTTCCACATGTTCAATGCTACATGGGTTCATATGACTTTGAAGGTGCTTTAAATTTATTTCATTCAAGAAATATTCAGTATCAATTGATTGAGGCTCAAACAATTTAATTGAATACTTTGACATGATTCGTTTGAGAAAGACACTTGAATATCAATCCACTCCAGATGTCGTTGTTAACAAAGAGTTGACAACATTTGTATAAATTATATATACAATTTCAATTGGTGTACCCTTCGATAATTTTTGCTTGTTCGCCCAATTACTTCAAGTTGACACAATCGGTGCCACGCTGGTAGCCCTGTAACAAATTAATTGCCTTATTGGGAAATAAAAAGACAGATGCTCTATGTCCGTGTCCCCATTATGAGAATTAATGAACCCATCGTTTAATATACATCTAATTTTCTCGATATACATGTATTTTACTCATTCCCGTATCTACTGATTCTACGAGAAGAGAAACAAACCCTGCACCTCATGCAGAGCGCGATAAACTCCCAAGTTCACAAAGGAAGGGAAAGAAAGCAAAAAATCAGATAAATAAAGTCTAAAAATAGATTGACCCCCTGAGCGCGTAATTAATCAACCCTCCAAGACAACTGGATTATCAAGGTCAATGCGACGTGATGAGAATGTGATGAGCTTTCAAACAAGCAGGAGGCGGCGGCAAGCGAGCAAACCCGGTGTCTGGGAGGGGCCCGTTGGGCTGTTTATGGCATGGTTTTTGTTGTGGGCATTGGCGTTCGACAGGGGGGGAGGGGAGGGGAAAGGGTAATCTAGCCCTAATTTTCCAATCCTCCTATACTACATCTAGACTAAGCCCCTAAACGAGCAGACTGATTGACATGGCTTCAGCGAGCAGTTCTCGTCTACCGAAACGTCACGTCATGTAATTCACTGGAAAGAATACCTAAATACGAAAGGGAAGGAAGGGGGAAGCATGTTTTACAAGGAAATACGGCATTACACAGCTTGACCGACTGATCTTTGGGAATTCCAAGCTGCTCATTACAGTTCTCGTATCGACGACGTACCAGAAAGCCCCAGTGACAGTACATTCTTCGGCACCCTGCGGTCGTGGCCAGAAGCCAGAGAAAGTGGAAAAGGTGATAGATTGTGGTATCTGAAAACATGAAAATAACACATGACGAAGACATAAACCCGCCCAAGCGAAAATAAAATACCAGCCCTAAACCCTCCCCGGCAAATAAATTGGGGAAAATACACACGTGAAAGGAAATTGGGGAAAAAATCAGTCATACAAGCCTATCCCAAAAAAGGTAAAAGTCCATAATTTTAACCTGCCTGGTGCAGTCGAGATTTCATTAGCGTCGTTTCAGTAGATCGTGTCAAATAGAGTCGTGGGGTGTCCCCTGCGTGGGGAGGTCGAGGCTCGACTAGTAGTCGTCGTCATAAGCGTACTTCTTCGTGGCACGGCGATACTCGTCGGGATGCGCCTTTTCAGCCTTAGCCTTGAGAGCACTAAGAAAATGCACGTCAGCTACTAGGCGATCGTTTGGCCGTAGAATTTTCGCCCAATCAACTGGGGGGCAGCATTTCTGGCATGCAGGGGCATGCGCCAAGCGCAATGCAGCGGGACTCGAGCTCCGCCCGCCAGCGGAGCGGAGCGGAATCCATACAAGGGAGGCGCGTGTGGAGCTACCTGCCAGATGCGGACGACCAGAGGGGGAAGGCTCACCTCACACGTTTCGACGTCCACTCGAGATCTCTCTTCGTCTCTCGCGCGGTTTTTAGCCCGTCGTTGAAATTGGCGCGAACACCCTTCAGGCGGCGCTGAGCAAGCGCTTGCAGTTCGAGCAACTCTTGCTGTTTTGCGTTCAGGTGACCAGAACTGTTTAATTCAACGTCAGCCTCCAGATACTCTCCAAATAATCCCACAACCACCGCAACCACGATCGCGGCAGCCTCTCCTTTCAAGGCGAAAGAAAAGAAAGTCGTCTTGCGAATTTAGCAACCTTGTGGGGTGCAATAACTTACGTCTGGGCCTGCGTCGCCAATCCGCGATCCAGTGGTGTCGGGTCAAAAGCGTCGTGAACTCGATCATTCAACATGTCAACGACATCGACTCCGGACATCGTGCTGGACTCGTAGTCGCCAATGCTGCCGGCGTAGCCGCTCGACGGAACACTATACCCTGTGGTGCGGCTTCCAGCGGTTGAGCTGGTGTCGGAGAAGTCGGATGGCGGCACGGCAACACGACCAACTGGGTAAAGACCAGCTGGTGCTGGCGCCTTTGATGGCACGTTCATGGCCATTGTTGGTTGATAGTAGGAGTGGTGAGCGGCCATTGTGTCTGTTTGCTGCTACTTAGGTGTCGAGGACCAAATGATAAATATGACAATAAAAATCGTTGACAGTCCCTGGCTGTTGTCTCCGAGAGAAGGTGACCGAGGTGTCAAGGCTAGACAAGACCAAGGTCAATTGAAGTTTGGCTAAGGGGCAAAGATATAAGCTCGAGAAGTATGTTAGCAGTATGCTACTGGAAGAAGTTGTCCGGAAGATGGAAGTGATAAGAAAGGAAGACGGAGGACCGGGACAGGACGAGGAAAAGGAGGGCCCTTTTATACCCATTGCCGGGGGGAGTCCTCCGTCGGACAGGAAGACGCCATCAGGACTTGATTGTTCTTGGAGAGGGGGGTCGGGCTGATCACTCACAAAGGGGGTGCTTCAGGCGCATCAACACACACGCCCCCTCGTCCATTCCGGATATTCCTAATCAAATTCCGGCCGACGAGTCGACTGGGCCAATTCGATTCCTCCCTCGCCCTCTGACCCCGCTCGAGCCGGGAGGGATTGAGAAGTAGGCCCAGCCAGGTGCATCTCTTTTTGCTATGGACCCCCACTCAGTCCGCTTTCCGCCGGGCGGGCCATTGAGATCATTGAGATTGGCTGTGAGAGGGGGGAGGAGGAGGGTTGAAAAGTCGGTACTAGTCGACTCCGCCGGGCGCCTCTCGATGTCCGCCCGGATGGGTTCTGTCCAATTGGGCTTCGAATTATGGTACTAGACCTCTCTGGATCGAGTATGGACCCAGTGGAGATACTACCCAAAGTGTATATAGTACCGGTTGGGCAAAAGGACGCGAGAGGAGGGTGAGGGCAGTGGCGGCGAGGTGACGGAGTAATATAAAGAGAAGGGATCGCACGGGCTACAGGTCGAATGTCTAGCTCTCGAAAAGTTCTCGACCGGGTCGTCGATGACTACGCACTGTCCAAGGGGACCTCGCTGGTATAGATCGGAACTCTCCTAAGAGATGTATCATGCCTGTCTGAGCCTCACCAGACCCGCTCCTACAGGTAAGTCAATCGCCTCCGGCATATATCCTTTTGGGGCTGATTCCTCGTTGCGTGATGACAATATCGAACAAAAAGAAAAGGAGATGTGAATGCGCTAATTCGGTGAGACGTCTAGTTAGAAGCCGAGGCCAAAGTACCTAGTGTGCGTGTCTGGCCTGTGGGTGACTGTTGCGGCGACATCTTGCCATTGCGTGTGACGGAGGGAGGGAACCGGCTGTGATCCCTGTCTCGATAAGAAGGCCCAACGGCCAGTAGCACCAAAACGAAAGTTGCAGGCGAATTGGCTGCGAGCTGCGGCCACGAAAGACGGGCAAAAGGTCGCAAAGCCAAGGTACCCGGACTCGCACGGCGGGACAGGCATGGTCGGTGCTTTGGCGGCCCCAGGAGACCAGTAGCGATTAGCTAAGGCACAAAGGCACAAGTGTCTCTAGCCCAACTAGACGCGAGATTCTCAAACAACAAGAATCTAATATTTCAACCAGCCCATACGAGGGAGCAGACCATGTCAGGCCTCCGAACCTGAGCGGTTCTTTTCTGCTGTCCTCCGGGGCCGGTAACCGCCGCAAAGGGCTGGTGACATGGGAGGCGTCCCAAACGCCCTAGACGCGACAGAGGCAGCGCAGCCTGAGTCTCTGGGATTGGATGCTTCGCCGCATTGCCACTTGTCATCTGCACCATTGGCCGATCATGCACGAGATTCTATGAAGAAGACATGCTTTGCAGCGTGTTGCATAATGCCCGAATGCCCTGCTGCGGGCTCGTCTGGCATTGGCCGGGGAGACAAGGGGCTGACGCATATCGAGACAGCGAACGCCCAGTCACTGGTTTTGCGGCCTGACTCACTCATATTCTTGGGTCCTATGTCAGAGTTATGCGATGGCTGTGACTAGCGAAAACTAGGCTCTTGTTAGTACCAATCCTAGCATCGCGAGAACCGTTTTCAACATTCTCGTGAAAGTGCAATCGCTCTATTGGATCTGTTTGGAGCAGATGGAGCCTCAAATTACTGGGGAAAGGGACTATTCTGGGCATTCAGATTACTCCAAGAGATGGCTCCGAGCCATTTGTTCAGGTATTTGGCATTTTGGGTAGAGACCCAAACTCCTGCAGGTCTATGTCTGACAGGGATGAATTTTACGAAACGCAAGGCAGAAACAGCCTCTGCAGTATTGCTGCCCGCCTATCAGTGTTCATGACTAATTACCAACTTCTTACCTACACCATGACTGCGTCCCTCCAGAATCAATCCGGAATAACGACGGCCTTGGTTGGGGCTGATCCGACCCGCTTGCTCGTCCCCCTTCGTCAAGTTGCCTTCATTTTGTCGGAAAGGCAGGGAAAAATGAATAGGGCGTAGCAAATCTTCTTTTGCGCTGCGCATTTTGGTTCGACCAGCCGATCACATTCTCCTTTTTCTATTGCCAGGAAAGGGTTGCGCAGTTCTTTTTTTTCCCCCCAAAGCCATTCCCAGATTGATCATCACGCTTCTCTCCTTCGGAACAGGAAATCCGCCCAATAGGTCTAGGATCCATTCCCGCGGGCTCTTTTGGTCATATGCACAGCTGTGCGACAATGCCGGTGATTTTTTTGACAGACTTATATGACTTGTCCAACAGAAAAACATTTGGTCTGAACGTGGCACGGAATCTACTGGCAAAAGTGGAACAGAGCATTTACATTTTTCTTCATCAGAGAGAAAAAAATTCCCCAATTGTAAGAGAAAAGGGGGACTTATGTAATAGCCCTGCTATTATTAACTACAGCCAACAACGAACAACGCATAGCCAGCAGACAACCACGCCGTTGATGCATACTCTGCATAGCAAGGTCGTAATGGACTTGCGACCCAATCGCCGCCAGTATTCTTCGGGGCTATTTTTCTCCTTGGATTATTAGTGAGATGATAGCATGACCAAACAGGTAAAAAGAAAAAAGTTGTCGTGGCCCAAGCATGATCAATCGCCTCTTTTTTTTCGCCCCCCCACTTTGGGATCAACTTACCCGATTAGTCTCAGGCGGTCACAGGAAGTGTACCCCTCCATCTTAACACGATGATATTATTGTTGTTAATTGCCAACGCAGTCTATACATCTAGAACTGTAGTGGTGATCAATTACACAAGTATACACCAAATTCCTCTCAATTTTTCATGGCTCAAATATTTTCTTTTTCAAAGACGAAAGTAGTTTCGGCAAAAATTCAGAAAGTCTCCTCGTCTTTTATACTTCGTAGACCCCTCCTTATTCTACACCGCCAGAACACAAGGCATCAATCAGGACTAGACTGAACGCACCGCCAAGCCATCCCTTGGAAGCCAATAGTTTTTGATAGTTAATTATGTAGTTGCTAATGGTCCAATAATGTGCAACACACCAACAAGAAAAGGGATGGCTTGGATATTTGCTGCGTACGTACGACCAAAAACCTATAAATTGGCTTGTTTCATTTAAACGAAATTACGTCTCCACGGAGGAAATGGAGGGCACGTTGACTGCGATTGGCGTTGGGATCATCGTACATATTCATCCACCCTTGATTTGAACCTTGGGGAAGCTCATGTGGCAGTACAACATCATTCAACGTTGTTACTACTCATTCAATACGGTCTCAAAACTGTAGACATATATCAATTATGCCTCTCACACTGTTTAATGACCAAGGTCCTGTAGAAACAGATTGAGAACGCATCACCAAACTCCAGCAATGCGCTGGCAGATAACACCTATGCAGTCTCTGATCCTAAATCGTACACATCTGTTGACGAATGTATGCACTCAATAATTCAAAACAATAAAAAGAAAGCCACAAGCTTCACGGTGCTGTTCCCTTCCCTAAGTAATGAATAATTGAACCGTGCAAGTATTATCCTCATCCACGCAGTGAAATGCCAAAAGGAAAAAAAAAGCCCTCATCCCGGAAGAAAATTTAAAACACACAATGATCCCATATCCTTCTCATGACCCAAGCGAGGTCGACTAACACTGGGGTATGGTTAATGCAACACATTTCAGACATGACCAGAAAATAAAAGAACATGACGAATGGATATTGAGGAACCAAAAATTGAGAAAAAAGCAAAGCCGAGCCAATAGATATAATCAGGGGTATGAGAAGTTATTACAAGAAAAAAGACCAAGAAAACACGCACTAAAGAATAATTAAAGAAACGCCATTCGCTTATGCAGTATATCGACGAAACGAGAAGCTCATGGTCTCGGTTGTCGCAAGTCTTTGCGGTCTCGAAGCAGTGCCTGAGGCATGTTTGGGTCGAGCAATGTCATCATCATCTTCCCTAACTCATTATGCTTAATCGGTTTCGTGACATAGTCATTGAAACCCGCACGGGTTGCATTATCAATCTGATCAGTCATCGCGTTGGCTGACAAGGCCATAATAGGAATATGCGGGAAGTGGTTCTTCGCTTCCCATGCTCGGATTTCTCGACAAGTTTCGTATCCGTTTTTGATAGGCATTTGGATGTCGCACTTTAAAAACCATTAGTAACTCAGGGTAGGAGATATTTAACAAAAAAGAAAACTGTAAACTGACAATAATCAAAGAATAATAACCTGGCTCATGGGAGAAGACCATATCAACACACTCTTGCCCATTACTGGCTGTCTCAGAAACCACCTTGACCTTGTCTAGGTATTTCAACATAACCTACAAACATCTTAAGTCTCTTACAAAATAGCGTAGAAACGGGTAACGTACCATTCGGTTTGTCTCGTCATCTTCCACAAGTAAAATGCGATATCCTTTATTCCCAATTACTTCTTTGACCATCTTTGACATGGTCTTGAAGTTATTGTTGACCTCCCGTGCCTTGTCCTGGTTGCGGTCCTTGCTCAGATCACGCCTACTATCAGGGTCAAAGATGCTGGAGAAGGCCGAAGGCTTGACTGGCTTTGGTACGGTGTTCACTTTGAATCCAGCTGCAACTAATTCGTTGATATTGTTGTGGATTTGACGCTTTTGGTAGAGGTCACAGATAATGACCACTGACGGTTTGAATCTCGCACTGAGGCTTTGGATATGTTGCAACACTTCCAAGGCTTCATCGGAACTAGAAAAATCAAGGACAATATGCGAGAAATTCAGAGAGTCACTAGTGCCTTTAAGGTCCTTCCAGTCATCTATGTCAGACAATGCCGTGGTAGTAGCAGGAACCTCGAGAGGAATGACCTGTTCAATATGCTGCTTCACCGCCTCACGAGCATGATCCAGGGGGCAAAGAATAAGAACAGAGTATATGAGAGGCGGCGGATATTTGGAGCCTAACCTCTGATCCTCGATGAGACTCGGCCGTACAATTGTCTCACTTGTTGATGTTGGCTGATCGCCACTCAAGGCAGAAGAAGGCCCAGACTTTGAAGACACTTCAGCAGCCATAAATTCAGGAGTATGGGCCGCAGACGAAACAGATGAGCTAGACCGATAATTTGACACGGACCGCAGAGAGGGGACCGAGCTGCTCGAGATTTCCGCGGGGGATGAGGGGTCATGCATTGGAGACAGGTCTTGAAGTGTGAGGATTTTAGAGTCAGAAGAGTGACTAGCCGACAAAGGAGCTCGATCTTGGTTTCCTTTCGTAAGAACTGACAAATCCGATGGCTGTCTTGTCAACGCTGGGTCTTCTTGCACGTACGGCGGCGCGTCAGCCTTGACATAGAACGAAAACCTCGCGCCCTGTCCTTCGCGGCTACTCGGTGTCAGTTTCCCGCCATGCATCTCAACCAATTGCTTTGACAGAAACAGCCCAAGTCCACTGCCGGCATGCTGTTGTGAGCCAGTTCCTCCAAGTTGGCTAAATCTTTGCATCAGCCGTTCGGCATCAGTAGCGCTAAATCCTTTCCCCGTGTCGACAACTTCAAAGTTGAGTAGCAGTTCTGTTTTTTTCAAGGATATTGAAGGCTCCTGACGTAATGAACATCTCGTATAAATTTCACCCTGGCTGGTAAACTTGACTGCATTGCCCATGAGGTTGATCAAGACTTGTCTAATGCGGAATTTATCGCCGATAACCATGGCAGGAACATCAATATCCATAAGGTAGTTGATTTCGAGACCTTTGTCGATTGCCCGGGAAGATATGGTGTCAATAACATCCTCAACGACCGAGCGGACATGGAACCATGAATTAACCAAGCTCATCTTGCCAGCCTCAACACGAGACACATCAAGGATATTATCGACTAATTCCCGAAGGTTGGTAGAACTGTTTTGAATGGTATCAAGCATGCGACGTTGTTCATTGTCCAGCTGCGTGTCGAGTATGAACGGAATTGTTCCGAGGATACCGTTTAGAGGAGTTCGAATTTCGTGTGACATATTGCTGAAAAATTTCGATTTCGATTCCATCTCTTTATTCAACTTCAGCATCGCCCTGTTGAGTTCACGCTCCAAGTTTTTTCGGTCATTAATGTCCGTACATGTGCCATACCACGACGCTTCGTCATCGCTAAAATTGGCTGTTTCGACTTTGATCAATCGCACAAGATGCCAACGGTAATCACCACCTTTTGAGCGAAGACGGAGTTCGGTGGTGTAGAAGATTCGTCCGTTCTCATCCTTTTGGGCAGCAACGATACCTTGGTTCACAAGCTCGTTCAGTGCAGGCGTTACCCCTTTGGAAAACAGTTTCGGCGCAGCTACACCGCCCAGTTCTGGGGACAATACTGCATCGCTATCTTCAGCTCGGTTGGGTTTCAAGTCGGTAGCTTCTGAAGATAAAACGCCGCACTTTTCTAGGTCATCCCGATGAACATGGGCAATGAAGCCAAAGTTCATTGCTTCCTCAATCGATTGACCAGTGTATATCTGCCATTGTTCGTTTGCCGATATCAGGCCACGACGTTCTGTAGCCTCGAAGACAACCTGAGGAATAGAATTGGCTAAAGCACGATATTTGGCGTTAGTCGCAATGGTCTCTCGTTCTTGGGCAGCCGTCAACTCAGAGACATGTTGTTCGTGAATGTCCAGGAAAGAACCTATCCATGATACGACTTGACCAGTTTGCGACAGTAGGGGATTAGCCCTAAAGATAAACCATCGATATGCCGAATCGTCACTGAAACGCTTAACCTGAACCCGCTCGGTGAATTGAGCGCCCGTTTGAAGAGCTTTAGCCCATTTTGTAGATATAGACTCGAGCTCGCTGGGATGTATGTTCTGCCACGGGTCTCGAATAGACAAATCTTGATGTTGACTTCGTCGATAGGCATCGAACTTTGAATTGGTCCAGATGACCTCCCCGGTCTGTGATTTGGCTAGGAACAAGTGCAGTGGGACCGAATTTAGCATTAGTTGAAAGACGTGTTCCGAGATGGAGTGGCCGTCACGTTGGAGTTGCGCAATAACGGACGTCGTGGAAGGGTTCCGGGACGGGTTTCGTGTTGGAGTAGACGTGAAATTTGAGCGAACGTGGTCATGTTGTTCGGTAGCTGAAGAGTCCTTGACTAAGGATTCCATCTCCCGGATTGATCTTGGCCTAGGGACGCCAGGGGAAGTCGGGACTGATGGAGAAACGCCAGGCTTGATCTTTGAACCACGATGTTTCGGAGCAGCGGAGCCTCGTGCTTGGAGGTTAAAGTAGCTCTCAGCATGGTCAGAGCTGTATCGAAGGCCCGGTGTGGCACTTGGCTCGCTGGCAGATCCCATACTGGCAAACTCGAGGCCAGGGGTACCGGCGATTGACATAGACGGACTAACTTTAGAATTATCGGATATCTCGTCTGGACTGCAGAGACTCCCCCGTGCCGAGGTAGCAGATCCACCATCTGTCATAGTCTGACCACTAAGGCCAGCAACAAGTTCCAATTCGCTACTGGCATCGGAAAACGTACCGCCCAGTCCAAGAATGTGACCGAAACGAGGTTTGTAAGAGCCCGGTGCAAGCTGCCTTTCAAGTTGTGTGTACTGGTGAGCTAACGAGTAGGAGGTCGTTAGGTGCGGTATCAAATAAAGAAGCGAAGTTCTCAAGTTTGCAGGATACGGAATAAGAGGAGACACGAAAGAGATGACGGCCATAGGAAACCTAAGCGTTTCTTCACTAAAATCTCTTGTTGTCGTTACGTGCAATAGTGGGACATGAACGATCGTCTTTGACCGGTCTAAACCGATGGCGTTGACAAATTTAGCTTGTGAGTAGTCATGGGGTGGCGGGTTCTGGGCAAATGCTTCTTCGTCAACAGTGTGGTTTGTGAAGAAAGGATTATGGTCGGGATGGGTTCGCGGTGCCGGTGAAGGAGCGGGTGATTGCGACCATGGCGAGGGAGGATTTTGCTCATAATCCTCGTACTGCGGAATGGCAGGATGGTGGAGTAGGTCCTTTTTATTGGGAAGAGCAGGGATGTGTGCAGTAGACGAGCTTGATCTGCCATGGCGGCTCGGCGGGGCTGCCGCTTTGATATCTCCTTTTGGCAGTGCAGTCTCCACTGGGACTTTTGGAGGATCAACGGCAGGTGTCACCTGTACTGTCTCGTTGGGAGAAGGGATCCCAGCTGCAACATCCGGCGGAAATATTGCTGTAGGTTCGTAAGCATACTCACGCGTCAATACCACGGGTTTGTTGCGGCCGAAAAGCTTCAAAACCCCGGTGCATTTTATCAGGGGGTCGGTTTCAGTCTCGAGATCTCTGGCAGTAGTGAATACTGGGGTGAGGGATGAACACTTAAGTCCTGTCCCTTGTTGGGGGAGTGTTGCTTTGGCACTATCCTCTGCAGATGCTTTTTGAGATGACGTTCCGGATTCGGTACCAGTACCAACAGACTTGGAATCAGAGGACAGATTGCATGGAAATTCGGTCGAGATTTTGTCCCGTGTCAATTTATCTGCAGTACGCAGCGCATAGGCCTTTTTATCCTTGGTAAACCCAGCAAACGAGTGACGAGCGAGCAAGGACGGCCGTCTAGAGGAAGTGTGCTTTGAAGCGCCCGTTGTCAATTGGTCCTGTGATTCTTTCTTTTGCGAAGAATCCTCCTTGTTTATGTTTTCAGCAGGGGCGCCCTCGCGTTCCGAGGGTAATTGATCCGTATCATCACGAGCTTCATATGGGTTGAAAGTGGCCTTCTGTCCCCAGGGAACATTTTCTAAATCCGTTGGGTCTCCAGGGACGGCAAGAGAAGCCCGCTCCACGCCAAAATGAGATTGCAGGATGTCGATTACGTTGGCCCACCACGAATCCAGCCCGGGGGCAGAGTTCAATGCTAAGATGATGTCGTAAAGATTTGGACTGGGGTACTCAGAGTCATCCGGGACCATTTGCTCCCCCACTGGGGGGACTGAGGCATGATTGGCCGGCGCCATTGTCCTCGGCGGACCCATTGTGATGGTGCCGGGTGCCTTTGATGGCCGAGTTCTTGACTCACTGGATAGTCTAGATGATTTCGACCTTGTAGGATTGGATGTTGTGGCCATCAACGGGAAAGGATAGGACGGGGTAGTCGGGAGACCCGAGTCAGGTTTCTTCTCAACGGGAGCAGCTCCCTGGATTGTAGCATCAGAACTATTTGAGCCCGCATAGAGAGGAGAGCGAATCTGATCCAACGAAGGGGTTTCGGGATGGATCATGGCCAGCGGCGTGGGTGTGCTGAGCCCTGGTTGCAGGCTGTGTCCGGGATTCGTATTTGCGGACGCATGGAGATGCCGGGCCTGCTGGTTCACCAATGTCTGCTCCATTCTTCGGCGCAAGTCCTCAAGGGTCCGGGCATCGCTGTCGATATAATGCGTCAGATCAGGCGCCTGGTCGGCGATGTGAGGCGACGTCTGAGAAAGATCTTTACGTGCACCTCGAATGGCCAGGTTATCGACAACGGCCGCGGTGCTGCTCAATGGGTCCGCACGCGATGGGTTCCGGCTATGGCTATGGCTCTGGGGCTGGCCCTGGCCCTGGGGATGTGTTGTGGTGGACGAGGAAGGAGCCTTGGTGGGCGTGAGACGAGCCTGGTTCCGCCGCATGATGTTTGTTGCAGTTGACTGGAGCGTGCACGTACTCGGTCGGTCAAGAATCGACCATCGAATTATTGAAGTTCGCTAGCCGCTTGGCAGTTGTAGAGATACGTCACCGGCATCGCTTGTGTCCGACCAGTACAGGGTGGTTGCTGGCAGAGATTGATCGTGGACGTTGATGGTCGGGGGTGGATAGTTGACGTAGATGGAACGAGTTCCAGGACGTAACTATATGGAGCCGTTCAGAGAGCCAAAAAAGGTGAAAAACGCCGGCTGACAGACAGAGAAGACGGGTTGAACGGAGGTTAGGGATTTGTGTAATATCACACGGCAGCTGTGGCGGGATGTGTGTTTCTAGAAAACAGGCGAGCGTGAGGTTTTTGGCAGGCGTCGACAGTGGCTGCGGTGAAGGCTTCTCCACAACCGTGTGGCAACTTGAGCGGGCGTGCTCAGGTGGTATGGTTGGTGGTTGAGTGTTGAGTGTTAAGTGGTTGAGTGGATGGGTGTGAGGATGCGAGGATGTCTTGGGAGCAGGGGAGGTTGAAGGAGAATTGTCAGAAAGAGCCCGGCAGATCCTGTTCGGCGCGCAGGTTTAGTGAGTGTCCTAATTAGTTAGTTAGGGGAGGGCGGGCAGAGGTTTGCTATCCGCATGGCTGGCATCAGGGCTGGCCTGGGCTGGGCCGGCCCTTTTTTTTTTTTTTTTTTTTTTTCCCTTTCTTTTTTCCTTTTGGGTTCACTAGGAAGGCGCTCTCCCTGTGCGGGTGACAGCCAGAACTGCCGTCGGCCGATGACGTAGCGTGGCTGCACGCCGGCTATTATTATGCATTACTATTGTTACGAGCAGTGTCTCCTTCCTGCTGAACCAGCAGCCGATGCTGCTTATTAATGGCCATTTATACCATGTTATATTTTCTCTCCCCCACCCCCTTATAATTAGTTGTAAGAATTTCGTACTCGTACAGCCGTTATAGGCCGAATTATGGGCAGCCGCCGTGAGCGAGCTTTTTATTATTATAATGGCACATCCGAGGTGACATGTTCGCAGGGCAGACAACTCAACATGCGTCGTCGGTTCCGCCCGTCTGCCTGAAACGCTGCTGACTGTCCATAACGACTGGCGATCGCTCCAGCAGATGCCTGTTCCGGACTAGTGCTGCCAGCTGCCGTTCGATTTCATCCACTCGTTGCTGCAGGGTTGTCTCCATCCAACCCACAGCGCTTCCCCATCTGTCCACCCAGACGCAATTCCCCCCCGCCCATCCGCCTCCATCGAGAAGGAACGCCGAACTTTAAAGCAGGCGTTCGCTTCCATGATAGGCCATGCCCACCACCGTTCCACGGATGCCAGGATCACGCTACTCTTTTCTTGGACAAGCCATGCCATCATCGACAAGGCGCCCAATGGTACGTCATTGTCGTTACTATTGCCATTGGCACCGTCGCCTCATCGTGCACAATAATTTATGCTCAACTATCATTGGCTATGCATTATAGAATCTTTACTGGTCAAGATGATATTCAAGGGAGAGGAGCAACCACCAATGATATTAATACGTAATCTGATGGGTCTCGTGACGCCTCAAATCTGCGGTTCGCAGCCGCTTAATAAGCCTCATGATAGACACGACGTCATTGCGGCCCCACTCTCCACACCGGACCTTGTGCTGCCTGCCCCTTATGGCCCGACGCTGGTATGACGGATGCTGTTTGCTTTTCATTATTATTCCTACTATCATTATGTATTATGTGTAACCGAGTACTTTCCACGAGTATGACCGAAACGCTCATACTTTATATAACGTATTTTGCTATTACTCTGCACAGATGCAAGAAAACGCTATTAGTCGCGGAACGCAGTGTAGCGATTATCTTACGTATTCCAGTATTATGCGAGGTAGTTAGTCTATTTCGATTACTAGGTGACAACCAAGACCGTCACGATTCTGTGTCGCCAGCCTACGCCTGTCCTTCCCCTCAATTAACAGCAATAATACATTGAAGCTATCCCTCTACATGCAAATAGACTCCGAGTCGTTGTTTCAGTTTTGTCATTTACGCCGTGGGAAGCGGGGTCCAATGCTAACCCTCTACAACACTTGGAGGAAAATCTGGGGGAAAAAAAACTTGAGAAGACGTGTACCGAGTCATTCTAACACTTGAATTGACATTGCTTTTCAATCAACGGATGTTCAAGAATTTGTTTCACCATTGAAGACACGTCTCCTGTCTTCGAGGCGAATCACCAGAAAGAATGGTTAATTGATGTTGGGTATGGGGGAATTGGCTTGAAACGAGACGAACATGGCCATGTAGCGAGTACGCCGTACACCAACTAAATGGCAGAACAGGGAAGTATGCAAAAATAATGAACATGAGAGTGAAAAGCAGCTTCGGCATATTAGGAACAGTAATAAATGCCCCTAGCAGTGGATCATCACTTCGATGTAAAATCGAATGACAAGATAGACAACGGGATATATGCTTCTGGCAGTCTGTTTTACAACCTGTCAACCAATAGATCGTCCCCGCCACACCCCGCTTTAGCCCGAAATGGAAAGTTTGGCTTCAGATCAAAACTCGCGCCTGACTAATCAACGCTAATCTACTTTTGGGTCTTACCCCGCCCTGATTGGTCCGTTCTTCAATGGGGAGCTGTGGCCGCGATATCCTTCCTTTCCGTTCCCGTCGGCCTCAGGCAATAATCAGATATCTTCTACCCATCTGATACACCATCCTGTCATTGACTATACGTGACCATACCCTTCTTTTATCATTTCCTGTGCCCTGAAATAAGGGCCCTTTTCATCAAACGATCCCTCGCCGGCAAACTCGAACCCCAACGCACAATTCTCCTCCGGCGTAGTGCGGCACCCGTCAGACGATCTATCTGCACCGAAATCGCGCGAACCCTAAAAACCGTTTTTTGGTTTGTTTGTTTCGGACTGCGACAGGCTAGCGATAGTGGCTAGGATCGCAATGTTTTGATCTTCTCATCTTCAGGACACAGGCAATCCTCCTAACACTGCCTGTGGCATGGAGGATCATCACGTCCTGGGAGAGGACCTTCCACTGCCGCCTGCGCGCCTTTTCGAGCGCCTGGCATCTCTCCCTGGATATGTCTGGGACACCACTATCGATCCCTTCCACTCAACGTACGATAACTGGCACGTCTTTGGAATTAAACAGGTGCAGGATAGCGACATCTCCACCCCAGCCGCGACATCTTCCGGGCCTTCCAGCACAACGCGAGACTCCCCTCGTATTGATGTGAGGCCGCCATTCCGGCATCATTGGCGAAGCAGCTTGAGTGAATCCAGTAGCGACTTCTCCGCTTCTCGAGTCGAACACGATCCGCCATGGGTTCCCGTCGTTGCCCGCATTTCCACCCATGTCGTCCGTTTGGAGAGAGAGTTTCATATGATGCGCTCCATCGTCCAAGTTTCTGACCCTGACTGCATTCATACCGTCCGTCCCATCGAGCTGCTCCGACTTCCTCCAGAACCTGGTGACCCGGGCTCCATTCTAGTATCCGTCATCGAGTCCCCCGGTCCAAACCACCTTCGAGATATTGTCGCATTCGGGCCCGCCTTTTTCTTGTTTGGAGTGCATAGCGACAATAGCACCACGTCGACACCCGGAGAACAAGTGTCTCTACCTTTATTCCTCGACTTTGCTATCGGTGCTTGTGACTGTTTGGAGCTGTTGCATTATGGGCTCAAGGCCATTCACGGGGAAATACGTGGAGACGCCTTTCACTTCAACCGGGCCACCGGTATCGTCAAGCTAGTCAACACAGGAAACGGTGCTAGGGCATTTGATAATGCACTAGGCGAGGGTTGGTCTACCCTGTCTCGTGAAGTAGGCATCAAAAACAAACTGCAATTTGTTGCCCCCGAACAAACTGGTCGCCTCCCAACCGAACCAGACACCCGGACAGATATCTATGCTCTCGGGGTCCTTTTCTGGATCATACTTGTGGGGAAGCCGGTCTTCACCGGTACCACCCCAAGGGATGTTGTTCAGAATATACTAGGCAAGAGAATACCTCCAGTGTCTTCCAAGCGGATGGACATCCCCGATGCTCTGTCTGATGTAATCCAGAAAATGACCCAAAGAGAGGTAAATGAAAGATATCATACCATCACCTCTGTCAAGAAAGATCTTGAAAAAATAGCCAAATTTCTGGGAGATGGAGACAGTAATTCGCTCAACACCTTTACAGTTGGCCAGACCGATATTTCCTCGTTTTTTACATTGCCGTCCGAGATGTTTGGCAGAGAGGACGAGTACAAGAAAATCATCGGTGTAGCGGAGAAAATACACCGCCGTCACCAGGCTGCGCACGCAAAATCAAATACTCAAACAAACGCAATCGGCTCCGCATCGTCCGTATCCGATAGTCGTGTAGACAGCTTTGATGTTGTTGAAGGCACTAGCGATTCGGAATCTATCCATGTTGTTTCTTCTAGGAGCAACTCCAATGCTGGTCACTACTTTCTCAATCAAGCCCCGACACATGACTCGACACAAAGCACGGAGTCTTCAGTCTCTACTGAGAGGGCCACCAGCTTATTGAACAAGCCCAGAGGTTACACGGAGTACAAAAGTGTACAAGATAGTGGAGACCGAGATTCTACTCATCTATCCACGACCGGTAGCTCCCAGAGCCATTTGGAGCCGCTGAATGCTATAAACCGACATAAATCGGTACAAAAATTGCTTCGACATGGGCGTTGTGAGGTTATCACTATAACTGGAGACGCCGGAATAGGAAAATCCGACCTCATTCAGCGGGTGCATGCTCCAATTCGAAAGTTGGGGTACATTGGGGTTGCGCGACTTGACCGCGCACGAAGGATCCCCTTCGAGCCCTTCGCTCGGATTCTGGCTAGCCTTCTTCGTCAGGTATTTTCCGAAAGTGAAGTGACCTCTGATTATCATAATAATCTACGGTCATTTTTGCGGCCTCTATGGCCGAACCTCCACCAGGTTCTTGAACTCCCCGAACAGCTCATATCTCTAGGCCAGAAGGATAAAGTTACCTCCCCACAAGTCAAAGTGGCTCAGCATTTATTAAAAGAAGGGCCAAAGCCTGAGGTCGCTAAACCACCAAGCTTTGGCCATAGCTCGGCGCCTAGCGAGATTTTCCTACCTAAAGCATCAAACAAGAACATGCGCCTAAGGGAGACCTACATGGATACAATGCGAATTCTCTGCCAACAACGCCTGGTTTGTGTGTGTCTGGATGATCTTCAATATGCAGATGACGAGACAGCCGATCTCATACTCAATATTGTCAAAGCCAGAATCCCTTGCTTACTTATCATAACTGCACGCAAGCATGAGATCGAGTCAATTGATACGCAGTCTCTATTTAATGCTGAGGGCCCCAACATTATGAAAATCGAATTGCACCCATTGGAAGAACAAGACGTCATGAAATATGTAGCCGCTACGATGCATCAACCCACCAACACATTGACGCCACTGTCCGTTGTCGTTATAGAAAAGTGCCGAGGGAACCCTTTCTTCATCCGAATGATGCTAGAGACTTGCTACCACAAGAATTGCATTTGGTACTCTTGGCGACGTGGGGTCTGGGAATTTGACATCGACCGGATTTTCAGCGAATTTGTGTCTCCCGACTATGGCGATAGCCTTGGCACAGATTTTCTTGTAAAACGATTCCAAGAACTTCCCTCTGAAGCTCGTTCCATTTTGATATGGGCTGTTTTCCTAGGCAGCCCGTTTTCGATTTCCTTGATACAGAAACTTCTGACGGGGGAATTCTGGTACGACGGTGGCGAAACAGTCTCCGACCATGCTGCTCCCCGTTGCAAGAAACCGGTAGAATCGCCTCGTTCGGCCGCCGATCTCATCTCGGGGCTTCAATTTCTAGTTCAAAGCTATATAATCTTGCCGGGGGATACAGATGATGAGTTTCGGTTTGTCATGCAGCACCCTATATATGTATCTCACCTCTAACTTTTATGTAGGTTCGCACACGATCGATTCTCTCAGGCTGTCTCTACGCTAAGTGAATGCCATGACGTTGAAAAAATGCACTTCATCATTGCCCAGACGTTGATGAAACAGGCTGGGGACGAAAAGAACATGTATCCTAAAGCATATCACATATGTCGAGCTGCACGCCTTATCAAGGAAAGAGTACAATACCGAGCTCTTTATAGAAAGGTCCTCCAGTATTCCGCTGCAAGAGCGATTGATTCGGGTGCTCGATCAACCGCACTTTTGTACTCACGACATTGTCTCGATATGCTGCAACCAAACTGTTGGGAGGATAATGCATCAGATGTGGATTTCGAAGAGACTCGGAAACTTTATATATCAACAGCGGAACTGCTCTGGTACCAGGGGAAAAATGAAGAGGCTTTGCAGCTCCTAGAAGAAGTTTTCCAACATGACAGAACAGCTGCAGGAAAATCTAGAGCCTGGATTATTAAAAGCAGGATATCTACTCGAGAAGGTGACTTCAATGGAGCCATGGATTCTTTACTCACCTCTTTGGAGGAGCTTGGAGTTCGCATTCGTCAACCCAACTCGTATGAGCAATGCGACACTGTTTTTCATAGCCTAGGGCATCATTTAAGTTCTGCCAATCTTGAGAAAATGATACGACAGCCCGTGAGCAGGGATCCGACCATTGTCGCCATCGGAGATGTCATTGCGGAGGCTATGGCTGTAGCTTTTTGGGGTGACGACCTGACATTCTTGCATATGAGCACGGAAATGATGAAGCTTCATTTGTTCTCTGGTCGTTTTGCTCAAATTGGACTGTCATGCTCTCATTTGGCCATGGTGGCATATAGCCGGTATAAAGAGCTTGAGGTGGCTAGCCGAATGGGTGACTTGGCCTTGTTACTCTTCGACACATATTCCGATCCTTGGTCGCGTGGTGCCGGTCTCTCAAGCCACATACTAATGGTGGAACATCTCAAAATTCCACTACAAGCCGTTCTCCCAGCCATTGAACTTGCGGTGGATGCTTCCTTCACTAGCACCGATCCGAATATGATGCTCACCAGTTTCGCCACAATGGCTGCGACACGTTTTTACTTGGGTCAAGACCTCGCGACACTTGAAAGCTTTTGCAATGAAACACCCGAAGAACTTTCTGGGTGGGTACGTGACGTCCGAGGCGGTGTCCTCCTCGTAGCTGTGAAGCAAGTGGCACGAGCATTGCAGGGCAAGACATCCTGGCAGTCCCCTGAATTGATTCTGTCTGACAGTGAGCACAATACTTCGGAATACATGGATCACATAATTCGTCATGCTATGCGGGTCGATCGTCCTTACAACATCTACTGGAGTCATGCTATGGTTGCTCTCTATGTTTTTGGCCATCACGACAAAGCGATTGAGGTTGGCACGCATATGCTGGAGAGCATCAGCAGGTTGTGGTCTATGAGAGCGGCCCATTTAACATATTTCTATCTGGCGCTCTCGATTATGACGCAGCACTTTGAGAACCCAAGCAGCAGTAATTTGGAATCTCGCATGAATGATGTGGCCATGTGTAAGGAAGAAATCGAGTTTGCGGGCAAAGCCTGCGAAGTGAATTATAAAATGTGGTTGTCACTCATTGACGCAATGCTTTATGAGTACAAAGGGGAATTCAACCACGCCATCCGTTCGTACGAGGTAAGTTTTGTTAGGTGGTCTCAAACGAAGACAGCCTTTGGCTAAGTAATTTCAGGACGCCATTGATCATTGCGAAGTTCACGGTTTTCCTTTTGAAGAGGCTTTAGCCCTTGAGCTCCACGGTAGGTCTATACTTGATTGTACGGACATGGTAGTTTTAGTCATTTTACTCATTGGCTATAGGTGAATTTCTTGTGCGCCGTGGCGCGAAACGATCTGCCCGGGCTATCGTCAAAGAAGCAATCGCCGCTTGGACAGGTATTAGTGCTATTGGAAAAGCAAAACATCTGGCCGAGAAACACGAGTGGCTCTTAAAAACGGCTGCCGCCTCCAGATATATCGACAACAGCACTCAAACTCTGGACACACTTGTCAATATCACCCAGAATTCTGCGATAGAGCCCGCGTTGGTTCAACAGCGCCTGGAAGACGATAGAAAGAAGAACTGGGTGGAGAATCATGGCGTTGCTGTTCACGATGAGCCGCTGGACATACCCAGTGTCGGACTAGGTACGTTTCCCAACCTTGTTACCTTGTCCATGGCTAATTGAACTGTTAGATATTATCGATTTGTCAAGCATCCTCGAATTCAGTCAAGTCATGTCTTCGGAGCTCCAAATAGATAAACTTTTGACCAAGATGATTGAGATTATTTTGGAGTCTTGCAATGGATCAGACACTGCTGTTATTGCCACTGATTTTGAAGACACTGGGTTTGCAATAGCTGCAACGGGAACCTTGGAAGACGGTCAGAAAGCTTTCGTTGATGGACTTGCCTTTTCGGAAGTGGAAGACAAAATTGCGAAACAGATTACTCATTACACCTTGCGTACTAAGGAAGAAGTGCTTGTTCACAATGTTCTTGAGGATGAGCGATTTTCCACCGTAACCGAGAGCTATCTAGCGCGGTATCCTCTCGGTCGATCTATTATTGCACTTCCTATAGTTCATGCCAACTCTTTACTTGGTGTCGTCCACATTGAAGGCAAACCCAATTCCTTCACTCAGCGCAATCTTGTCGTTCTCCGTCTTTTGTGCAATCAGGTTGGTATCTCTCTGTCCAACGCTCTGTTCTTCCGAAAGATTGGCAAAGTCAGTGCTACAAATGCCTCCATGGTCGAAACACAAAAGCGCGCACTGGCTCAAGCCCGGGAAGCAGAGCAAAAAGCCAAACTTGCCGAGGCCGAAGCAAACCGTAACGTCAAGCTCAAGGAGGATGCAGCCAGGGCCAAGTCTGTGTTCCTTGCGAATGTTTCCCACGATCTTCGCACCCCAATGAATGGTGTCATCGGTCTCTCAGAACTTCTGAAAGGCACATCTCTGGACAAGGAACAGGACGGCTATGTGGAATCCATCCGAGTGTGTGCTGATACCCTGTTGACTCTGATCAACGACATTCTTGATTTCTCCAAGCTAGAGGCTGGCAAGATGAAGATCTCAAGAGTGCCTTTGAATCTGAAGGAAACAATTAGTGAGGTGGTGCGGGCACTTCGGTATACACACCGTGACCGGGACCTGGAGATGATTGAGGATCTAGACACTCTTCCAGCAGATCTAGTCGTCATGGGTGATCCTGTACGCCTCCATCAGATCTTCATGAATCTTCTCAGCAACAGCTACAAGTTTACCCCTAAGGGATCGATCAAGGTCGCAGCGGCTGTTTCCCGCGAAGGCAAAGGCTACATACGTCTGGAATGTTCCGTGGCAGACACAGGAATAGGAATCTCGGAGGAACACAAATCACGGCTTTTCAGGCCGTTCTCACAAGCGGATAATTCTACGGCCAGGTCTTATGGCGGTAGTGGACTGGGTTTGAGCATCTGCAAAGCCATCATCGAGGATGTACTTGGAGGCACGATTTGGCTAGAATCTTCGCAAGGCGTGGGCACGACGGTCACGTTTCAGCTTGTTTTCCGTAAAGCCCCCAAGGAAGCGGTTGCTACAGCGCCATGGTCACAGAACTTGAATCAGGTCGAAACTGACGATACCACGCGGGTCACCGCTCGAGACCTCACGAACATTCCTCGCGACCAGATACGGGTGTGTATCGCAGAGGACAACCCCATCAATCAAAAGATTGCAGTCAGGTTCGTCAAAGGGCTTGGTCTTGAGTGCGAGGCTTTCAGCGACGGCCAACAGGCGGTAGAGGCTCTATGTAATCGTGCCAAACAAGGAAAGCCGTTTCATGTTGTTCTCATGGACGTGCAGATGCCCGTCCTCGATGGGTATAATGCCACTCGCATGATTCGCCAACAGTCTGACCCGAGTGTGAACCAAGTACTGGTGATAGCCATGACCGCCAGCGCTATCGAAGGCGATCGCGAGAAATGTTTAGACGCTGGGATGAACAACTACCTAGCAAAACCAGTACGGTCGTCGGTTCTCAGTGACATGCTGGATCAATATCTTGCCCCTACGATACCCGCAGTACGTCGACGGCACCTTTCTCGACAAACCAGCAATAGCATTCGAAACGAGGCCGCTGGGACACCAGGAAGTAACACATCTTCGTCTTCTGCCAGTCAGGTCATTGCACTTACACCGGAAGACGAGCGACAGCGTCGATTAGAGCGCCAATCTGGCGATGACAAACAGGTTCCAGAGCGCCCCAAGCTTCCAGCATCCCCCAAGCAAAACTAAAGCTCGTCACCATCCTTTGAGAGGAAAAATTAGGTTTTTGCTCTTGGAATCCTTTTTTTGGCGAGCTTTGCAAGATGTCGACAGACGCTTCTTGTACAGATTAACACCATTTTTCATGAAACATACCTTGCTATCCAGAAATTACTTTTTTGAATACTAGCCGTTATATATGGCAATTATATTTACATCCTTGTGATATCCCCTAACTACGAATTACGATGGCGTCTTTTGATTTTGTTCCTTTTTTTTTTTTTTTTTTTTTTTTCTGATTCAGATGATCTCTTTCGTTGTATAGCTTTATTTTGTATGATTCTTCTTTATATCAATAGAATTCTGGGTTCGTTACGAGCGCATAGCAGAAAAACGAAGCCATGTCCACTTTGCTTCTGTTATCTGAGTATTACGGGCATTTGTCAGGGACTGGTAGGATCCAAAAGCCCTCGCCTGTTCACAATCTATCAATTATTTATTTTTACCTGATTTTCCTATCAAGTGAAAATAGTACAGTTCACTCTTATTATCTTTAAGTCTTTATTCAACCCGTTCTTTGGCCAAAGATTCTGAATCTCTTCACGCCACCGTCTGGAATCAATGTCAGTTTCGCATGAGTAAACACTCGTTTATCTTCTCCGCCGGCTGCGAGATCGGCTCCCTCAAAAACATGTTCTGTATCGGCCTTGGTCTTCTTATCCCCACTCAACAATTCCACCCAACCGGGATGATCATGACCGGGTTCCTCGGTACTATCAGACTTGACCAATCCATGCACCCGAACTTCGCGTGGAAAGTTACCGCGAAAGTCCTTTGTGTCGACGACTACTTTGCTGACAGTTCCCGGTACACCGAGGCGGAAAATTGCCCAGTCAACGTGGCCTGGGGTGCGTGATCGGGCCGTCTCCCAGCCATCACCCATGTCTTTGCCACGGCCGGGGAGGATTGTGTTGGAGGCTGGCGTGTAGTGCTGGTCAGAGGCGGACAGGGCCAGGCCGCCCAAGAGCGCGGAGGACAGTTCTTCTGGTTCCTGGTCCTGTGCAGCTGTCGATGGTGGGGGAGGAGGTGGGATGGCGTGGCCATACAGTCGAAGACGTGCAAATCCACCATCCGGGTACATCAGCAGACGAACATGGGTATATGGCTTGGGGTTGGCAGGGTCGTAGGAATCAATCTTCCATGCCCGTCGCTGGCTTGGCCCACACTGGACAACGGGCAGAATTGTACTCCATCCTTTATAATTCGGATTGGCGATGTCTTCATCGCTGACTTCCTGGTCAGGAACATATGCGCCCTGCAGTTCGGCCTTTTCACCATAGTTGCCCACGAAATAAGCAGTGTCCACCTCGACACCCTTGATAGCCCCGCCAGCAACGCCCAGCTTGATGACTACCCAGTCATAGGGTTCTGGGTTGTGTCTGCGCGTCTCCCAGCCATCGTACCAGGCTCCAGTGTGCACGAACACCCCTGGCTTGTGGATAGGCGCAGTGGGCGTCAGGAGGTTTTCGGCGGCGGCAAAGTAGTCATTTGAGCAGGCAAGAACCTTGGCATTAAGCGCCGACGAGGCTAGGTTCGTCGTGCGTGAAAAGACCTGATCGATCTGGTCATTGGGTACTCGCGTGACCGTTGATGAAGAGGCGGGGATCGCGGAGACTTCCATGGCCGTTGGAGTTTAGTCAGTTATCTCTCTTATGCTATAGTTGAGTGCTGTCAAGAACAAGAAGAGGAAATGGCTTTTTTTTTCCTTTTTTCACTTGAATAAATTAACTTCCCTGTCACGACCAAAGTGGACGATGAGGGGAACTCGGTCATTATCTTATCGGGCCGCATCGGTCACCATCGGAGCTGATTAAAGAAGGCTATTACTCGATAGAAATTGCAAGGGACCCCGATTGCTGCCGGCTAATCACATATACAAGAAATAATTATGACCAGTACTCGTGCTCAAGTAGGTTTTAGAGAGGCCCACTGTCCCCATGCAGTGTCCGAGAACGTCTCTATATCTGTCTTATAGTTGGTCGGAGATCGCCGACGCCCACCTCGGAACAGCCGCCGAGCCTCCATGATTGATGTCGACTTTATAGGATATGCGCGGGAGGAGTAGAATAGAAACAGTTCGTAGTGGTATCCCAAAGTATAATTTACATATTACATATTTTACAATAGTATACAGTTCATGCAATTCGACAAGACTCAATTCGTCCCAATCGTCTCTGTCCCTCCCATCCACGGTCGGAGTACCTCCGGGATCACAACCACATTGCGTTTCTCGTCCCAGCCATTCTCCAGTATAGCTGCCAGTACGCGAGGAACAGCAATTGCAGTCCCGTTGACGGTATGAGGGTAGCGAGGCTTCTTTCCGTCTCGGCCTCGGACTCTCGTGCCTAAGCGACGGCTCTGATAGTCTGTGCAGATCGAGGCAGAGGTGACCTCGCCCCATGCAGTCTCCAGATCAAGCTTTCCATCTGTCCCGGACTGTTGTTCAGCTATCCGAAGACGAGAGGGGAATAGAGCCTCAATGTCACGTTTTCTCGTAGCACTCGCTCCCAGATCGCCCGTGGGCATCTCCAGCACCCGGCATGGCAGGCCAAGCGAGGTCAGAATCTCGAGTTGGATTTCCAGCAACTCGTTGAATAAACCATTCAACGGGGCAGACTTAGCATACGTGATGTCTGCCGGGTCTGTCTTCACGTTGTCTGACCAGGCAAACAGTTCTACCTTCGTGAATTCGTGAACGCGGTAGAGACCCTTGGTATCGACGCCGCGCGCCCCAGCTTCGGCGCGATAGCACCGGCTGGGTCCGACGAATTTCAAAGGCAGCAAGGCCTCATCGATCTCACGCCCTGCATACATGGCGGCCAAAGGAATCTCCGCAGTGCCAGCCAGCGACCGCTGAGGTTTGGCCTTGTCTTTCTCGCTCTGTTCAATGTGCCAAACTTGCTGCTCGTTGTGCTGGTCCCGTGGTTGATAGCCACATGCTTCTTGGAGGTATGAATAAACGATCGAAGGTGGTGAGACCGCCTTCCAACCCCGACGTAGTGCGACATTTAATGAATACTGGATGAGAGCTTGTTCTAATAAGGCTCCTTCGTTGATAAGATAGTACCAGCCCCAGCCAGTCGATGTCGCGGAGCTAGTAAAATCCATTAAATTGAGCGACGTTCCGATCTCCACATGGGAGCGGCTTGCATCGTGCTTTTTCGTCCAAGACGGCGGTCGTTCTGGGTCGTAATTGATGTACTGGATCAGCCGGGGTTCGTTACCCACCGGCGTTGAGAGAGAAGTTAGGTTTGGTAGCGCGAGGGCGAGTCGTTGGATTTCTTCGTCAATGTGATCTTTTCTCAGCAATGCCTCTTCGGAGGCATTCTTAAGCTTGTGCGCGTCTTCTCGTAATGCGGCTAATTTCTGTTTGCTTTCGTCGCTCGCGAGTCCCCGTGAAGCCAGCTGTGCAATGGCCTTTTCAACCTCTTTGATTTGCTTGCGCGGGGTTTTGAGCTCTTCCACCAGCCTAGCAGCGTCATTGGACAGCTCTCGAATGCGGTGTGGGTATTCTTTATAGGCAGCATAATTACGATCAACGCAATTTTGCGAGAAGACGTCGACGTTTTCCTTGATCAGCTTGACGTCCGGAACGGGCTTCGGCGCGGTCGGAGGGCGAAACACTTCGCTATTGCGGCGGTAGGATAAACTGAAGCTGCGTCGTATGTAGCTGATCCATCGGGGAGCTGGCTGTGCCAGTCTCGTTATGGCCATTGGGGTTGCCGGTGTATGTTTGCCTCGAAAAGGATGAAGATTCAATATTATTTATAAATTCTTGTGACGGCCGAGAATTGAAGCTCCGGTCTAGGCCCCACTCGAGGCACCCGGCAGCCAATCGCACGGCGCTTATGTAGTTGTCTGTAGTGAATGGCCCTCAGTCAATATACAATGTTTATATATATATATGTATATATATATATATGTATATATAAGATATGTGTGATGTTAACTGGAGGCTCTCGCAGGAAGTAATTGGCGAGTTAAATTCTAAGTTTGTAGAGAACATATCGGTATAGAAACTGATCACTAAAGAATAATATATCTAGATAGCCTGAAGGCTAAAAGCTTTACATGGTCTCTTGATAGTTGACTTTAAGTAGTATTCAGATTTTTTTATATATTTTATCTAAATATAGATAAATTTATTCAAAATGTTATATCTTGGCATAGAGTTTATAAGATAATATTACTTTCTATCTGTCACGGGACCAGCTGTCAAAACGTATCAACCGTTCTTTACCAAGAGGGGTGATCCGCTGGTAGTATTCTGCCGAGTGACTGGGGTGGTGGAATAAGAGTATCCTGAGGGTGGTTAGGGCTAAGATATATTGCGGAGCAATCAATTGATATATCAAAGTAAATTAAATAACAAGTTGATAAGACGAATAAAGTATATATTCATTTAATATAAAGATAAAACACGATAGACTATATACATAATAGTAAACGAGTGTCCTTATATCCTCAAAGTCCCAACATAGCGAACATAGTGAGTGCTCTACTGGCTATATTATTGACATAGTCAAACATAGCCTAGCTATGTTTGGCTCTGTAGCCTGCATGGTCACATGCTTAATTTCCGTAAGGCAAACCTTTCTGTAAATAACCTGGTTCCGTTCGGGCGATTTTTTCCATTTAGAGTCTGCTTCCATGAGGGTAGATATTCCGTCAGGAACATAGTTCCGCAAGATATCGTTTTCCGTACGATATCTTGTTCCATACGTATTATCTTTCCATAGGGAGCTCCTTTCCGTCCGGAGCAGTCTTACACAAAGCTTCCTCGGTATTTTTATATACGCTTAAGACCATGGTTATAAAGTAATAAGTGGTGTTATTAAAAAACGCGAAAAATCCACGTTGAGCCGGTGCGCACCCAAAGCGGGAACGGCAGGGTGGCACAATTAGTTATGTCATATTTCACAGTGACAGCCTTAGTCAGGTTTTATACCAAACGCTATGTGGCTGGTCTAAGCTTAGCGAATCACATTGTACCGGCCAACCATATTGAAACTATTGGCGCCGAGCATGCGTCTCAGTGGTCTCAGCGAGCCAATCACAAACCAACTTTCTGCACCTTAGTAGTACTGTGCTATTGTTAGGGCAAATCACAAGGGTTCCAAACAGTGGTGGTAAGTATTAATTATCAGCGCCTCCTTCCCCCCGACCCCCAACCGCGGTCCTCTTGAATCTGGCTCTTCCTCTCTGACAACCTTCCCAACCGATTGCGAGCAAGCTGTGCTGTTATGCTGTTGTGATTTTCATTGATTGGTAACTCGTCCGCCAGTGAAAGACATAATTCCCTCTAGAGCGCCATGCCAGACTCAACATGCTACTACCGCAATGGCACTGTCGCCGAAAAGGATATACCCTGTGCCAACTCGGATATGTGCTGCCCTAGTGGCGACCTTTGTATGAGTAACGGATTATGCCGTGACAAAAACAACTTCCAAAACGGGTCGACGGTTACGTTTCCAGGAGGCACGTACAATTACACCGGCCTATTCTATACCCCGTCATGTCAGAATGAGACCTACAATGACTGTCCCATCCAATGTACAACATGTATGTCCTGCTTATCTTTGCTTAGCATTTTGTTGAATATGCCCTGGTCCCCGGAATGCGCCCAAAAGAAGTTATTCCCGCCGCTGATAAACTATCCGTCGCAGACAACTCCGATAAAGGGCAATATATCTGGGCCTGCAACGATGCGTTGACGAAATTTTGCTGCCATTTGGATTCGGATAGCTTGGGTCAGGGCGACTGTTGTTCTCACGGGACCTTTTCGCTTGCTTCCCCTGTCATTCCCGGCGACACAACCAGCTCCACCCCCACTACAGCCGCTTCGACGACCACCTCTGACACCACGACGAGTTCTTCGCCTTCTGTCACGACGAGACCGACCTCCTCGCCATCCTCGGATGCTTCTCTTTCATCAGGTGCAAAAGCAGGAGTCGGTATCGGTGTAGCAGCTGCTGTCATCATCATTATTGTGTTGGCGATTATGTGGTACCGCGCAGTTAGACGGAATCGTCCACAAATAAATGCAGCGGGGGCCCCAGTGGCAACAACATATCAAAAGAGTGAACTGGATGCGAGTGTGCAAGCCCAAAGATTAGAGCTTGATGGGACAACGCATGCAAACCGGCAGGTCTTGACTGAATTGCCGGCCAATTAATACTAAATAAGGCAGGGGTCTCTAACAGTAGCAATCAGGCCCCACTAATCGTATATTTAGTTAACTAAGTTGGAGCTAGGAATGTCGAGTAATCAATCCGAGCGGATAGTTGAACCGACCGTTTGGAAAACCTTAATACACGAGATGTTCACTAATCACCCCGTCAAAAAGATGTCCCATGCCTTGCTCTTCGTTCAGCACATTAATAAGGGAGGAGACAGAGGGCTTCTTTGGGCTCCCGGCCTTAAATCGGATTATTCATCGGAAGTTATGGTCATATATCTCATTACTTTGTTGTTCTTATATCTTGTGAATGATGTTGCTACTCTCCCACCGGCAACTCCAGTCGTCTGATCTCCAGCATTTTTTTCCATAGGGTTCTTCTACTGTCAAAGTCTGGCAAATTGGCGAATCCGAAGAACTACAACATGGAGGTCAATTTTGACCCCGAGAAAGCGATGTACCAGACGAATTCGCTCGGAAAGCCCTCCGGACGATCTTCAATGGCGGACCCGATCGTCAATTCCAGCGCGGAGCAGTCAGACGACGAATCCGGCCAAAAGACCGACCCCCGAGGCATCTCACAATGGCCCATCACTCCAGATCTACTACAAATACGACAACGTAACGAGACTAACGGTGGGAAATCGAAGAAGCTGGGTGTGACATGGCAGAACCTCACAGTAAAGGGTACCAGCAGTAATGCGCTTTACAACGAAAATGTTCTCTCTCAATTCAACCCATTCGGGAAGGGCAGTAAGAGCCCACCCCTGAAGACAATTATCGACAACTCTTCTGGATGTGTCAAACCCGGTGAGATGTTGCTTGTTCTTGGAAATCCAGGGGCCGGATGCACAACACTGCTTAGCGTTCTATCAAACCACAGAAATGGCTTCGCAGAAATTACTGGCGACGTCTGGTTCGGTTCCATGACCAGTCAAGAAGCCAAGCAATATCATGGTCAGATTATCATGAACACAGAGGAGGAGATCTTCTTTCCAGCTCTTTCAGTTGGTGACACCATCGACTTCGCCACACGTTTGAAGGTGCCGTTCCACCTGCCACCGGACATCAAGAATGAGGAGGAGTACGCCCAAATATACAAAGAATTCCTCCTGAAGTCTCTCGGTATCACAAACACAAAGGATACCAAGGTCGGAAATGAGTTCATTCGTGGCGTTTCGGGTGGCGAGCGCAAGCGAGTGTCCATCCTTGAATGCCTTGCGACTAGAGGCAGCGTCTTCTCCTGGGATAACTCCACTCGGGGTCTCGACGCAAGCACCGCGCTAGATTGGACGAAAGCCATGCGCGCCATGACAGATATTCTTGGTCTTACTGCAATTGCCAGTCTGTACCAAGCTGGTAATGGCATCTACGAGCAGTTCGACAAGATTCTGATCCTCGATAACGGCAAGCAAATCTTTTACGGACCTCGAGACGAAGCTGTGCCATACATGGAGGATCTTGGCTTCCTATGCGACCCTGCAGCCAACAAGTCAGATTTCCTCACGAGCGTATCGGTGCCTTCTGTACGCACAATTGCCCCAGAGTTTGAGGACCGATTTCCTCGATCAACAGAGGAGCTGCTCGCTGCTTATAACAACTCGCCCATCAAGCCAAGGATGATGGCCGAGCTCGACTACCCCAATAGCCCCGAAGCTCAGAAGAACACGGTGGACTTCAAGGAACAGGAGGCTCAAGACAAGCACAAGAACCTCCCAAAGAAAGCTGCGGAGTCCGCAGGATATTTCCATCAGGTGCAGACGGTTACCATACGCCAATTTCAGATCCTCTGGGGTGACAAGAAAACTCTTTTCATCAAGCAAGCCACAACTATCGTTCAGGCGCTGATCGGTGGCTCACTGTTCTACAATGCTCCGGAAAACACGGCGGGCTTGTTCATCAAGGGAGGCTCACTCTTCTTCTCTCTACTATATCCTACCTTCATAGCTCTCGCCGAGGTTACGGATTCGTTCGTCGGCCGACCCGTCTTAGCCAAACACCGAGATTTCGCTCTCCATCATCCATCTGCCTTTGTCTTCGCCCAGGTCATTACCGACATCCCGATCATGCTCTTCCAAATCTCGCACTTTGGAATTGTGCTGTACTTCATGACTGGATTCCAGTACACCGCCCAAGCTTTCTTCATCTTCTGGCTCATCAACTTGATCTCGGCCCTGGCTATGACACAGCTGTTCAGGTTCATCGGTGCCGCTTTCCCGAATTTCGACGCAGCAACTAAAGCTTCTGGATTCACCATCGTCGCTGCCTTCACATATGCAGGATACATGATTCCCAAGCCCGACATGCACCCTTGGTTTGTTTGGTTCTTCTGGATCAACCCCATGGCCTACGCGTTTGAAGCATTGCTCGCGAACGAGTTCCACGACCAGGTGATTCCTTGTGTGGGCCCATTCCTGGTTCCAAATGGCGAAGGATACAGTCCCGAAACAGGAGGCGGACAAGCATGTACCGGCGTCCGTGGTGCGCCTCCTGGAGCAACCAGCGTTACTGGTGACCAATACCTGGCTTCCATGTCCTTCAGCCACAGTAACCTTTGGCGCAACTTTGGCATTCTCTGCGCCTGGTACGTTTTCTTCGTGGCAATGACCGTCTTCTTCACTTCCAGGTGGAAGCAGATGGGCGAAGGTGGTCGCGGCCTCCTCATCCCCCGTGAGAAGCAGAAGAAGGTGCCAACGGCCGTGGTTGCGGATGAGGAATCCCAGGCTGTCGAGAATCCATCTGAGAACTCCGGTTCCGATTCCGAGAAGCCTGACACAACCATCGACAACCGGCTTGTCCACAATACATCGGTATTTACTTGGAAGAATCTAACTTACACCGTCAAGACGTCGCATGGCGATCGTGTTCTTCTCGACAACGTTCAAGGATTTGTCAAGCCCGGTACGCTCGGTGCTCTTATGGGATCTTCGGGTGTAAGTGCACTAGCAATGCGATTGACAGATGGATATATGCTAACATTTACACTCAGGCCGGGAAGACTACCTTGCTCGACGTTCTAGCTCAGCGCAAGACTGATGGTGCCATTCATGGCTCCGTTCTAGTCGATGGTCGCCCGCTCCCTGTGTCCTTCCAACGATCTGCTGGCTACGTCGAACAGATGGATGTCCACGAGTCATTGTCCACGGTACGCGAGGCTTTGGAATTCTCTGCTCTTCTTCGTCAGAATCGTGAAACCCCCCGCGAGGAGAAGCTCCGCTATGTGGACACGATCGTCAAGCTTCTACAGTTGGAAGATCTCGAGCACACCCTCATCGGTCGCCCTGGTGCCGGTCTTTCTGTCGAACAGCGCAAGCGTACGTCTGAATCCATCGAACTGAGTTGAGACAGATACTAACAACTTATCAGGTCTCACAATTGGAGTTGAGCTCGTAGCTAAGCCCAGTATTTTGATCTTCCTCGACGAACCTACTTCTGGTCTCGATGGCCAAGCTGCAAACAACACGGTACGCTTCTTGCGCAAACTCGCGGAAGTCGGACAAGCTGTCCTCGTCACGATTCATCAGCCATCAGCCGACCTCTTTGCCCAATTCGACACCCTCCTCCTACTGGCGAAGGGTGGCAAGACCGTATACTTTGGCGATATCGGCCATCAGGCAAGGACCGTCAAGAAATACTTCGCTGATCATGGCGCATCATGCCCCCGAGAGGCCAACCCTGCTGAGCACATGATTGAAGTTGTATCAGGAAGTCTCTCTAAGGGCAAGGACTGGAATCAAGTCTGGCTCAACTCGCCAGAACACGAGAAGACTACTCAAGAGCTTGACACTCTTGTCGCCGATGCTGCCGCCAAATCGCCTGGAACTGTCGACGACGGCCATCAATTCGCAGCGCCCCTTTGGGAGCAGGTAAAGCTTGTCACGCACCGCATGAACATCTCCTTGTTCCGCAACACCGAGTACATCAACAACAAGCTCATCTTGCATATACTTCTGTCTCTTTACAACGGCTTTTCGTTCTGGTCGATTGGTAACAGCGTCAGCGATCTCCAGCAACGCCTCTTCACGGTCTTCAGTTTCCTGTTTGTCGCCCCCGGTCTCATCTCCCAGCTTCAGCCTATCTTTATCGATCGTCGCAACGTGTATGAGACGCGCGAGAAGAAGAGTAAGACATACCACTGGGTGCCATTCGTTACTGGCTTGATTGTTTCTGAGCTGCCCTATCTGGCCGTCTGCGGTGTGTTGTACTTTGTGTGTTGGTACTGGACTGCTGGATCGCCAAATGACACCAAGTGGGCAGGCAGCACATTCTTCGTCACAGTAAGTTCTCTCTGCTTTGGTTGACTCCTCGCTCCAAACTAACAAATCGTCTAGATGTTCTACGAGATGTTGTACACCGGTATTGGACAATCGATCGCCGCGTACGCTCCCAACGCAACCTTTGCATCTCTCGTCAACCCGCTGGTCATCACCACCCTCGTATCATTCTGCGGTGTCTTCGCTCCTTACTCCCAGATCACGGCATTCTGGAGATACTGGCAAGCCTCATACGACTACCAACACCCACGAGATCAATGCTAACATCACATTTTAGGCTCTACTACCTCGATCCCTTCAACTACCTCTTCGGCGCCTTCCTCACCTTCACCACCTTCTCCGTCGATATTACTTGCGAACGAGACGAGCTTGCGGTCTTCAATCCTCCTGCGAACGAGACATGTGGCGACTATCTCTCCACCTATCAGCAAGGCATGGGACGTGGCACGAACCTTCTGAACCCAGGCGCTACGGAGAACTGCGAGGTGTGCCGATACACTACTGGACAAGACTACTTGAAGACACTCAACTTGAACGAAGAGTACTACGGCTGGAGGAATGCGGGGCTGGTTGTATTGTGGGCTGGGGTGTTCTACGCCCTGGTGTTCTTGTTGATGAAGTTGCGAACCAAGGCAACGAAGAGGGCGTCTGCGTAGACGCATGGTGTTTGTTGAAAAGTGAAAGATTGCCAATATACCCTACTTGAAGGAAGGGTAAATACAGAGTGCGAAGTTGAGCGCGTGTAGGTGTTGGCTTCAGGTGTGGTATTGAAGCTGCACAAAGGGAAGATTCAAATCTTAGACCATAGAATTGCGCACTTGCGCCAAGCTTAGACTGTTATAATAGTTCATTGGGTAATTAAGACCATATTGCATTCTCAAAGCTTCCTAGCTGTGGTGACTGGCGAGCTGTTGGGGCGCGAGCTGCTTGGGTTCGCCTCCTATCCTTCCAGCACATCGGCAGATTATTGAACGCTCACTTTACCGTGTCCGCCCTACCCTCCACGATACCCTCTTCAAGTAGTTATTTCAGTCATCTTTGCTAGATCATCAGACATGTCCGCTCGGAGTGATTATTGTACATTCCCAGCTCTAGACAAGTGAACCAAATCACTAACTCATTGCGGAGTAGATGCAATGACTGACTTCAGCGCAGAATTAACGTTGATGTTATATTTTTGGTTCCCAGCTGCGTCTCCACTACTCATAACGTCATGACTTTGCATGGCAGATTTGAGCGATTGCGGGTTGCTGTAGTCAGCCCTAATAACAGTTAAGCTGTTAGGAAAGAGTGGTGACTAGAAATAGAGGGCAGCGTAATTCCTGGTCGATGGTGGGCACAAGATTTGCGCCTGGGCCAATCCCATGCCACTATAGTAGTTTGATGAATAAACAGGTACAGACTGATTAACTTTCGACCCAACATCTACTCTCGGTATGATGAATAAACAGGTAATGTCTGACTATTGGTTCGCGGTCGGAGCTTGAGGTTATCCCATCGACAATAATGATTTCTAATCACAGCGTAAAGTCACTCAATTACGGGTGTAGAGAGGCATAAGTAGAACAGACGCCGTGCACCAGTATCATTTTACTTCCCCGTGCAGTCAGTAGTTCCTGACCACTCGGTACTATTCCTAATTTTTTACACTGTTTATCACAGGGCGAACACGTCCAACTTCCCCCGACTCCATCACTACCCCAATAGCCATGAAGACTCCTACCGACTTTGGTCCCGAGGATGTTCAAGCGTATTTTGCCAAATATCAGGGCGACAAGTATGTTGAGGGCTGGGCGGCCCTCTGGGACAAAGGTGATAACTTGCCCTGGGACCGTGGCTTTCCCAACCCCGCACTAGAAGACACCCTGGTCCAGCGAGCTGGCACCATTGGCGGGCCCATCGCCCAGGACGGTCAGAGGCGGAAGGCCTTGGTGCCGGGCTGTGGACGTGGAGTCGATGTACTCTTACTAGCGAGCTTTGGGTATGATGCCTATGGCCTGGAGTGCAGCGCCATGGCTGTCGATGCGTGCAAAAAGGAGGAGAAGGAAAACCATAGCCGGTACCGTGTGCGAGACGAGAAAATTGGGAAAGGGAAGGTTACTTTCGTCCAGGGGGATTTCTTTGATGGTACCTGGTTGAAGGAAATTGGAGTACCTCGAAATGGATTTGATGTTATTTATGATTACACGGTATGTATACTAACTGCCGCTGTTGGGCTTATTCCATCATTGCTCTTTTTTTTTTTTTTTTTTTCTCTCCACTTGTACTCTGTATTCTACAGGGGCGGACCTGCAAGATGCTTTACTCTCTGTCTTTGGATTTTTTGATGTGCCATTTCCGACCCACCCTGGATCCTTCAGGTGTTTTTTTCTAACAACCATCTAGTTTTTCTGTGCTCTGAACCCAGAGCTCCGTCCTAAATGGGCTCTCCGACACACCGAGCTCCTTGCTCCCTCAGCTGCAGGCAATCTGATCTGTCTGGAGTCTCCTCGTCATAAGGACCCCTCGGCCCCTGGCCCTCCGTTTGCCTCTCCCTCCGAGGCCTACATGGAGCACCTGTGCCACCCCGGTGAGAAGATCTCCTACAACGATAAGGGTCTTGTCGATGCGGACCCATTGCGAGAGCCCAGCAAGGCGGGCCTGGAGAGGGTGGCGCACTGGCAGCCACAGCGCACGCACACTGTGGGCATGGGCGAGAATGGGGTGATCCATGACAGAGTCTCTATTTGGCGTCGACGTGACTAGAAATGTGCCTGAGCATTTGTGTGACCCAAAAAAGGAGAAAATGGAAATGGAAAATGTAGGTGATTTTGGTGTCCGGCCTTGGATTTTAAAGACGAGCCCCTAGACGCTAAAGTGACAGTCGAAATGAAGGGGCGGGATGCAAAGGTCGCTTTTTTTTTTTAAAGAAATTTCGTGGACATAGGGAACATATGCACTGCAAGGCTTTCCTCAACTCCCACAGTGAAATCCTGTTTCCAATCGTCGCATGATGCAAAGTAAGCCGAGATTATATCTATTGTAGACAATTATTGTTATTGTACATAATTCATGGTATTTCGTACACAGCGTTAGACGCCCAAGGATCATCAAGAGTTGCAAGGCGAATGGCATTCTCAACATCACGCTTTCGGAACGCTGGTCCGCAACCGAGACAGATAGGGCGGAGGGCAAGATCTATGACAAGGTCAGTAAATGCACGGACAGAAAGACACAAAGAACCATTGATCTCGGCATTACTCACATTTAATGAAGGTCGCTGCGTTGAGCTGCGGAGCCGAATTGAACCGGGGACTGGGGAGGGCTGAGCTTGGGTCCTGAATACGAATCCCTCGCTCCTGTAGCAGCCTTTGCACACCACTCGTATCCATCCAATCATCAGTGCCCGATTCAATGACAATTTGCCACGTTCGAGAGGAAACGGCGAGTTGTTCAGGCGAGTAGCTGTTCCTCCGTGAATTGAGAACGTTTGTCCTCAACTCGATCACGTCTCCTATTTCGTCGTGCATGACGTCGACGAATCCGGAGATCAAGCGGTTGCGCTCGTCGATGGTCAATCGTTTGCCGAAGGTTGCTTTGACCCTTGATTCGTCTCCAGACGAGCTTGTTAATAAATGGTATCCAATCTCGCAGCATTGTCGGACCAGGCGGTGCGAGAGTGTCCAGCGCCCTTGCTTTAAGAGATTGTCGGGCGATACTGTGGTGGGGGAATTCAAGACGGGACTGGGGGTGAATGAGAAGGGGATATTCGGAGACGGCAAGACAACTCTGAACGGTAGAATTGCTGGTTCTTGGTAGGGTGGCATGGGGGGTAGTTGCGATAGCCCAGGCCATTGAGCCGAGAGGTCCGACGAGGACTGGAAAGTGTCGCCCATTATTGGTAATGAATCAAGTTGCGTTATGAGCGGATTGTAATTTGAGATTATATCTTGTGTATCGCTGGGCGTAGGAGACGTCGATGGCGATTCGTCCGCCGGGGCTGCAGGTGTTTCTTCGGCCTCGTCGCAGCCACTTTTGGCAAGCGACACGCATTGCTGTGTAACTTTTTGCAGAGCAGATGTGACACGAGGCTGATTTTGGAGAATCCCAGCCTCGAACAGAAGACTATAGAAGGAAAGGAACGACTCACTGAGCTCTTCGATGCCCGACTCGAGTTCCTGTACGCGAGATTGCAGCTTGACGATCGTGGTGTCTTTTCTCCTGCGATATGCTTGCTGCGCGACGCGAAGCTGCTTTCGACGTCTCTGGATTCCTTGAGTCAGCTCCAACTCGCTTTATACGTAGTTGTTCGGTATGTGATTACCCACCTCGGGAACTCGCCGATCGTCCGTCACAGTTCGCGGCCGGCCTCTCTTGCGAGGCGCGGGCGCGTCGGTCATTGCTTCGGCCATCGTGGATTGCTTTTGAGGCCTTTTTCTTTATCTTGAAGACATGCCGTGTGATGTAATGGATAATCTGAGAACGCGAAAAGGACGTGACGGCGTCGGGGTGTGTCGTCGGGACTGTTGAATAATCGAAAAATCGCTTGAGTCGCCACCGGACTGCGACGAAAGTTTACTATGGATGGCTTTGAAATTGGCTGCATTTAGAGATAACTTACTTAACGGGCTCTCATGAACGTCATCGACTCATCGCTGAGACCGGGAATATAAATTGAATCATGGACCTCAGCTTACTCCGTAATTTTCCATCTCCAATGCTCCGAAACACCAGAGCGTACAGCACGCAACATGTCTTCATTCGCTCAGCCAGTACCAGTAGTTGCCTGCGGCAAAATACCCGCGATGGGGAAATCAATCTCCCAGCACATGCTGCCTGAATATGAAGGTTCTTGATATACATTCCTGAAATAAACAGGGTATGGTACTAATGCTCCTCAGTCATCCACTTCATCCTGTCATATGAGGCTGCAGAGGCTGAGCTCCCGCATCTGCTTGCTGGTCGCGACCCTCAGTCTCGGAGCCCCAATGAGATCGGAACCCACGATTACAGCCGGCCTCCTCGCGCGGTAATCTTCGGTCGCGGCTATGAGCCTCGGCAGGTTGAAGAGCTTAAGAAGAAATTCAATGGTGTTGCTAAAGAACCTGTTGCTTGGGTGAGGGGGAACCCAGGGGATTTGCCAGCCGGAGCCGCTGGGCCTGACTATGCTCAGAATATCGCGGCGGATATGAAGAAGATACTTAAGAAATGGATGGACGGGGGAGAAAAAGATGAGGAGATTTTGGTGTACTAGTTGCTTTGTCGGGGAGATATTATCTGATGCCTTGCTTTTTGCCCGTTCGAATCTCACAAACACAAGTTCAAAGGGCCGATATCAAGGATATTTGTATTTGTAAGTGGTCTTGGACTTCGCTAGTTGGTTCCCGCCCAAATGATTTATGTCTGGGCAAAAACCTGATTTACGAGCATGCTGATTTACAGCAAGTACAAACAGAAGCTCTCCTAGCATTCCACTTCTTGTTATTGGGTCAAATCAATAATTGAGGACAACCGCTACCGTGCTCAGTATCCATTGTTGACATGGCTATGCAGAGGGTGGGAAATGATGGGCATCGCCACGCAGACTGGAATTGCTCTGGGGCTTGAATTTACGAGACACTTCCATCAGGGATCCAGCGTCTAGAGAGACTGCTCTGTTTGGTGGCCGATTTTCTACTTGGAGCACATATATTCCGTCATGACCAGCCGGCCCTGCTGCCTCGCCGATAGTTCATCCAGTGTCTTTCCCATTGTCTCCTTCAAATACAACACCTTCTCGTAGAGCTGCTGTGCCAAGGAGGAGGGAGAGAATATCAGAGAATATCAAAAAGCTGATATCAGCCGGAACATCAGGGGCGATGTTAAAAGCATCACGTGAGGTGGCATCATGCTGTCATGATTCATGAACTAACTGATTGGCTTCGAGTCAATGAGCCACCTTATCTGATAGTTGGTCTTTATTTTTGTCTTTTCTTCGTATTACTCGCAGTGACTAACAAATCCAGTTCGCATCCGCCAAAGATGGCTTAATACAATATGATCGCGTGCAAGGCGGACTGTCAGCCAATGATATAGGCAGGATTTTTCCAGTTGATAGGGTTAGTTCCAAGCTCCGCAAACAGCTAGTTAGCTTCTCGCCCGGTAAATTATTATCTTCTTCTTATTCTTTTGATTGATTGAGCTAGTTTTGTAATACCGCCCCATGACAAAGTGGGGCCTTGCTAGCTATGTAGTATTTACGGAGTCTCCGTACATCGAGTCGTCGTACGGTGGTGTTATTATTAACATCATACTAAGGGCTTATTTAAGACAGACCGCGTTGGGCCGTGATGCACTTTTGTTTTGCTACATACACTACAAGCAAGGGATAACCATCAAGTCTTGGTGTCATCTTGTCCCTCTGCTCTCGTCTACTTCTATCGCCCAACATGAGCCGATTCATCCTTCCTGCGGCTGCCCTGATAGCAAGTGCGTCCTGTGCGTCTGTCTCGGCGCCGCTAGCCTCGTGGTTTTGGAAAACTAACATGATCACCAACTCCGCAAACGTCTCCAATATCCTGGCATTTGCGGAGGCCCAGGGCCTCACGCACGTCTACGCGCAGATAGACTCGAGCATTTCCAATGCTGATTGGGAGAGCTTCATCAAAAAGTTTAATGCCAGTGGCATCATCGTGGATGCCCTGCTTGGCAATGCGAATTGGGTGCTCGATGCGGGCGACCTCGAAGCCGAACTGCAGTGGATTAAACAGTACCAAAACACCGCTTCCGCAGATTCTAAATTCACTGGCATTCATATGGATGTTGAGGTACGGTCCATTTCGCCCATGTTCTTTCCTGTTACGAATGCCCTATATCATGACGTTGGTTCATGTCGACTGACTAGTCTCTCCTAGCCATGGGACTTTGCAGACTTTACCTCCAACGAGGCTAAATACGTCAATGGCTGGCAGAGCGTAGTGGACAAAATTGCCGGCGTCGGTCAGGTCCTCGGTATGCCGGTCGCGGCAGATCTACCCTTTTGGTGTAACACGATCAACAGCACCACGACAAGTCAGACCATGGATATCTGGATACTTGACAGACTCGGCTCGGCCAACTTCATGACGTATCGCAACACCTCAGCCGGCATCGAGAGTCTTGCCTCTCCACCCTTGCAGGCCGGCGAGAAGACCGGAAAAAAGGTCTGGCTGGGCGCTGAGACTGGCGAGGTCGCCGGCGCAGCTGAGACATCCTTCTACGGCCAGACTTTTGAGGCTACGAATGGTGCTCTGGCGGCATTAGCCAAAGCTGAGAGCAGCAATGCTCACTTTGCCGGCATTGCCGTAGATGATCTCACCTCGTGGATGGTCATGCCGGGATCTGGCTACTAGACGGACCTGCAAGGGACAGGAACTGTAATGAGAGTAGATTTATATGGGCAGTTCACAAATTTATCAAGTTGTGGTCTGGATACGTTGCTGAAAGCCATGGTCAATTCCACGGCTACGAGACGGTCTCCAAGACATGTAAAACGCCGGGAAAAAAGAAATTACTGCATCCTGACTTTTACGATCGCTTCCTTAGGAGATGATCCATCCAGGTTTGAGCAAATAAACACAGCGCGGGCTTCAGGACCCCCTCCTGGGCCTTTTGCATCTGCTTCAATCTCGCAATATTTATGTTCGGGGATTTTTTTGTTCCAGCTTCCAGCGAGATACCTTCTCAGGGAAATGAAGCACAACTGAGCGATGAAAGAGCGACTACGTGACGGACGGACGTCAGGAACCAGGCAACTGGGCCGTAGGAGAAAAACCTGTTGGGTGGTAGCATTGAAAGACCGTCGACGTCAACTATAGCCGTTTTTGGCCGCCTGCTACAACGTCATCGTTGTACGGAGTACTTAATAAGTCCTTAATATAGCTATGCGATCCGGAAATTTTATATTATATAAAAAAGTGTAAAAACGATAATATATCTCAGCTACAGATATCTACGATTGCACTTCTTTGTTAATCACATGTAGCGCGATCAGGGCGATTAGCAATCCAGGGCTACGGAATCGTCATCGGCTAGTAACCAACGCAAGACTTGCAACCCCTCATCGCTCTGCTATTATAAATCGCACGCTCCTCGCTGGACCAGGTTTTTATCTTCCTTTATATCCACATAGGGACGTGCTGCATGTAGCATCAACCAATTCATCTGAACTCTGTGATAATTCTGTTTTGTTTTTCGACATCACATTCAATGGCGTCGGCAACAGGCATCCCGGAAAACGCACATGCAGTCTCAGAAGAAGAACCTCTCTTGGGCTCTGCTGGCAGCGTCCAGCAGAGGCAAACCGAGCCCATTTACCATAATTTCCTCACTGGTGCGTTTCAGCAAAAGGATGGGTGGCTGCGTTCGTTTGGCTAACTGGTTATCCGCTGCAGGAAGCGCTATCGTCGCCCAGGCTGGCGTGTGGGTGGTAAGCAGCTTCTTCTTCTTCGTCCTGATCATGATCATGCTCAAACTCACCCATGGTTTCTAGCTCACTGCCGTTGTCTGGTCGGCAATTTTTTCCCATGATCTGATTTTATTCTCGGCGCATCCGGTAAGACCGACTGCATGGTGTACTATGGTTTTATGTTCTGATACACCACTAGCTCCTCAATTCCTCAGCCATTTTACTGCAAGTCCAAGCCATCCTTGTGCTTCAGCCTACCTCAACAGCCCGCCAGAAGACGGTAGGAACATACATACATTCGGCTCTCCTGACTCTCAGCCTGGGCGCCTTCATCTCTGCTTTTATCATCATCGAGATCAATAAGGGAAACCACCAACGACTAACATCTCCTCACGGCATCCTCGGCCTCACCACATATATCCTGATTATTCTACAAACTCTTGTTGGCGTGGCCCAGTTTTGGCTTCCAGAATTTGTATTTGGAAGTGTTGAAAACGGCAAGAAGATTTACAAGTACCACCGCCGCTTTGGATATATTCTGCTAGTGCTTGAGCTTGCCACTGTCGCAGCCGCTACTCAGACGACTTTTAACCAGGGAGTATTGCATATCGGGCTGTGGGTGGCTCTCGTTACGGCTGTCATTATTATTTTGGGGGTGGGAGCTCGCCTCAAAAAGCACAAGCTGGGCTTGTGATGGTATACGGCCTGCTTATTACAGCTATGCAGACTATACTATCTCCTTGTTATTCGCTATTTTTAAAGATCTAAGAGCACACTGAATATCCTGCCGTTGCTGTGAATTTTTGATTAATCTCTAGTAGTCTATGTAATGGCCCATCTATCAAATATAAGTTCTCAGATACTCAACCAACGCCATAATAGCCATTGCCTGTCCATAAGGCATGGATGTAATCGGTATTTCACGGTAAAAATCCAAGGTATCTCCCATCGGGGTTCCGAAACTAGTGTTTTGGAGCTCACCACGGTGGTCAATCGCTCCCAAGACAGCACCTATGGCCTTCTCGGCAACTTGGCCGTACTGGTTGTTTATATATCGCTTGCGTTGGGCCTTGAGTATTCCGAATGCAAATCCTGCCGTGGCAGAGGCTTCAACATATGACCCCGGGTCTGCGTGGTCAATTAGCGTGTGCCAGTAGCCCGACGGATCCTGGAAAGTCTTCAAAGCCGAGCATTGCGCTTCTAACGTATTGATCAGATGCCATCGTATCGGATCATTGGCGTCAAGCTCGAGTAGCTCGAGAATTTCGGGAATTACGATTGTCAGCCAGCTGTTTCCTCGTGCCCACCGAGCCTTGGCAAAATTGTGTCCACCGTCTTCAAAGGTCCACCCATGGAAGAAGAGCCCTGATTGAGAGTCGAAAAGGTATTGAATATGGATGAGAAATTGTTTTTTCGCTTCCGCAATATACTCTGGTCGGCCCAGTAACTTGCCAATCTTGGCCAGTGGCAACACCGTCATCATCAAAGTGTCGTCCCATAGCTGTTGGTGATTATCCGTGACATAAGTTGCATGTTGCATGCCGCCGTATTCAGTCCGCTGCAAGTCGTACATGGCCCATTCTGCCCAGGTATCAAGCCAAGGGAGATATGTGACGTTTCCGGTTTTCTCGTAGACATATGCAAGCGTCAGGAAGACAGCCATAGTGTTGATATTTTTGGTCGTGCCTCCCTCGGCGAACCTAGCGGCGAACCAATCTTCAATGATCTTCAAGAGCGATTCGTGTCCTGTCATTTCATAGTACTTCCAGACCCCGTACAGCCCAATGCCGTGCGTCCATTCCCACCCAGCCCACGACTTTGTGTCGATTACTCGCCCATCGTCGAGGCGCAGAAGAAACTTGCCGGACTCGTCTTTGATGTTGATAAGATTGTCAATCAGAAGCCGGATCGCCCTGTGGATATCGGCAGCCTGTGGCCTAGTAGATGCCATGGTGAGGAATGTAGATACTGCAGTGCGAGTTGAATATTGCTGGCAATATGTCGATATAAAAGATGTATACAGACAAGACAGAAACTCGGGCTATTGGCAGCCGACCCGGAAAGCGCGCTCCCCCGCAATCCTGCCCCGGCGTGCTCCCCCCGCATGCCAAGCCCGCGCGGTTCTCCTGCGCTCCTACTAGTCCTCCCCAGCTTATAAATATTTCCGCCAATGATTGCCAATGGATGCACTCTTCCAGCCTGGCGTGCAGTCGTCTTTAATGTTGGCGCACTGTGCAACCTGCTGTTCTTGCTGGCCTGCTGTGAGTCGGCGTCGAGTCCGGGGTAATGATGGCCGAGGGAACTAAGCCTCGCCCTCAGGGCCTTTGTCTCGCGCTTGGTTCTTTATATCCAATTTTGTAGCACCGTCATCGGACGACCCTGTCTCATCACATACTCGACTTGCATATTGTACATGATCTGCAGTCATGACAGAGCACAACACATCCGATACTATCGAGATCACGGGCTCTGAACCCCTGGCCTCTGTTGCGTCCGACCCTGTCAAGCACGACGACAAAGAAACAACCCACATCGAGCGGGTGCTGTCTCCAGATGCTGAAGATGCGATTGAAAAGAACAACATCGATCTGTCACGCATTGACAAGGAGGTCCAGCAATATGCCGCCGCCGGCCAGATCGAAGTCGACCCGGAGACCAGCAAAAGACTTTTGAGGAAGATTGATCGCCGCGTTTTGACGTTTATGATTATTACCTATTTCCTCCAGGCTATCGATAAGGGGACATTGGCATTTACGTCCATCATGGGATTGCAAAAGGATACGGGTCTGGTTGGGCAACAGGTTCGCTTTCACCCATCTGCATGTATGCATGGCGTTTTCATTGTTTACTGACCAATAATCTAAGTATTCGTGGCTTACAACTTGCATCTACATTGCCGTCTTGGTTGTTGAGTACCCAACAAACTGGATTATCCAGAGAGTGCCGATTGCAAAATACCTCGGCTTCAACGTTATTTGCTGGGGAACGGTGCTTGCATGTCATGCGGCTTGCCACAACTTTGCCGGTCTGATTACAGTTCGAACTCTTCTTGGTATTTTCGAGGCTTGCTGCCAGCCGTCTTTTGTCATTTTGTCAGGTATGTGGTACAAACGTGAAGAACAGGCCGCAAGAGTGTCCTACTGGTATGTTCTTCCTACCGACGAACGAGCTGCACTGGGCTGGGTTTAACTTGACCATGCTAGGTACATGATGAATGGTGGACAGCAGATCGTAGGCGGTCTCCTTGCATACTGCTTTAGCCTTATTGGGAGTGACAAAGCTCTCAAATCATGGCAAGCTATTTTCCTCACCTACGGCTGCATATCAGTTCTCTACGGCATCGTCCTTATCTTCGTAATGCCCGATTCGCCAATGCGCGCCAAGTGTTTCACGGAGGAAGAGAAACGCCTCATGGTTGAGCGTGTCCGAGGCAATCGAACTGGTCTACAGAACAAGAAATTCCGCGCCTACCAAGTAAAGGAGGCGCTTCTCGACCCGCAAACCTGGTGTTACTGCGCAATCCAGGTGTTCACTACCTTGCCAACTAGCGGGTTGGGCGCATTCGCAAACATCATTATCACATCCCTAGATTTCACTGTTCTGCAAACCCAACTGCTTTCCATGGTGCTCGGGTTTTATATCATCATAATACTCCTAACCTCGACCTGGATAGTCAACCGAACTGGACAAAACCTTCTCACCATGGCCATATATTTGATCCCGTAAGTCCTAAAGCCACCAATTATTACACATACATTTCCTCTCACTAACATGTCTTTTTTCAATATAGATCCTTCGTTGGCACCATTGTTCTTATGACCGTCGTCAATCACAACAAATCCACCCAAGTCGGGCTGCTGATCAGCTACTATCTTACCCTTTCATTCTGGTCCGCCCAAACCTTAACCCTGAGTATGGTCTCACGCAATATCGCCGGCCAAACGAAGAAGGCCTCGGTGGTTGCTGCCACATTTATCGCGTGGGCAGCCGGTAACGCCGTGGGTCCGCAGGTGTTTTTGGAAAGGGATGCTCCGCGCTATTTTATCGCGTTTAGTGTGCATCTAGTGTGTTACTCGCTCATGCTTATTGCTATCTTCTTCCTCAGATGGTGGCTTAAACGGGAAAATGCGAAAAAGGATGCGCTGCTACAGACCGACATGCCCGAGGCCGGGGATCCAAACATGGTGCATGCTTTTGAAGATCGTACGGATAGGGAAAATGTCAATTTCCGGTATGTTTATTAATGGGTTACGATCATTCAACGGTATTACATGTATGAATATGTTAGGTAGCACTGACGGAAATCTCATGTTATGGTAACAACGTCTGCGTTAAGGGTATAGATGTAATATCGATAAAATAAACGACAGCATGACTTCGTGCTTGAACTCCTCCCCTTGTAGACACACGAGATAAAAAAAAAGAATCATATCAACTTCATAATACTTGCGATCAGGATATCATCTTCTCATCAATCATAATACTTTCATACGCCAGCAAAAGAAATCGATGCATGGTCCAACCCGTAGACCAAAGAAAAAAAAAGAGGCGTTTAACGCATGGATGCATATTACAGCGACGATTTTATCTCCACGGGAGATCGACTTCTTCCACCCTGGTGCAGGTCAGATAGGGCAAGCCTCCAATACCACCGTCGCCAACACCGCTTCCTCCCGATCCACCGCCGCTGTCGCTACCTTTGAGATCCAGCTCAAGAAAGTTGCGCATTAGTGGCTTGACGACTTCTCGCGCGAGACGTTTGATTTCATCCATCTTGCGCTCAAAGCGCTTGAACCCATCACGAGTATAAAGAGACTCTGCCGAAGACGATGCCCGCAGTTTGAGGAATCGCTTCAACTCGTCGTGGGGCAGGTATGCCTCCGATGAAGACGAACCAATCAGTCTATAGACACGGCCTGAGGGAACAGCCGTTCCAGACGAGTGTCGTGAAGAAGCACCATTGCTGGGCGCAGAACCACCGGAGGTGTTTTTCAATATCGGCGCTGGTGGGGGCGTTGTATTCTCAACAAACCACTGTCGGAAAAGAGAAACGGCGAGCCAGTCCAGATAGGCATTAGACGGGCTCACTCGCTCGCCTCGTGAGGTCGTTAGCGTGAGACGGAAGAGCTTGGCATCAACTCGGGTTTTCAGATCTTCGAGGTCATCCACTTTGTCTTCGATCAACTCCAAGACGGATTTAGGTAAAGGCGAAAAAGAGGCATTCCGCAGCTGAGTCTGTGCTGCAGGCCATTGTCCAACCACGTGAATTAGGGCTTCAGAGAATATGACTCGGCTGTGAGCAAGGTAACCCAGTTTCAGATAGCTCGGCGGATACTTTGCGATTTGCTTGAATAGCCGAGAGGAAAAACGTAGCAGGTGGTGGTCGACACGCGACCCAACGACCGGAAGCGCATCGTACATGTCTGCTAAATTGAGAAGAGATTTCGATTCGGCGTATGCGGTTGCAATGTTCACACTGTTTAGGATGGGCGCGAAGTTGTAGAAAATTCGGAAAAGGTTGTCATAGTCGCGGAGGAGAGGGTCCATTTCAGCATCTGGGACTGCACCACTGGAAGGCACATTCACCGTAGAGTGCATGCCCGTTAGATTGACGACCGATCGAAAGAAGCCCGCCCGCGGTGCTGTAGGTTTCGTTATTGATTGTGGCGGGGGACGCGCAAAGTTTGTTCCGGCGAGCATAGGCTCAGATGTAGGGGGCTCTTTTATCTTAGCAGGGGCATCTTCCGCAAGTGCTCTGATCAGAAACACACCTTTTGTACTAGAATAGGCTCCTCGTCCTCCTCTCTATGCTGCCAATCCAACTCATATCGCCATCTCTGCTTTGGCGGCGCTGGCGCACCCTGTAGACTGCTGCCTCTACCGGACAAAATAGATGATCCATCCTCTGGCACGCTCTGCAGGCTTGGGTCCGAATCAATAACACCAGGAATATCCTTCTGCGTTTGAACTGGTGACCATTCCTCGTTTGTGCCTGCTTCGAAAAATCCCGAGCATTGGGACAAGATTAAACGATGCAGCAAGTAGCGCTGTATTTGGCGATTGGCAGCAATGACTATTTCAACGTCGCCAGTGTGGGCAAAAATAGGGAAATCGTTTTGCGGTTGATACGACGAACCGCCATGGTGAGAACGACTAGGTCGATGGCGTCGACCGGACTGTGACAGACGCGACGTGCTCGAGGCTGGGGGAGGAGGGGCGGTGTGATCGACTGTTTCGGGGTACGAGACCATGTCCGTGAAGATAAATGTCTAAGCAAGGAAAGCCACTTCCTTGCTCAGTTCATTATTGTCGATTGGAGGGGGTCGAGTTGTCGATAGTCGCGACAGAAAAGCCGGACGGTGGTGCAGCGCTCTTTTCCTTTCAACAGCGTGATCTATCGTGTTTGGACGATCTGACGAGAAGCTAATTTTGCGAGCAAGCAACGCACCAGAGGATCTGGTGTGCCGAGGAGTCTGCAGTCGAAGTCAAGAGCAAGGAGGCTGAGTCTTCCCATGATTGTGGCGTGGCTGATGCAAACAACCTTCTTATCTAGGCCGGCCAGCAGGTGACTGCGTTTAGTGTGGCCTGATTAGGACTAGCTGTCCCAATAGGCCAATGGAAGGATAAGTTCGTGCCCCACGCCAAAATGGCGCCAGCATCGCCACGCTGAATCCAGAACAACAATCACATGAATTAATTTGAATATGTTAAATACACAAAGACTTTTATTTTCTGTATTCTATATTGTTTTTGAGTTTGGCGTTGATCAGGATTTTCCATCTTTTCTAAGGAGGTTTCAATTGACTTGTAATCTCTGGCCTGACTACGGAGTATATACTTAGGCAGGTATAACTACTAATTACATATATATACCACGATTAATCGATCATATATGTATAATGAGACTATTTCAATATCAATTGATTTTGCTATATAAACACACGTAGTCTAGGAGACCATGCATCCATGAATGCATGTGGGATGGGTTCATTTAAGGTTCGGCCCTCCCGTCCCGGCTCCATGGAATAGATGGCTCACTTGATGGTGACCAGTCTAGGTTTCTTTGAGGAAGGCTGATTCTCGGCGATATTCATTAGGGTTTGGTTAAGATATGCGGGGAGATTTACTAAAAGTATGGTTTTCTTCGGACTGAGGATCCATCGATCAGGCGGCCCTAACTCGATAGTACTATCTCGGTAATCCGTAGAAGACACACTTGTCGCCAGCCCTATTCCTGTGCAAGTTGATTAGGAAAGTACATTAAACATGGAACTCATACAGTTGACATGATTGGTCACCTCGTTATCATATTTTTCTACCTATAGACTTACGTAGATTTCTTCTTAACTAGTGACAATTCTGAGTTGTCGTGTTTACCCCCAAACTTTTGAAAAATAGTACTGTATAACCCTTCGACACTAGGCGAGGTTTGTTTAAATCCTCTCCGCATCTGTTACTTCCATGACCAGGGAAATTTGATTGCATCGATCTGCTTACCGGGAGCCTAGTATAAAAGAGGAGATTTAGAAAGCCTATAATTAACTGACGGTAAAATGTTTCTTTCTATCTCTGCCTTCTTTCTCTCTTGATATTCTCAACAGCAAATTTTATCGAATAAACCAATTTTACAAGTAGTTTAGTAAGTCATCTGTCATCGCCTTCAGGCAGTTTTCAGACACGGCAGCAAGAATAAAGTAACAGCACCGGCACTGCTTCTGCCCGATAAACATGTGTTGTGGTAAATCAAAACATCTCGATACAGCGATGGGCAGAGACCACAATAGCATGAGAGTGATGGGTACAAAACTACTAGCAGCGGTATGCACTTGGAGGTGGTGTGAGGGAACAACCCATGAATAGGAGATGCAGAATGGGGGCTGGAATCGCACCGGCTACCCAGGAAGGGGGAAGCCCGGAGGAGGAGGGGGGGGGGGGGG